>JAOXYF010000019.1:6313840-6345889 GCA_028565775.1 Sternarchorhynchus goeldii
CGGCAACACCCTGGACCAACGTCACGGCCAGGTGGGCGGGAGGAGGGGTCCTGTTTCCTGTCTATCCTCAATATCCTCAATTCTGCTTTGGTCTGTTCTTGAAGGTAGCCATATGTCTCGTGTTTGTCCACACACATGCTACGGGCTTTATCAGTATTTAAAGAAATATTGGTTGTCCTATAACGTAAGCAGTTTTGATGGTAATTCATTTGACATTAGTAATATTTAAGTTGCGGGGTACCTCTCTTTAGTGTTGTGTTATGGTCTGAAATTTTAGTGGTATAAGCTAAGCCACAAAAAGTGAGAACAGATGGTATATGGAAATGCTATAAGGAACATTACATTTAAAAAAAAGTAACGAAATACTTTGAGATTTTGGAAAAAGTCAATAGTGAGAATCATCCAATCATTTTTATCCATAATGGTAAAACGGGGACACCCTAACAATCATACTGAGAAGGTGGACAAGGTAGCCATTAATGTAATGATGATCACCACGCTACTGAAAGATATTGCTAAAATTACTCACTATTATACCTGTCTGAGATCTGTGCTCATACATATTGATGCTGCTTACGACTGAATGAAGCTTTACAAAGGAAAGGCAAATGAAAGTGGTTATGCATTTTAAGTACATGAATGCAAGTTACGGCTTGAAGGAAAATGTGTGTGAATATGTTCTAAGTGTCAGTCTGTGGTAATTTCTCTGCTTGCTTACATATGGCATGTGGTGAACCACAAGCCATCAGCCCATTGGCAGAAATGGACATTGGCTGTGTCATTCCCTCAGTGAATACACAGGACTCTGTGTGCAAATGGGGCTGTATGACAGTTCAGAAAGGACCAAAGTTTGCTTCATGTCAAAAAGGAATTTTGTTGGCAAGCAGCCATAGTCCATCTGTCTGCATCAGGAGGTCTGGATACTGGTAGGTCCTGTGGCTTGGAGCACGTATCTTGAGCCACTGCTCGCTGACTAAAGCAACACAAGTAGGGCGTACAGCTGTTGTGGTTTTTGTAGGCCATTCGCACACATCCAGGCTTTCTGAATCGTGTTTCATGAGTGAGCCAAGAGTTTGAGTCATAGCTGTAGATCTTTCACGATGTAGTCAGACATCAAAACTTGGTTATAGTTGAGGAGAAGAGTTGAACTTGAAAGTGGGCTTTATATTAACACTGCTCATTTTGGACAGATAACCTTCATCAACTGTGCAAGCAGGTTTGCGTCTCTGAGGTGAAACCAGTTTACGTTCATACTAGATGTTTCAATTATAACATTAACATGAAGTTTCCAACTTCATGACATCATTCTTATAGCAACCACTGGCAAACTACATCATTAATGCAGCATAAAGTTACATTTATTACAATGCCTGCCCGCTCAAAATGATAAATCTTTCATTCTGATGGCCAGATGCATAAGGAAGAATGGCTGTTAAAAATTGATCTTTTTGGGTTTGTTCTATTAATGTCTGAGTTTAATACACTTGCATATAATTCATCTAATGCAATTGCAGATCAGTTACTAATCTGTCATGTTTGAGGGGCAATTTGGTTTGCGCTACTGAGTTCTGTCTAAAACATAGTACGTGAAACGTGATCTGGACAGAGGCTATGTGAGACAAAACCCACACTAATGGGAGATAAACTTCAGACATTGGTTTGCTCTTGATTGTTGAAGTAAGTGGTATCAAAGATCTCAAAACAATTAGAAATCAGCCATTCCACTGTCCTGAACATATTTTTTGCGGATAACATTTAAAACAACTGCCAATGTGGCAAGGTCAGATTGCAAGATAAAGAAGTTTTCAATAAAACTAAAATTGATGTCTTGTCACAATAGATGTCAAAGTGCATGCATCAGTTTCAGAGACTACACAAGTTTTGTTTTCATGGGAGGTGTGCAAGGAGAAAACTTTTGCTGTCCTCAAAAAAACATCAGGGCAAGACTAAAGTTTGCCAGAGAACACCTAGACAAAGACCAGAACCTCTGGAGCAATGTGCTTTGGGCAGATGAATCCAACATTTGGGCACAATAACATAAGACATGTTTGGGGAAAACAAAACATCTATCAAGAGTGACCATCTATCCAGAAGCTGAAGTGGGACATGCAACATTACAATGACCCAAAACATTACAATATATCCACCAAGAAATGTCTGAAAAGAAATTATTGCAATGGCCAAGTCAAAGCCCTGATCTTAATCCTATTGAGATGATGGGTGATTTGAAAGCATTCTGCATGGAGGAATGGCACCAGCCAACACCAGACACCGATAGATGGTTATAGGAAATGTCTCATTGAGGTTATTTCAGGCAAAAGGGAAATACCAGCTATTAGGGCAAAGCACGCCCTTTCTCTTTAGGTAGTATTGGCATCTTTTTTTCTTTTTAAGTAACAAGTAAATTTTTCATTGTTTTTGCGAAGGTGACGAATTACAACACCTTTTATCTGTCTGTCTGTGTCTGTCTATCTCTCTCTCTCTCGCGTGTGTGTGTTGGATCGGTTTCAGATTTTGTTTTGGAAAAGTACGCTTCTGGGCATGGTGAAAATACTCCCAGGCTTTTGCTAGTTTGAGGGGAAATATAAACTACGAGCACCCACAGGATGAATTGGACAAGAATATTTTTGAGAATTTTCAGGGTTCTATAGAATAGCTGTGTAGCAAATCTGGAGAACCTATTGTTGGCAAATCTTATACTCTGACCTGTAGCAGGCAGCTTTTAGATCGTCTTGTATTGAAGGACACCATACGGTATGGAACATGTGAGAAGTTCATTGCGTGCCTGCGTGAGTACACAGCATTCTTCCCACCACCTTCCACAGCCGCATAAATGAAATTCTCATTAATGGGCCACATGCCCTTCGGCCAGCAATTGTTTTTACCCAAGGAGGAGGAAATTTTAGGAGATTTTTCAGAGAACGGTGCCATGTCTATTTTCCAACTGTATCTGCAGGGTTGTGAACATCTAGGTTCTCACAGCAAATTGGTTGGGTGGTTTGTGGGCTGTGTCCTCAGGGTTTTGATGAGTTATTTAATTTGAGTGTCATTTTTTTAAGCAGATTACATTTGTACCTCTCTCCAAGTGCAAGCATCTCTGGTTGCTGTGTTCTGTTGATTTCACAAGTTGATTTCTTTGCATTTATTAAAAAGGGTCAACAATTCAGACATTGTACTGTAACGCACCATTGCTGGTATTTGATTGTCTGCACAACCACAATCTCATAAAGTACATTTTGAGTACAAATTAAATTTTATCTCAGACACTAGTAACCCTTCATAAAATCCTTTATGGTTGTTGGATTGGATTAAGAATACAGTGAACTTTATGAGCTGCTGGTTTCCTTCCTTAAGCGTTGGTTCTTATTGCTGCAGGTAACTGATCAACTATGATAGGTTTATTTTTTTTTTTCTTTTAAAAATATTCTTGGAATGTTTTGGTATATAGCATTAAAATGTAAGGATCTCGCATAATTTCAATTGAAGTTTTCCGTTTTCAATATTTAACATTTTGATTCCAGGAGATCACAGGTCAGTGAAGGACATATATTATACTGCAGTCCCTGAGATTTTCATGTTCGTTTAGCACCATAATCCCTCTGTGTCCTTTGTGGTCTGGCCTGTAATGGCTCTCCACGGAGATGCATGCTACCTTGTTACCATCTCACTTCTCACTGCTTCTTTGGTTTCTCTTTTCTGTGGGTCTCTGCCTTTTACTTGCATGCCTGATCGATTTTGCTGTGCTTTGGGATAAATGATAAATGCACATTTTATTTTCATGCCATTGGAATGACAAATGACTGCCACTCAGCTATGCTTACATACCTCTTTATTTTCCAGTTGTTTCAGTAAGGCTACTGTAAAGTATGCTTTGCTGACTGATGGATTGATCGGGTTTTACCAGGCCAGTTAAACACGTTCTAAATTGTGCTCCTCTCTCCTCTTCCCCCAATAGCTGTGAAGCAGCTTAAAGGAGCTGTGGATTCCTCCATTCACAAGCTGTCCAACTTTGATGGTAAGAGGAAAATGATTTTCCATTTTTGTTTTACTGTTCTATTTATTATAATTAAAATCAATTAAAATAGAAGTAAACACTCTGTAGAACATTTTATTGTTGCATAAAATAATGTGAACTCGGTCAGCATGCTGTTGCGTTATTTGAGGTAGTATCTATCATCACCTGGGACTCATCATCTAATAATACAAGTCAGCTGTGTTCTGCCTACTTTCAAACATCTTGAAGGAGTTCACATTTCTGCTTAAGCGATCGCCATTAATGATGAATTAAATCGGTCAAATACAAAATCGGGCAGGGAATTCAACCATTTCCTTCATTCATTTATTCTTTGGTTTGTTTCCATTTTAAATACATGTGCACCCTCAGGCAGACAGTTGAAATAACTACAGTGATTGAGTATAGAGGTGTCAAAGTTTTTCAGATTATTTCTCATAATCTCTGGGAACCTGGAATAGATGAACACTGTGTATTTAAATAAATACTGTGTTTTCAGTTGGTGCAAATGAAAATTGCCAATAATCAAACTTGAATTTGAATTCCAGTGTTAAGCATTATTCAAATGATGGTAAAAACCTGGGGGGTGTGTTATGCAGTTCATCTTGTATTATTCTACAGATGTCATAGATGCACATCTTCAAAACAACCAAACCACAGATGATAACAGCCTTACCAGTCCAGACAAACTAAAAGGTGAAAGTCTTTTGCGTTTTTTGTATATCTCTTGTATTTGAGGTTCATGCAGTCGACCCTCTCTATCAAGCATTTAAAATTGTAAACATGAAAGAGGAAATGGTAGTATTTGTGGGCGTTTGGCACATTTCAGTATTTCGTGACCACTCACTTTCTCAGATGTACTGAATGCAGTTGGGCTGCCTACAAAACTGCTACCACTCTCCACCCACACACACGCACACGGATATAAATAGTAGACCTGAACTATTTGAGATTAAAGGTAAAAATCTTGGGGCCCCATCCAGGCGATGGCTGGAGTGTGGCCTCCACTGGTCTCACAGTTGTCACTGGGTGTCATCTATGCTTCATCTTTTGGATGTAGAAGCCTAGATTACTGAAGCCCAGAACACACCCAAATCACTACAACTTGCCTGCCCAAACCCCATAACCATAGTTTTTCTTTCACTCTCTGCAAATGCAGCCAGTCTGTTATGTCGGTGTTGAATGTTGAGAGGACATATAAGGACACCTACCAATTACACAGTGCATCTATTTTGGGTTGGTGACGCTGCATCAGGTCTTTACCCTCCTCCTGATTAGTTTCCTTTAAGAGATGCAACTCATGTCGACTGACTTGTAACTGAACCAGGTCCCTGTTCAGGCACCACTGTGTAACCTCTCGCCTGGTGTCTTCACAATTGAGATAGCTGCAAACATATTTGAGGGGTGTAATACCTGGGACTGTGTACAAGTTCTATGGTTTCAGGGCAGCCAAGAGACAAATGAGGTGACTTATAGTAACCCCCTGAGGCAAGGGTCTCCTGCACACAAAAAAAAGAGTAAACGAGTCTAGAACCAAAGCATTTTTAGCATAGCGGTAGCATAACATTTAGCATGGCATTAGCAAACACAGCTGTTGGTGTGCTACTATGCAACCCCTATAAAGCATACAGCACAGTCATTAAAAGCACAGTCATTAAAAGTACATCTTTTGTAAACAAGCAAAGAGGCCTCAGAAAAAAAAAAAATACAACAGGCAGCACACTGGGTTTCCCATTAAATAGATTGTGAACAGAGAAAGTATAGCTGAAAAGTCGTTCTCCGACTACTTCCTGCTTGGCTTTCACAGCCCAGGGTTACCTCCCTACTGACCCCTAGAGGGTGGGAGGAGGTACAGCATCACAATTGGCTTGAACCTGACCGACTGGTAAGCAGATTGGTTACAGGCTATCCGACCAGACAGTACTGATCCCCAAACAAAAGCTTGAACCATTTTTAGAATGTCTCTCCACCCAGGATCCGGTTGGCAAATAACCATGTGTGGTGAATAACCATCAGCAGTTGCAATAGTCTGTGACTGGAGGCGTTTATTCAAACAATTAGATGTTTTTGTGAATGCTCGTCATTTAATTTTGTGTACTGTTTTACTTTTCACATCGTCAAAAACGGCCACCATAAAAAAAAAAGCTTGAAGACCCTTTCTAATTGTTGCATTGAACTTTTTGAAAATGGGTTTATCCCCCGTCCACCCGTCTCAGTGGTTTCTTCCGATCTCCTGACAGAAAATCAAATTGATGCTAAAGAGTCTGATATGTCCGACACGCTTAGCCCCAGCAAGGACCGAAGCAGTGACGACACTTCAGGTACTTTATTGCATTGCTGTGTCCGAATCTTGTGTTTAAATGTTTGTACATTTCAATGTTCTTTGGCCCCATCACTTTTTCGTCTTTATTCCTTCTCATAAATACATTTGAAGCCAAAGACCAGTCGTTATTTAAAAAGTCAGACTAAAAAAAACAAAAACAAATGTATTTGTGCTTTTTATGCTTTTGCTGTATTGTACCTAATCTGTACATTTTTTTATTCTTAGATGGACAAATGGACGAGCAGGATCTTAACGAGCCTCAGAACAGGGTTTCAATGCTTAAAGGTACTTTATCTCTGTTTATAGGTCTTTAATTTCTTTGTTGTAAATTGAACTCTCTCTCTCTCGTGTGCGTATGTGTCCAAGAGGTGCTTTTAATATGAATCATCATATAAATACTCAGTAATGTAGTTTCCAAAAGAAAGCAGGGATCATCATTCTTAAGCAAAAAAAAAATAATTGTTCACTTTGCAACATTAATGTTATAAAACGTGTCCCATGTGAAATTAATGACAAATAATCTTGGTTTGATTACTGGCTCGACACAGTTACCTCAGCTGATACTAGAGGAACTATCTTACCCTTTGAAAATCCTCATTTCTGCCTTAGGCTATGTTGACATGATTGTGTGTGGATGCACATCTGCGCACGAACTTGCATACATGCATAAATATCCGTGTATAGTTAAGTTCTCGTCCTTCTCACTTATGCTCGTGTCTTGCATGCTGATCCTTTCTGCTGTGTTCTCTGATTACGCCCTCTACTGTGTGTTTAGATGAACTGCAGAGTGCTAACCTGAAGCCTGGAGACACAGAGCAGGTCATCCATCATTTGCACAGGGAGCTGCTGGAAGCCCAGGAGCTCGCCAACACCGGCAAGCAGAAATGTCTTGAGCTACAAGGTGCGTAACATTCTGGCAAAACACCTTTTTGTAGTATAAAGCATGTAAATTTATGATAAGTAATGACATGTAAATTTAGCATGTAAATTGACAAGTAGCTTAGGCTCAGCACAGCTCTATTTGCTAAGTTTGCTTTCATAATTTAAAACACACATTGTTATAATTGAATACTGTTCTAACATAATTAATTCCAGCCTTAATTTAATTTATTATAATGTTCTTGCCCCTTGATTAGCTGACTCGGGTTATTTTGGAGTGGGGAAAATAAATAACTCCACTAAAACTTTACTCCACTAACTAGTGGTTATCAACCATTGAGGAGACAAATGTTAAGTTTGCTACCAACTTCTTCACTTCCAGCTCTACTTGAGGAAGAGAGGAGAAGCAACCGGCAGCAGACCGACGAATCTGCCAAACAGATCCAGTACCTACAGAGTAAGTGGCACATGGACTCTGACACACTTTGCTGAAAACCAGTCTGATGCATTATGGAGAGATGCTTATGTGGTTAGAGCATACCAGCATGTCCAGTTGTGGAGTGTGGCAGGTTCATTTTGCGCTGTAGTGTTTGAGATGCAGCCCATACTTGCAATGGGATGTGATTCACCTTCTGCTGAACATGTCGGCATCTCTCACTGCGTCTTCCTCCAGGCCAGCTAGCCAAGCTGCAATCAGACATGGAGGCACTGCGTGAACAGCGCGAGAGCACGATCTCCAGCACACGCGAGGAGCTCTACAGTGCCCAGGAAGAGGTGCTTGTCTTGCGCCACGCCATGGAGGCCGCCACGGCTGAACGAGAGCGCGAGATCGCCACCCTGCAGACAGACCTTGGTACCGTTACTACTGAGCTCGAGAAGTGGCGGAAGGCGGCAGCTGACTATGAGCAGGAAATTGGTGCCCTGCAGGCCAGCTTCCAGCTCCAGAGTGAGCACCAGAAGCGCGCCAACCAATTGCAAGGTACCATTTGCTCATTCTTCTAGTCCCACTCCCTTTTTGGTTTAGTATTTTTGTTTTATGTACTTCAAGTGATTTCAGCATTGGATTTCGCTGCAAAACTGAATAACCTTCTTAGAATAAGTCCTTATTTCCCAGACATACAGAAAATACTCATTTTGCAGCATAAGCAGTAGGTAATGATAATGGAAAGACGGATAATGTATGCAAATGTGGACTGTTGTGCCTGTATGTTGAACTACGAAGCTTTTTACTGCAGCATTAAGATTGAAATCAGGCCAAAGTCAGCATGTGCTTAACACACACCCTATACATTATCCTTGCATTCTATATACGGTTCTGATTAACTTCAACAGGCTTGAAACTGTTGAAATTCAACGGGGGGGGGTCTGTTCTAAAGACTGTAGTCAAAACATGCCTCAGCAAATTCATACAGATTTTCCTAAGTCATAAATTCTTACTTTGTGTGGAAATGTGACATACATAATGATGCCACTGCCAATAATTTTGCTTCATTGTTTGCTTTTAGCATTGACATGCACCCTGAAAAAAAAACAAATACTGGGACCTTCTGCAGCTCTTGCTTGATCTTTCATACATCTGTAACACAAATTGTCATTAGGCAAACCAGCATTATTTACAATGAGAGTCTAACAAAACACACAGCTCCAGACTCTTGAGAATGGCACGTCAGAAGCAGCAGAGACGTACATTTATATCTGAAGCACAACCCTGGGCCCCACGCTACAAGACATTTGTCTGGTTATGCAGCATGGGCTGATGACATGCTCACACCTGGTATTTATTTGGCCTTCTGAGAGCCGGCCTGTTTCCCACAGTGCTCTACTGTTTTTTTAATGAAAAGCCAGTCGCTTGTACCCTTGGATGTATTAGAGGGCATTTTGACCATTGGTGCAGTAAGAATTTTTGAAGTCCTAGCAGATCATAAACGCGCACAAGGGTGTGAATGGGCAATGCAATTGTCGTTCTTGCTTCATGTGGCTTGTCATGTTCATTTGGCCATCCTAAGTGAAAGGGGTTGAATTCATTTGGCCATCCTAAGTGAAAGGGGTTGAATTCATTTGGCCATGCTAAGTGAAAGGGTTGAATTCTGATGATGTAAAATTCTTGGCAAACAAAAATGGACTAAACGTTTGGAAGGACGGGTGTGTCTTTAGATTAGCTGTAAGGCAACGCCTGACCAATGCCTGATCCAAATTTCAGTAAAGCCACTTTGTGACTGGCTGCTGTGAAAAGCAATAAGCAAATGAAATTCTGAGCTGAGGAGTTGTGTGTACTCTAAGCACCCCTACGTTGCCTTGTGTTCAGGCGACCTGGAGAAGCTGCAGGCCGAGAGCTCGGGCTTGCAGAGGGAGTGTGATTGTCTGCGCTCAGAAAAGGCCATCCTTCTGGATAAACTGCACAGGCTCGAGGCAGAGCTGGATAGGTGAGACAAGAAATGCAAAACACAACTCCCATCCGCTCTGGTATAACTGACCAAATGTTTATTTAGAAGTTGTTGTCCACTTCAGCATCTAATCATTTCTGTTTGAGTTCGGACTGTTTTTTTAACGTACTGGGAAATTCATATGGATTCTGCATTGCTTAGTGAAATGTAGCTAGATTTGCAGAGAGAAACTGTATGTTACATAAAAAAATCTGACTTGTCATTTTGTCTGCCTGTTCTAACTGATCACAGCTGATGCTATAATTGTGTGCTTCAGTAAGTGTAGAAAGCCCCTGCTGTGCTGACTGTGTGCCTTGTACACTACAGCTAAACATTAAGTACTGATGACTTAAATTAAGCATTGATTGCACTGAAATGTGCTGCACATTTAATCTTTTGCTACTGTGCATGTCGGAAGAAATTTCTGACCTGCACTAAGTAAACTAGATAAACACTAGTTAAACAGTTTATTCATTATATATTCTTAAATACACATTTATTTACTTATTTATTCATTTATTTCTTTTACTTTAAAATACCTCCAACAAATGCCCTGATGCTGCAGCTCCAGAGAGCAGAGCGCTACACTAAGCAGCAGCCTAAATGCTCTGGAGAAGTCACAGGGTGACCTGGAGAGCAAGCTGGGCTCCATGCAGGACCAGCATCAGCAGGATGCCCGCAAGCTGAAGGTTCAGCTGAGCCAAGCTGAGGACCGCACCAAAAGCCTACAGAAAGAGGTACTGAGAATTTGTCTAAGCCTTCCTGTGTCTGTAACATCTCTGATTCTCTGGCTTCAGTACAAATGTTCAGAGAAAATTACCTTAGAAGAGGTAACTGAGTGTGTGATTTTTATTTTTTTTTTCCCCACTCCGTCTATCTTCTCCCGCCCCCAATTTCCCCCTCTTTCCGTCCCTTTAACTTCTCTTTCCATCTCTCTCCTTGTAGTATGAAGACACACAGAGCCAACTCTCAGATCTGCGGCAGAGGTATAACCGTACAGAGCAGGAGAAGCGCTCCATCCACGATGAACTGGAGCAGTGTAAAATCAGCCTGAAGCTTCTGCAGGAGAAGGGCCAGAATGTGAGTATGCACGCCTAAACTCTGGGCTGTTGATGCACGTCTGTGTTTCAGAACAGACCAGAGCAAATCCAGATGAGCTTACTTTCTTTCATCTTACCTTGAGATCTTCTAATGATTTGGCATATATTGGTTTGCATAAGGTAGCCTTACAAATTTTTATTTACTCCAAATAGCTTTTTATCTCGTATGTGACTAACGCTTACATAAGAGATTTTTATTCATGTGTTGCTAAATATGAACTGTTTTTCAGCAGTGTGCTGATTTGTGTGGCTGTGAAGCAGTTTGACTTAATTAGCTACTGGCTGTGTAGATTCTTCCAACATAACTCAGCACAATGCTGACATCTGAAACCTTAGTTTTGTGGGACAGGGAACTGCAGAGATCAGCCCCTCTGCAGAAAACCAGTTTTGTGCTTCACGGGCAAATCTTAAATATTTAATTAGACATACGATATAGGGGTAAAACAAATGATAGATACACTCGGTCTTGCTCACTTAAATTTTTTTTTTTTTTAAAAACTTGTCTTGCCTTTTTTCCCCCGAAGGCTTCTGGAACTTGGTTACAGAATTAATTTATTTTTTAAAATTTTCTCCATTCGTCCCATATTTATCCTGCCCTCTACCCCACCCAAAGTATTTATTTTTTTATTCATGTATTCGTTTATTAATTTTCTTTTATATTTCTCCATGAACAGTGTTACCAGCAGAATTTGCTACACAAAGTGATCATGGCTTACAGTGTTAAACACTGGTCCCAAATTACTAACCTCCCTCTCAATAAATGATATTCTTTCGCAAATGATTGATAAGAGATCCCACAACACCCCTGAAACTGGACGTTTAAAGCCACCTTCCATCGCTTTTCTAATATGAACGTTTTTTGTTTTTTTTTTTACATCAAGCCAATGTCAGAATACACACAGCTCATAAGACAGGAATTGCATGAGATGTTTAATATGCATTCTTAAAGATATTAGTTATTGTTTTTGTTTTTTTTTAATGTTTTTTTTTTTTTTTTTTAAATAAAAACAAAATCCACAGCCTTTAATTGGTCATTTGCCAAAAAAAAAAATTGGACGTGTTCATACATGTTGATATGATTCCAACACTATGATCCTCATAGTGAAAGTGGTTGGCCGGCACCTTTAACATCAGTTACAGGCTGGTGCAGATGATTTTGTTACATGGTGTGTTAACTCCTCTCACTGTCTTTGGTCCTTATGTCTTGCTTGTGGACCTTGAAATGTGGCTATCAAGCATTTAGTGATTTCTATGTTTGTGCTGATTTACAAACAAGTCCCTCCTTGTACCAGTTATATTTGAGTTCCTTTTTTTTTATTCCTTGTTTTGGCACTTCAGACCCGATTTATGTTGATTTAGGCTAAAGATTGATGATTGTAATATCCCTTCCCTCCTCTAGCCATCCATATTGCAGCCTGTCCAAGCCATTTTCATCGGCCTTATCCTGGCTTTGCTGTATTGGTGCTTCGGCCAGTTGTGGTAGAAAGGTACCCAGCATTCCTGTCGAGTCTGTGTCTCCTGGTTTTTTGTTGTTGTTTGCCCCCTCCCCGTACTCACCATCTTGCACAAAAAATGCATGAAAGCAATAGAAAAACCATTTCAGCTCATGCTTTGCCCAAAATCCCTTTTTGGTTCTTGGCTTTGGGAAGTCTTAACATATTACTTGTCCACACAATTACACTAATCAGTCACTCATTACGTGTCTGTCTTGCTTGGACCACTCCTGTGTAAGTAAATCTCTGCGGTAGGGATTTTGGATTTCCTTTCATTGTTTTCTTTCTTCTTTGGCTGTTGCTCCTCTTTTCTGGGCTGTAACTGAAATTAAACAATTGTCTTTTGCTTCTGTTTCTTCTTTGTGTTGGGGGGGGGGTGGAGAAGAGGGCTATGTTTGATATTATTACTAGGAAATTGGTACTTCTATGAAATTATTTCTATACCTTCTATACATCTCTGCTCTTTCCCTCCTTGTCATGTCATTCTTACAGTATTTACTCGTACATAAATGTTTTTACTCATTTATAAATGTTTTTCTCTGTTCACCTTTATTTTCTCACTTTCACCAAGGTTTTTCCAAATGTTTTTTTTTTTTTTCTTTCTTTCTCTCTTCTGCCCTACTTTTTTCCCTGCCATTCTGTCCATAGTCTCAGCTCCCCAGTTCCGGTGCTATTGAGCTGCTTTGCTCTGGTGCTGGTATTTAAAGGCCTTTGCTCACCTCAGTGCTGTTAATCTATGTGCCTCCTCTTTTCAGAGTGGCTGGATGCCCTGGATGCCAGTGGTTGCCGTGATGGTTGCTGTGACAGCAGTGGTGTTGTACCCCAGTTTATCCAAGAGCACCTCTTGAGATAATCAATCAACCTACCACCTTCTCCTGTGACCTGGACAACAGTGCGGCCCACCACCTAGACCCAGTGTCAGTGGTGAGGCCATGCCTACTCCAGTCTTATTACCTCCAGTTCCAAAAATACAGCCCCAGAGTCTCTGCCGTGACTGTAAAAATGCAAATGTACATATTATAGAAAAAGACAGGGAATGAAAGGTGTAAGTTCTATTATAGATAAAAATATTATCTGCCTTTTCAGTTAGATGGGTATCTTTATTATTAAAGTGGCCTAAACTAGGCTTTTTTCCTGATGGGTACCAAACATTTTCTGTTTAGTTCATGTTTTCTGTGGTTTGCCATGTTGGGCGTTAATGTGGTAATTCCAAATAGATGTAAAGCCAAATTAGAATCTTAATTAATGGGGCACAAAGAGGAGAAGTGCCTGATTTAACTACTACTAGATATGTGTAAACACTCGCACAAAAACAGACACATCCTTGTGTGTAAACACTCACACAAAAAGACATATTCTTGTCCTCAGTGAAGTGTTGCTCATGCTCCACTAATGTGACGTTTCATTCGACTGAAAGGAAATAAGTCTAAAGAAACTGTCAATCATTCATTCTCTAAATCATTCAGAGTCCTGTGCTGTAATTGTGTTCCAGCCGTCATGTTCCACCCGGCGACCAGCACAGTGTTGTCAATGTACACTGTTATCCTCTTTGCATTGTGTACTTTAAAAACAAATGTTCCTGTCAAAGACACTACAGTACTTAAGTAATTTTGAAATTCAAATTCCTTGAGATGTAGAACTAAATGTCAATGTAAGATGTTATAAAGCATTGACTTGGATATATTGTAGCTTTTTTTCCAACATACTCTCCAGCCTTTTGGACTTCGACTGAGCAGTTTGAGTTTTGAATATTTGGGGCCCCGTCACCGAACAATTTTCCATCCAAGAGAGCTGCGGTACTTTGGTTACTGTAAAGATATATTCTGCGGTAGCTCTTGAACAAAGGCTTTGGAATCTTGCTGCCTTATCTGTAATGTGGGGTCCATTGTCTTGTAGAATAATCTGGATGTGAAAGCTTTGAGAAGGCAAAAAGTGCTAAATTGTGGGTAGTACCTTGTTGCTACTTGATTGAAGCACATGTTCAGTGATTACTTTTATATGGTGAAGGAAATAGACGCGTTAATTTGTAAGTTGCTTTCAGACTGGAATCAATGAACAGAACTGAGCAGTGTATGTGTTGGAGTGATAATGTGTGTGTTGCTGGTTCACATTGTCTGCTGCGCTGTAAATAAACTCAGTCATGGAGCAAACAGCTTCATCTCTTTTTAGTAAAGTTCTTTGTTTTTATCACAACTTAAAAAAAAAAAAAACATCAGAAATTAAAGCATGGTGTAGCACAGAGGTTATCTGAAAGTTTCTCAGAGCTTCAGAACATGTTGAGCACGCTTTTGTTATGAATATGGACTTTTACGATTTTTCACATACTTTGCACTGCTAGAAAGCTAAGAAGACTCCATCTAGGCATTTTGTTTTGTAAATATGTTTGTATGAATGTGTATAAATATACATAATACTAAAATACAGTAAAATATTGGTCCCATCTAGCATTTGCTGCAGGCAATTTTCATTGAATGGGTTTTAGTCCAAACCCATTTGGTTTGAGAAATTACATACAATGCAACACTTTTTGTTTTTGTCAGCAACTTTGTTTTTCCCCCATCTAATTTGTGGCTTTGTTTTCAGTAAATAATTTCTTACTATATTATTGTTGAATTAAAACATATTTCTCATCATTCACACCCAATGCATGTTTGTTATTCACTTAGAAATGTTTGCCATAGAGATATTCATAATGTTATGTCAGGCTAACATGAGTGGTCAAACGTCAGTACAATAGCAATATATCCTAACAAGTTACGTGTCCTTCATTTTCATAAACAGGTTAAAGCCTTGTACTGTTGGCAGTCTGAAACATGTTTATCTTTTTTGATTTATTAGGAGTATGTAGCTTAATCATACCATTGTAGAATTTTGTCAGCACACTTTAAGTATCCAGTGTAATTCTACCATAATGATACTCCAGAATTATTAGGCCAAAAAAAGGGGGTGGGGGGTTAAAGCAGGGGAATCTACAAACTTCCCAGTCGCATCAGCCAAGCCAGTGGCATTCTGCCTGTAAATAATGTTTGAAAATATTGTTTTGAGAAGCAAAAGTTCAGAATTACTTTTTCTTAATTGTTCAAATTATATTTTGTAAACATTATGGAAAGTTCTATAATAGTTTCTGGCAAACGGATATAAGTATTTGCACTAACACGTGATGTGCATGGTTTTAATAAAACGACTTTTACTCTTCTCTGCTAGTTTCCTTTATTTTTCATTGATTTGAGCCACAAATTCTATAAGCAAACAAGTTTAATAGATTAAACTGATTGACCAGGCCTTTCATTTTAAATCTTCCACTGACCTTTTTTTTAATATCATGTCTTAATGGGAAAGCCTTGCTTTATTGATTTAGAAAATTAACTCAGGTTTTTGTTGTGAATTTCCTCACATGCCATCTGTAGAGAGTATGATGATCCAGACTTATGCTGCGTTTGCTTGTGGCAAGGCATGAAACGTATCGGCGAATAGGGTTCCACAGATATGGATCAGTTTTGCAACATTTTCTTTAGCGGGGCTAAAAAAAAAAACAAAACAAAAAACACAACCAATGCCTGTGCTCAAGCTTGGTCTTTGTGCAACAAAAGCTAGAGGGTTGAAAATCATCACACTGAGGCCAGTGCTGTGTTGAGTCATGGTCACAAGATGGCAGTCCCTCACAAGATGGAATTCTCCAGAATGGATACAAGTACGTTTTGCCGTCTTGCTTGCCTATAACCTGAACTTTACGAATCTGGTGGTATCTGAGGTTATTTTTTGGTCGCTCATTGTTTTACTACGTTATTCTCTGAAAATGTGAAAGAATGTGGCACTGATGCGGAGTCAGAATTCCCTTTTAATAACTGGAAGTTCTCTGTTGCCGACACCCCCCCCCCCCCTTGAGGACACCTCAGGTATTCTCACACACCCTCACACTGAGATTTGCGCTGCGTCTCAGTCTCAAAGATCCACCGTAAGCAATTAAATTACAGACTGAACCACATCAGCTTGTGCCTGAAGTGGGCTCACTAAGAAAACAGCAATTTGTGTATATATAATTTGAACTTGTGACGTTGATCCAGAAAAGACTGGTGTAGCTGATTCATGATTCCCATTAAAGCAAATTCAACACAAAGTTAGATGAGGGGTTCACGATTAATGATTAATGGCTGAAAAGATGACACACACTGCACAGTAAGTTTTTTCTTGGGGGCTTTTATGTTTTGTTCTGTATACCATCACATATTTTACATGAAAAGACTGCTGAGGCAGTTTCTCCATTTCAGTGGACCAAAAGGAATTTTTGACAAGAATCTATTTTTTTGTCAGTATCTAGTATTATGAGGCTTATTATGAGCACATCTCTGTACAACTGGTATAATGTTTAACAACTAAAAAATAGTTTCCATGTTGTCACATTAAGAATAAGAGTTCAAATGTTATTTTATTAGCTCTTGTGCATGAGCTAGCAATGTAATTACAGATGAATATCCACTTTTGGTGCTTTAAAATGTCCAAGCTATTTTAAAAGTGTAATCCACACACACACATTACATCTGACAGTCTGCACTTCATTTTGTAGATTTCAGATTTTGTAATGTATACAAGCAGTACAGGGGGAGAAATGTTACTGTCCAAACACTTATTGACTTCACTGTATCTCATCATTGGAAGGAGCGAATGAAGGACAGAATAGGGTCTGTGGTTGACAGACATATCCTGACATTGGGGGTGGCTGACGCAGCTCCCTAGATGAATCAGTAGAGGAAAGGCACACAGAAACTGAGGGGAGGCACTTAAGTGAGGAGGTAATCTGTGGCTGAGACGTACTGCTTAGGCAAAAAAAAGGTGTGACATTATGAGCAAAACCTTCTGGCCCATTCATTATCTTTGCTGAGCCAAATAATACGTCACCAGTGCTGTAATGAAAGAACATGTGACATTTGGGAAAAATAGTTACTTGAATATCAGTTACTTTAGCCACAGAGATCAATCATTTCATGAGGCAAAGCTCTTAGTAGAGCAATAGAATGTTATAGTGACTAAAGCTCTGCTTATAGTAACTTTCTCATGTTGTTCTCTGAAGAGCATACGAACCTGTTTCTTTGAATAACCAGAACAGCTGTTTGCTGTTGTATTACAGTAAGCATGGCGTTTGTGTTTGTCCTTGTTTGCATGGTGGTGTGATGGAAAGATGATCCACCCAAGAGCCTAATCCTGGCAAAGCCTTGAATTTTCAATACTAGAAATTTCCAAAAAGTGTTGAAAATATAAACAAAACGGTTGCTTTTATTATATAAACTGATTTAGATCTCGGATATTAACCAGGAGTGCTTTGTTACATGTCATATAAGAGGTAGGATGACTACTTTCAATGATATCTATCCACTTCAGTAATAAAGTGTTCAGTAGAAACCAGTGGGTGAAATTGATAGAATTAAGTACCAACAACAGATATATATAGCCCAATAAATGAAACAATTTGAAGAAACCTAATGAGAAAATTAATTATGTAAATGAAAGAGTAATATTCAAGTGACAGCTGTTTTTGTTTCCGGTGTATTATTTCAAGTATGAAAAACGAAGGTGAGTTTTCTAAAGTTCTAAAATAAAACGAACAGTTTATGCCGCGAAATTATTAGCAGCAGTCCTTCCATTAAGATGCGTTTTGTTTATTAAACTATACTAAAACAAAAGTCTCAGGTGTAGTAAATTGAAAAGGTGATTGTCTAAAGAAATACGGGCTCAGTTACATGGCCACTTAGCACACTCGAATGGCGTCATTCTCGTTTACACTGCGCAGGCGCAACCGTTCTAGGGGGAAAAAGGCTGAGGACTGCAGATCGGAGAATTCATACACTCCTCGGGGAAGCAGGCACTCGCAGCTTAGAACGCAACAAAGCTGAATTCAGAGTTTAGCGACAGGAACACAAGATGCCAGCAACGGAGAAAGATCTGGCTGAAGATGCGCCATGGAAGAAAATCCAGCAGAACACCTTTACTCGCTGGTGTAACGAACACCTGAAGTGCGTGAACAAACGGATAGCTGATTTACAGCTAGACCTGAGCGATGGCTTAAGACTTATCGCCTTGCTGGAGGTTCTCAGCCAAAAGAAAATGTACAGAAAATACCACCCAAGGCCCACCTTTCGACAGATGAAACTTGAGAATGTGTCAGTTGCGCTTGAGTTCCTGGACCGCGAGAACATTCGTCTTGTTTCAATAGGTATGCTAGCTTTTTCATTTAAATATAGACTATACCATAGCTTTTTACAGATTTTGAACGCTTATCTCTTCCACCAAACCATACATTGCACTCTAATCATTTTAATGTTTAGGATGACTTATCCATCCAGAACGAAAATCTGACTTGACAGCCCATGTTTTGACCTAAAAATGAGTAATGTTATATAACTTTAAAGTACACCTGACTGTTCTTGCGCTTTCATCTGCGTACAATAAATACTCTTCCAGACACACCTAGGCTAGGGCTTGCGATAGGCCGGTTAAAACTGAAACAATACTTGCATACAAATGCATGCAGAATGTGACACATTAACTAAAGACATGTCAACTTAAACTCGTCAGTTTGAAAATTACAACTCGAAAAGGACTCGCATACATTCTCCCAACTGTTCTGAGATTAAGATGCCTTCAAAGTAAATTTTATTGTACCAACAAACATTTACTCACTTAAACACGTACCCATGTGTGGCTTTTTTATCCTGATTTTTCATTGACGTTCATTTACATTTTATTTGAATGAGTTTCTTTCTCGTACTGATGTGTAATTCTGAGCTCCAGCGTTTGATACTCTAAATCTGAGATTAATTTACTTCTAATTAAACTATATCTCTTCAGTTAAGATGCCCTGAGTTGAGTGTTTAAGCAGAGAAAAACTATTATGCACTTTCCTCAGAAGCAAAACTATGTGACATTGTTTCCCATGCCTGGTCCATTGACCTACATTGGATTCATGCTTAATTTACCTGCTTTTATTACCCTTGGTGGTTCATCTTCATGTGCATCATTGTATGGTCTTAAAAATATTCAGACCCCTGTGCTCAACAAGAACAGAGATGTGTTTGTCTGTGCATGTAATGAATGAACAATATCTTGAAGCATGTCCTTGGGCTAATCACTGCCATAGTTGGGTCACTCCCCCGAGAAGGAAAATGTAGTCAGACTTTGCTATGGCAAATTAATATAGCATGTCTCTGTTCTTTTGAGTTGAGCACCTTGAGTTTCCAGTGCTGTTTTATGAGATGCTTCCAGTGTCTTAGCTGTGGGTGATTTCACTAGTAGCTTTAGCAGCTGCCACATTTTTCATTCATCCTAAACACTTCACCTAATATTAAATTTTTGGTCCTTGATAAGGGAGTGGGGGAGGATGTGCTTGGTTCAGCTTGGGGCGTTGAGTACATTTTCAACTGTTGCAGTCTGCTAGCATCATTAATGTCGTCATTTTTCCTTCACCTGGGCTTGCTACCTTACTATGCATTGATCGTTACTTTCTTTGGGGTAAAGCTGTTTTCAAGCCCTGTTTATACTCTCTCTCATACTTATTTACACAGGAAGAGGCTTGATTGAACACCATGGGTGGGATTTACACACATGCTGAACAATAGTCTTCCTGTCCATGTTTTCGGTGTTCCTAAATCATAAATATAAACCGGTGCTCGGAAATGGTGACTCTTACCTGGCCTCTCAATCCATTGGTTCACATCGTCTACAATGTACAGAGATGTGAAAGACTACATGTCTGAATTTGCTGATTGTGTACCTTGAGAAATGTATAAGGCTTTTGACTGAAGGAGAGCTTGAAGTCCATAGTTTGGTGAAAGTCCATGCTAGACAACTTATAGGTTTTTCACCTGCATACATGGACAAGATGGTCAGCTAAGTACTCAATTACTGCCCACTTTCCTAAGTAGTTTGCCTGCTTTGTTTTCAACATTTCAAAGTGGTTTTAAAAGGTTTTAGGAAGTTTTGTACAAAATGATCAACTTCTGTAGACTTTCACAAGGCATGATTTTAGCATTGTCTGTAATCTAACACCCAAGCACGTGCTGACGCACTAAAACTGCTTAAATGCTAAATTGAGTTTTAACACTGGAATATTGTTAAGTAGTCCTCAATTTTTTTAAATGGTGAAGGGTGTGTCAGTTCAGGTAAGCTGGCAAAATCAAAAACTTGTTTGCTAGACTGGTGTCATTTTTATGTTCATGTTGTAGGGTCATCTCTGAACAATGCTAATCAGCAAGTAGTTATTAACTAAGTGCTTGCGGCTGCTTATGCTCGAGCTGAACTATGCTGTTCATCGATATTTTGAGGCTGCTTACTGCCATTTCGTTTGGTAGCCAGGCTTGTTCTTGTTCTGTTCTGGCATGTTGAACTACATGGACTACTTGCTACCTCAGCATCAGTATCACTTGATGCTCCTGATTAAAACACCAAGTGCCATCCCATCTGTTTTTATGTAGTGGTCGGACTGAGGTCAGAACTCATTCTGGTGGTTTTGTCTGGGTCCAAGCCCTTGTGTCCATTGGCATTAGTGTTTCTGCTGCTCTCAATTGCCCCTCTCCTGCTACTGGATGTGGAACAGCATGTTTTATTTATATCTCTTCTGCGATGATCTTTAATCAGTGTGTTTTGAAAGGCAGCCCTGCCTCGGTAGCAGTCCATGAAGCCCTTTAGTAGTGTGCACAGCTGTGGTCAGGGCAGGGAGCGTCAAACTTCAAGTCTATACCACCATTGTGCCTAGCATCAAAATTGTTTAAAGGTTTTCTCCCTTCATTGCATCTTCTGGGCTCAAACTAAACAAATGTACATCTTCACAAAGAGCACTCGTGCTCATGGAATTTGCTGGTGTTTTTGAATTACCACATCAACCACAAGCCACCACAGGCCTCCGTTGTTGAACCAGTGTCACCAGGCGTTCAATAAATTGGACCACGCAAAGCATTTAATACCCAAAGAAAAGACACCAAATCTGGGGAGAGAAAGACTGGAGCAGCTGCAACCTGGGTTTGGATGGCTGCAAATTCCCATGAGACTGGGTCGAATGTGTGGATGCAGGTTTCTTTGGTGGCCAGCTGGGCTTCACCTAATGGGAGCTAACTGAGTTTTGTGAAGATAAAGATTTTTGTGTGTGCCCTTCACACACTAGGATTGTTTGTTACCTATTAAATTATTTATTACAGTATTGTCTGCTTGTTTATCTTAATGAAGCAGGGTTCTGAACAGCAGAGAGGAATTGTTTGTATACACATGGGCTGTTTTTAAAATGAGCAGAAAAACAAAGCAAATCATAAGCCGTCATTGCAGATTTTAACTTGGGGTGACTAAACTTTAAAATATCTTTTTATTTGAAAATTGTTGACTTGTTTGTCCAATGGGAGTTTGGAAAGTGAATATTGTATCATTTAACAATATTAGTCACTTTAAGAGTATGTTTTTGTTGCTCTAAAAGCATATTAGTTTAGATCATGCTTGCTCTTTGTACAAATCAACATTTCACACTCTGGTCATTGGTAGGAGTAACATTTTGTCCTGGGTGGTTATGCTGGATTTCTTCAGCTTTTCATTCAAGCCTCCATGACTTGTGTTTTTTCCTCTGTGATTCTGACTTCAGGAGATCACCCTCCTCTGGAGTGTGACCGACACAGCAGTTTTGTGTTTCTCCTTGTTCCTGCCATCCCCTCGTGACCTCTAACCCGAATAGAACCAGCTTGCAGTCCTTCCAGAGTCAGTGGCTGTGTGTGAAATGCTTCATCCATGTGCTAAGTAAATAACTGCTAGAACACCATGTTTCTCTGTTACTTTTAAGTCGGACGTATCTAGGCTGAACACTTCTCCTGTATTCCTTCTGTCTATTATCCTCCCTCATACCTGAACCTCTCTGAACTAGTCTGCCTGTGTTTGCTGCTGCATTAGGCGAGCTGCTGTGGGTTCTGATGTGTACATAAATACACCACATATGCTTCAGCCTTTTTGGAATGTTCTCAGGATGCTAATTATCCTGTATGTCCAAGTTAAACTTTGAGGCTTTCGTAAAGTTTTGGAGAATATGCAATGCACATCTGTGTGGACTGATTAGGCAGATCTGAAGGAATTCACTAGCTCTCATCACCTGCTCAATTCCAGCGAGATTTTTCCAGAAAACTCGGCAGGAGAAGGAGATGTGAATAGTAAGATGACCCACAGCAGCAAAATGTCGATGTAATGCAATATTAGTTTTTCATTTCATATCTTAAAGTGAAGGTTTGCTCTTTTCAATTAATCAGATCACAGCAGGATTTTTTTGTAAATGGAATGTGCTTGTGTTTCCAGTTTTTACAGTTGGAAAATTAATATGATCAGTGTGTCTTGATTTAGTTCAATTTATTAGTCTGTATCTGGTCAATTCTTTTGTTCATCTAGTTTTGCTTTATTAAAAAATGCATTGAGATCTTTTCTAGACCTTTAGAGTTCATCTCTCTTCCTTCCTACTTAATCTGACCCACTTTAAGACCCCAATTCTTAACTGAAGCCAATTCCTCAAAAACTTGTCTTACTGGATTGTCGTCTCTGTGCTTTAGTACTTTTGCAATGGCTGACGTATTGTGAGCCTGCACACGACCGCTTTAAACAGAAGACGTATCCAGGGATCACAAAACGCTGTCGGTCTTATTATAGGCAGTCCTGCAAGACTGTCAAAGGCTTGGAACCACCAGCTTTACCCTGCTCATTCTGAACTCTGCTTCTGTAAAGCACCAATGGCTTAAAGACTAGCTTCTCCTTTGCTCTACGGCTGAATGATTGCAGTGAATGATTGATTGAAGTTGTGTGTGGGTATTTTTATATTAAGTATCTGTCATTAGTTTGTGAGGTGTTTTTGTCAGACAGTTTCTGTTAACTTCTGTATCTAAAGAACCTTTTGTAGGTTTCCATTCTCTGCTTTTTGTTACCCTTAACTCAAACTCATCCTCAGTAGATGGAGGCATGGTGTGTTGGCTTGAGACTCTCATTGTCTGGAAGTGGGAAATGTAATTGGGGTAGACGGGCCCCACCTGATTTAGCAGTGAGCTGTTTTTCAGGAAGCACCACACAGAGTCTGATCCTTAGGAAGGAAGGCCTTTTACAATACAACCTGGAAGGTGGAAATGCCTGAGCTAACTCGCCTGGCACTAAGAGGTCTGCATGTGGAAATGCATGAGTGCACATGGTTCTTTGGAGTAGAAAACCCAGTAGGTAGGAATTATAACCGTTTTTGTAACGCACACCTGTCTGGCATTTACCAAAGGTCAGCCCAAGTGGTTTGACGTGAAGGAACCTCATGTTTCTGTCTCTGCACCTTTTGATTGTCTGTGGTGCTGGGGACTGAAGCTCATAGCATTTCTCTCATCCAGAATGGCAAACTTGGACTTGATTTGTTGTCTTCACACACAATGGCAACATATGATGCTTCCAACATATGATGCTACCAGTCTGCGCCTGGTATGTGCAAGAGCCTCAGCTTGGTATGCAGAGATGCTCGCCTATTCTGGCTCCCTCAGACAGACCTAGGGCTTCTCAGCAGTCTGCCTGTAAGGCAGTGGTTTTGAAAAAGTGAGGCTTATGTTCTTGACCTAATGTTAGTGTTTTTACAGTACTTATTTAACAATATTCACCATCACGTAAGGTTATTTGATTTGTGCACATAAGAACTGTGTGCCTCTCCACAATGTTCCTGCATTATGGCATTTCAAATTGGAACCTTTTTTTGGTTTCTTCTAGGTTGCCTCTTGCTCAGAGCCACCAGTACCTTCCCTTATCCACTACTTCCTTTTGCATTCATTAAACTCTTAAGGCAGAGTGCAGACAAAAGTGGATTTGGTAGCCCAGTCCTTCCCCTTGGCCTTGTGCATGTCCAGTGAAAGGGTAACATCCAAGGGTCTGCACAGGAAACACTGTGTGCTCATGCTGTGTTCGTACTGCAGGGAGTGACCTTGGAAAGGTCTGGATCTTTGCGGCAGGCACAGGAAACTCCTACTCTGTGACATCACCGGTGAGCTCATGGTGACGCCAATGCAACAGGTATACTTTGGACCCACAGATCTCAAATTGATTTCATGGAATTTGTTTCATTAGGATTGTTGATCCTCTCACCCGAAGGGTTGTCGCTATGTGGTTTACATCTGAAATAAAAGTATTGCATTGTAGTTACAGATGAGGTCTTTTGCCTTGAACCAAATTGAAGGGTGGCAAATCATTTTCTTATGGACTCTGTCTTGCTTCCTGGTTTTAGCGTTCTTTCACCAACTCGAACAAACCGTCATGCTGTTCTTTAGACCCATGCAGTGGGCCAGTGAAAGATTGAAGTTAATATTTTACGTCACATACGCCAACTGCATTAGGCCCTGTGCTTAAAAGAATAGTGTCTGATCTCATCTGTGCCTGGCATTACACAATCACACCCTGCTCCTCAAACCTGCATTTATGCTGCGGCACACACATTTTTAGAATGTTTTCGCTCTGAGAACGTCTCTCGGTGGCTCTTAAAAAACAAAAAAACAAAACAAAACAAAAAAAAAACTTCCTCCACATATGTGGGAGAGGAGGACGGAGGTTATTCTCAGTACAGACCTGTATGCAAATTATTATTTTTTTTTCTTCTCTTTCCATGTTCAGTTTGTCACTTCCAGAGGTTAGAAGGTAGGAGGAGGAGGGGGGGGGGCAGACTCATGCATCCGAAGAGGGAAGAATTTATTCAAAGCACTTGAGCTCCACCCTTGTTCCAAGACCAAAACCCTTGTTTAAGGTGATGCACAGCTTGAATCGCCCATTAGAAGGTACCACTGGATATTTTGACTTGTGGATCAGACATGTCTGATGGATTAAAGAGCACAGGAATGAGGTAGAATCCTTTTCATGTGTGTTGGCTAAGAGAACAGTTGTTGCCATACATATTGCACCTATTTATCATGAACATTTCAATTAAATTTATTGTACCCATTTCTTACCTTTTTTTATTGGTTTTGGCAGTGTATAACCAAGATGACTTCAGATGTATTATGAAATATTCTTATTTGGTATCAGCATTACATTTTCCCCTTTTATCCTATGTTAATTTGGCAAAGAATGTCCAAGTTTGTACCAAATTTTGGTCACAGCATTTTTGGTGGCCTAAAGTTAAACCGGGGGGGGTGTCATTGGTTTACTTTAACCCCTTTTTTAAAAAGAGGTATTTCAAATGCATCCCAGTTGTTGCATTACTAATGTTACAGCACATATAGTGTCTAGGGCCTGCTTGCAGTAACTTAATTGGACTTGATAGAAAAATTGCAGTTTTGTGAGAACCTTGGGCGCAAGAACCTAAAATGATATTGCTTGCGTTTCTTTGTTTCTAAAGTAGTTTGCTTGGCTCTGAATAAATAAGTTGTTTTGTGTAAAAAAAAAAAAAAAAGCCAGCCTTGTCACACAAAGAGGTGTTCAGTGTCCCCTTCCCGCATGTTACTGAGACGTCTGAAGGTTTTCTAGCGGCTTCTGTCCTCCTTTTCGTTTTTTCCTTTTTTCATGCTTCCACAAAGGGTAGTGTAATCTCAGAAACTACACTACATACAGGATTGCTTTGTGTGGCTTGGAGAACAGGTAACCTGAGAAATAATTGGGCAAGTTTTTTGCTCTTCCACTCAGCCATGTGGTTGTGGTTTATGCTGCAAGATGAATATCGTGAGATGGTTGGACCCCAAAGACTGTAGAGGGGGTTTCAGTTTTAATTGTGATTTTTGAATTATTTTAATTTAGTTTTTAGCAAGTACATTTTTTTGATGGACTGCAAGAGTTATAAACATAGTTGCTACCGGCAAGAATGGCAATTAGATTTGTATCTGAAGCAAATGAGGAGTCCATAGTTTTGTTAAATGCAGTTTTTAGTATGATCGCTGTGCTTTTAAAACCAAGCTTTTTTTCCAGATCTAACCAGTTTTACTGCTTTGAAAGAAAGCAGTTCACACTCTGCAGTCCTCTAGCTGCTGTTACTACAGGAGACTGCTGTTGTCAACAAAATATCTTTAGCAAGTTTTGTGCAGAGTTAGGTTCCAGCCCATATCCTCTAGAGAACAGATTCGGTAGCTTCTGAGTCCTAGGTGTGTCTTGCTAATTTTGCAGGTTTTATTCTCCAGGAGCAGGCTTGGACGTCTGCTCTAAACTTCTAACAGACTACACCGCCACTCCTGGACCCATTACCTTGTGTATTAATGACATATTTGAATTGCTATAGTCCTCACCAATGTAAGCCTTGAAGATTGCTTCCAGCACTCATCTCTGGATCGCTGCCCAACTCAAACAGCTGCCAGTGATCCTTGCCGGTGTCGGGGAAGCAATAGCGGAAGCGGCCGAGATCGCTGCTTTTGTGCCTCTCAAAATCAACATGTCATGGTGAAGCCCTTCGGCTGACACCACCATCCCCACGCCAGAGTCCTCTGCATGTGTGCATCGAAGCTTCCTCCACCTCGTCACCAACCTTCTTTGCTGCTCAGAGTAAATGTGTGTAATTGAGATTTATGCCGTAACTGCATAAACCATATGGTGACCTCCCACTGGTTAAGTGAGAACATCTTTTGCACTTCTGCTAGGAAAGTGAGGTCATTGTCTTGGAATAAGCATACGCCATCATACAAGCATGATGATGATGATCTGAGGGGAAGGCACTCCAAACAGTCTCCAGCATAGATGAAAGGCTTTTGTTTTGTATGAATATGCATGTTCCAAGTGGGAGAGATCCTTAAAGGTGCAGGAGTCGAACAGTCCTGGCAATGAGGTAGATGGCTTGTTGCCTGCCTGGTGTTTTGCACTGGCTTCACAAAATTGTTGCGTGAAGAAGCTGTTGGTATACCTGGCTTGACTGGTTCACAGTAACAGAGTTTGATTAGTTTCACCACAGTGTATTTAATCTGTGTTCAGTCGCTGCTTATCCCATTTCCCCACCCTACGCTTCTTGTGTATTGCATGTCTGATTTTTGTTGCCATCCTGAACCAATTTGGTAGGAAATGCCATAGTATAATCTTACAGCTTCATATAGAGAATTATGAAGTTGCATTATAGTTTCCATAATGCAAATTGGTTTCTACTTTCTATCCAGAACTGGTTCGCTATGCAAGCCAGATCTATATAATGGCATAAAATTGGTAAACTACCCAACTGACTTGGGGCCACCAGCTTTTCTCAGTGGGGACACTGGTCTTATCATGGGGACAGACTGTTTATGGGGATACAAGTCCCCAGAAAGTGTATAAAAGTCCTTTTCTGCTGGTGTGCAAACCTGCAGATGGTCTATGTTGGTCTCTCTTGCATGATGTTGTTTAACAGCTTCCTTTAACATCATCCTACTGCCAAAGTCATATAGAACATTTTCTTGTAAAAGGTGATATGCTTTGGTCTTTAGTAAAAGTAGACTGCATGTATTGAAATATTTTGTTACTGGTGGAATAAATGCACATTTGGCCTATATTTTGGTTAACATGATTTTATTGTCCAACTTTTTACATGCTTATAGAAAAGCTGAGCTTAAATGCACTTTGATCTCTGATACTTTATATTTTCAGTGTGCCAGTTTCTAATGATTTTCATCCAGTGAGCTCCATTACAAAATACTTGAGAGCTACAGTACGTTTGCCTTTGGTTTGGAGATCCTCTGGATGTTTTTGAAGACCTGACTGGACTGTTAATGGGTAGTCTAATGTAAGACTCTTTTGTTCAGCCATGTTTCTCATTGGCTCCTCATGGCGGGGATGGCGGTGATCTCATAGAGAAGGAATGCCCTCCAGTAGGTAAAAGCCCACATGCGCGAGTCATAGATGGCTGCCGATGCAGTCACCATCGGGAGACCAGACGATGAGGCACGAGTAGTGGTGCTGGGAGGGGGGTGACGCACCCATGACCTTGCAAGCAAGCGTTGCTGCCAAACTGAGAAGCCTTGAGCCCCACAGCGTCCCCATACACATCTATGCTCTTCCTGATCACTGTGGTGTTGATTGCCTTGTTCCCTAGAGAAAACGATACAAGCTGTTTTATATAAGAGATTCAGTACACATGCAAATCCATAAACGTATCATTCGTCAGTTGTGATGTAAAGGCCTTGAAGTGCATGCATGAGCAGAACGACAGTAAACTTTATGATGTAATCTCACAATGTGTTGGCTTGGCTGGTCCAAGAGGGTGACTTGTATTCTCCAAAAAGATCTCGTTTTATGCTTTGTTTCCTTCACATGTCAACATGTTTAGGGTTAGAGATGCTGTGGCTTCAAAATTCTGTCTGAGGATATTGCAGCAGAGGTGACCTTTTTTTTTACTAATTTCTCTGTTAATGATGTTATTCAACTGTGCTTATTTTGAGTCTAAATTAATAAACTATTAACAAATCCAGCAGTGTAACCCTAGCTGACTTGTGAAATTCAGTCAACACTTTCCAAAATTAGTGTTCACCTGTTAAAACAGATCTGTTTGTCCAAAACCACATTAACATTTGATCAGTAATGCCCATGTCATGTTAAATCCAGAATAGGTTTGCAGGTGTCCATCAAAAAATGAAACGTATACCTGGTGTTTCACAAACTGCCCATCACATTACTGAAACTGTTCAAAAGCCTCCAAGAAACCTTTTTCTGGGCTGTAATGAGATCATCAGTCCAACAAATGGAGATCTGGCTTACACTCTTACAAATGTTTGAACTTTGTTGTCTCCTTAGGTTTTACTCCCTCAAGATCAGGGTTGCATCCAGTTTACAACCTGCATGTTCACCACTCTCACCTTAAAGGCAGCGACCAATTTGGTTGCTTTGGAATGAGGCATTGAAGCAATTTGAGTTGTTTTATGGCTTTAGATGTTCATCCTGTCCTTGCGTTTTGCTTAATTCTTCACTGGTAATTTGACACTTTTGTAGGATCATTTATCTGCATTACTGGATGCGAGAACATTTACAAGAAAGTCTGATTGCAGTAGTTGCGTGTGTATAGGGTATTCTCACCTGCGCCTGGA
Source organism: Sternarchorhynchus goeldii (assembly GCA_028565775.1). NCBI lineage: Eukaryota > Metazoa > Chordata > Actinopteri > Gymnotiformes > Apteronotidae > Sternarchorhynchus > Sternarchorhynchus goeldii. Next base: position 6,343,053 of record JAOXYF010000019.1, read on the forward strand.
ATGGCACCTCGGTGTGTGACTTTCCAGGCAGGATACAATCAGTTGGAAAAGGTTTCAATCACCTAGGAAGATGGAAAAACACTGTAAACTGAGATGATGCGGCTACTTTGAACACCGCCATGCTCCAGTGTGTGTGTCGTACAGAATTTCTGTCTCTCAAATAAGATATTGAGTAAAGATATTACTAGCAAACACAGAATCCAAGAAAGGACATTTGTCACTTAAAAAAAAATTATAAAAAGATGTTGAATAAATAAATAAATGAAATGTGTATATAGCTGGTTGGTAATGGCTCACAAATTTTGCACGGTGTCTACGAAGGTGGGGAAAACGCGTATCTTGAATCTTAAACATTATTTTAAAGGATGGGCGTGGCTGTGTAAACAAAGGATGTGGTCAGTATGAGTTTTCTGTAAAACGGTTGCATGTAGATATGCAAATAGTTGGGCCACCTCTGAAGGAACAGATTAAAGTGAATGGATCAATCCCACAGATCAGCCTAATTTGAATCTGATGACCGATTCAAATCATTTTGTTAATGTGAGAGATCCGATGCCAATATCGGAGTGGTGCATCCTTACTTACTAGTCAAATCAGTAATTCAACCAATATTGTTATTTTACTTGTTTGCAATGTTTAAATGTGTTGGCTGAACTAGTGCTTTCTTGCTTTTTATAACTTTCTACAGCCCTATTGGTTTGAGCTAGACATCAGTACTCGCTGCCCTCTTTAGAGGTCCCTTAGACTTTGAAGTGTCATTTAAAGAGCACTACGATTCTCTATTTATCTAGTAAGTGTTTACCTGAGATGTATATTAGTCAGTATTGAAATAAGCCCCCTACGATGCAACTGAATACCCCTCATCATCATTTTCTATAGGCTGACTTGATGCTCAGGATGGAAAAAATATTTGAATGCTGAACTCTTACAAAAATGTTTTTATCATTTGTCTGGAGATGAACCTCCTTTACACTGGTCTTTACAGTAACACTTCACACTGTGTTCTTCAGGGTGTCCTTGGGGCTGAGGCTTGGCCTGTACACCTTAAATTTATTGGTTAAATTACTTCTGGAGCCCTGGCCTTGGTTAACATACCTGTAGGATATCCTGTTAGCTTTATGGCAGACCACAGGTTTACTTTAAATGTTGCCTTCAGAGGTACTCAACGATTTGAGTAAAAATAAAAGGAAGGTTTTTGTAAAATTAATTTATAGGTGTTGACTACTCATGAGCATTTGAAAAACCGAGCAGAGGGGCTTTCAATATCCTAAGTGGCTAGTGATGGGAGGTGTTCCTCCCCCCCCAAGCCTGGAATTTTGTTGAGTATGCTTTGTCCCCATCAACAAACAATACAAATGCACACAATTCTCCTCTAATTCATCTTCCTCTAAAATACAGGGGTTGATGATGTGTTCTTAAAAACATTTTTCACTTTATTCACAATCCAAGAAATCATCTGGTATGTTGAGTGGGGGTTTTCCACCTTTTTATCTTTTAATCTAGTCATAGATTAGCAGTTTCAGTGATACCAGCTTTAACTTGCATGACAAGTTGTCCCGTCAGGTGCTACGATAACCCAATACTTTTTCGAAAGCCATGTGGTTTCTCTCAAAGCTTCTAAAGTTTCCTTTTCGCTGGGTGGTGCATGGGTCTAGAAATGCGTGAGTGGGTAGTCTGTCATTTGGGTGGAGTCTCTGCATTAGCAAGACAGCATAGTCATCATGCTGGAATGGATTTCCAGAATGATTTCTTACCTCTGAGATCATTGTCAAATGATCTCTTGGCTTTGATGGGTGTCGGCGGGGGGGGGGGGGTCATGGGTATAAGTTTGTTAAACGAGGGTAATATAGCTACTAATCTGTCATTACTACCTCTTTAAATCCAGTCTCTGTTATTTAGCTCCATGACCTCAATATCTAACTCATTTTTCACAATGGTTTTTACATTTGTCTTCCCTCATTCTTGGTCCAAGATATGGAAGATTAAAAGTGTGAACAGTAGATTAATATTTGTTGGTCGATTAAAGGACAGCACGGTTTGGTTTCTCCTGTCTTAAAAGTAGCATGCTTTATTTTTGAAACGGACACCAGTGCGCCTAGTTCAACAAAAAGTTACTTGTTACTGCATTGCATCAGACTTTGGCTGCTGAGAACCAGTTTTCATGCCACAGCTCCAGACATATTACTAAGGGAGGAGGGAAGTAACGTGTGTGTGTGTGTGTGTGTGTGTGTGTGTGTGTGTGTGTGTGTGTGTGAGAGGAGGTGGATGGGTGAGTGGCAATTTTGGAGCTTCCATAAACTTTTGCCATAAATTCATCCTCGGTACATACTGTGAAGCTAGAGACAAAAAGGACTAGAAGGGAAAATATCCAAAAATGTGCATCATTAAATTGAAGACGAATCATGGTCGCAAACGCAGGCTAACCAGCGTGTGTTTGTGTAGGCGCTTGACTTGGTTGACGCGCAGATATTTGGGAAGAAATGAAAGAGTAAGGAGAACTTATCTCCCAGATATACTTGAATTTATGTGACTGCATAGGTCAAATGAGTTGAGGTGGATGTGCAAGTTGGTGAAACCTAACAAATTGACTAACGGCCTCTCTTGTGAATTTCTTCCTTCATGCTGGGGCTATGTACACTTTATGCAAAGAAGTGAGTGGTGCCCCCACGCCAGGCTACAGGGCTCTGTAGAGTTGACTTTCCTTTGCTGTGAACTGATTTGTGGACTTATTGTTTGGCAGTTGCTAAACAAAGGTGTGACGTGTGTGTGTGTGTGTGTGTGTGTACACCCCTGCCAGTGGACCTAGGTAGAGATGTTGGGAGTGGCTGCTTAGGAGT
>JAOXYF010000019.1:6346179-6360833 GCA_028565775.1 Sternarchorhynchus goeldii
TGTGAACTGATTTGTGGACTTATTGTTTGGCAGTTGCTAAACAAAGGTGTGACGTGTGTGTGTGTGTGTGTGTGTGTGTGTGTACACCCCTGCCAGTGGACCTAGGTAGAGATGTTGGGAGTGGCTGCTTAGGAGTTATTTTCTCAAGGCTGGCCGAGAGAACCTTGATCGATCAATCAATAAACTGGAATAGCCAGCTTCTCAGTGGATGACACACTCGGTGTGTGCTCTTGCCCTTTGTTTGGGGGTTACTAATTAACAATAACTGTCTAGAATTAAGTGCTAGCAGCTGTACTTTCTCCTGGTTTGTTTCTTTTGGAAGTGCAATAAACTTTTTGCTAGAAATGTTTTTCTAATAACACATGGTTTCCAGTGACTACCATCACTGAAACATTTGAACTCCTGACCAGATATTTTGTAAGATTTTTTTTTTGTATTTTTTTAAAAAAGGTTTTTGTATAGCTAATTGTTTTTGACTGACCTCTCCTTGACTTGGCTTTTGTTAATCATGATTTCTCCCTACACCAACTAGTACAGAATAGTTTAATGCCAGTACGCTGGTTTATGGGTGAACCCAGGAGAAGAAATGCTGATCACTAGGCCATCATTTGCAGATGAAAAAAAAAAAATGCATTCATGCAGACTTGGTTAATTTAATTAATTCACAGGATTACATTTACCAGAAATGGATCTGAAGTTTAGCCAATATCACTACCGTCAGTTTTTGCTGTTTGTTAATCTTGATATAATTTCTAATTTAGAAATGCAGGTGCTCCTCAGTGTTCCAGATGTTCTAAGCATGACGACATTCAGTTCAAATGCTAACTTATTTACTCCATGTGTGTGTTCTGGTCTGCTTTGCCCAGACAGCAAAGCTATCGTGGATGGAAATCTGAAGCTCATCCTGGGCATGGTATGGACACTCATCCTGCACTATTCCATCTCCATGCCTGTGTGGGAGGATGAGGAGGAGGCGGGCACAAAGGCCACCCCCAAGCAGCGGCTGTTGGGCTGGATCCAGAACAAAGTACCTGACCTGCCCATCACCAACTTCAGTGAAGACTGGAAGGATGGCCGGGCCCTGGGAGCTTTGGTGGACAGTTGCGCACCAGGTGAGAGTCTGAAGGGGGGGGGGCTCTGAAAGTTCCTTGCATGTTGCAATATTTGATTTGAGAGATTGACAATTACTTTTTAGATTGGTTACCTAAGGGGTGTGTGTGTGTGTGTGTGTGTGTGAGGTTTGTGTCCTGACTGGGAGACCTGGAACCCTGTGAAACCGGTAGAAAATGCAACCGAAGCCATGCAACTGGCTGATGACTGGCTTGGAATCCCACAGGTGACTAGTGTGTTTTTAAACGTTTTAGTATACAATATTGGCACTCTATTTCTTTGCTCTGAATGTTGTATTTGTTTAAGAGGAGGCAGTCAAATTCAGTTAATGAGCTACAAATGTCCACACCTCTGCAAACAGGAATGTGGCAGGGTCAAATTAAATCAGGATACACCTTTTAGCTGGACTTTATACAGAAGTTTTGCAAATATTTTATGGCACAGGGAGAACATGGAGCAGATCTCTTTAGCTAGCAGATGATGGACAGTCGTATGTTACATTTAGGTTCTCATGCTAACAGCAATACTCACTGTGTTTCCAGGTGATTGCACCTGAAGAGATCATTGACCCAAGTGTGGATGAGCAGTCTGTCATGACCTACTTGTCTCAGTTCCCCAAAGCAAAACTGAAACCCGGAGCTCCCCTCAAACCCAAACTCAATGCCAAAAAGGCTCGTGCTTATGGCCCAGGTAGGACTGCACTTTACCCAAGATGGCTTTCGTCACTTCCTTCTTCAACCAGCTGTAGACCATCTTGCCATGAATCATCTATTTAGTTCAAGTATCAAAGGGATGTGCACAAAATTCAAACCTCACCACTGCTGAGTTGCCACTGTCGGGTCTCCTCAAACCATAATTGCTCAAGATGCATTGTAATATTTGTAAGTATAGCTTACTTTTGGGTAAAAAGGATAAGCTAAATGCTGAAAATATCCCGGGGGTGGAGCGCATCCTGAACAGGTATGCTAAAGTATGCAGAAAAACAGATGGACTACAATCTGTAATTGCTGAACTGCAAAATGCTCCTATATGGCAAGCGGAACTGATAAAATGGGGCAGTGATTTGTAGATTCAAGCAGGTTTTCCTAATGAAGTGATTGGTGAGTGTATTGTAAACATCTCACTCTAAATTCATACTCAGGAATAACCAGTTTATACGGAACCCGGGTGCTTCGCTCACTACTTTCTGTAGTCTTTTATATTTTCTTGAAGCAAACCAGCTGCATGATTTCAGAAATAACAAGTCCAGAACAGTACAATTCAAGGAAATCCTTGGTCTTTACCCACCACTACGGCTTTATTCCGCACTCGCTCTTAACACGTGCATCCGTGTTTCACAGCATCCGTGGGTGAAGGCGTTACTGGCTTTCTGACCGCAAGAGTGTCACTTCATACGCAGTGAAATGAACTTCGTCAGGGAACGTGCTTTTAGATCAAATTGCGGTTCGATCGCGGTGACTATATACCATGTGTTAACCTGGGCCATTGTGTCTGTTTGCATGTTGACAGGTATTGAGTCAGTGGGCAACCGGGTGATGTGCCCGGCTGTTTTCACAGTGGACACCTTCAGTGCAGGACAGGGGCAGGTCACTGTCTACATTGAGGACCCCGATGGTAGAAGAGTGGAGGTGAAAGCTGTGCCCAATGAGGGGAAAAAGACCTATAAAGTGACTTATATTCCTCAAGTGATAGGACCTCACAAGGCAAGTTTAGGGAGACCTTGATATTGCCTGTTGTGTGAAAAAATGTTGATCTGCTTGTTTAAATGTTGACTGGTTGAGATTTTGAGAGATGGCTCTTGTGCTCTCTGTAGGTGACCGTGCTATTTGCTGGCCAGGAAATCCCAAAGAGTCCCTTTGAGGTGAATGTAGACAGAGCTCAGGGAGACCCTACCAAGGTCACGGCCAAAGGCCCTGGCCTAGAGCCCCTGGGCTGTATTGCCAGCAAGCCCACCTTCTTTGACATCTACACAGCAGGTTTGTAGGGTTGACTTTTATTTAATTTTTTCAATATCGCCACACACTGAAATCATTTCATTTCATTTTTAAATTTCTTTCCTAATTTTAATGTTATGTATATTCTGCCCTTTCTTACTATGCCTTTTCATATTTTGTATTTGTAATGTGTTTAAATTGTCTGTTTCAAATATTTAATAGCTAGATTATTAAGCACATTTTTCTTTAAGCATTCGGTTGAGTGTATTTTACTGAACCGAATGGTCATTGTTCTTTGCACCTTTTTAAGATCTTTAGCTGTTCTTTTTTTGTGTCTGCAATAGGAGCTGGGGTGGGTGATGTGACTGCAGTGATCAAGGACCCCCAGGGCAATAAGAACACTGTGGAGGCCCTCATAGAGGACATGGGTGACAACGTCTTTCGCTGTACCTACAAACCTGTCCAGGCCGGTGCCCACACTATAAACATCACGTTTGGAGACATCGCCATTCCCAAGAGCCCCTATACCGTCACTGTTGCCCCAGGTACCCCACCTAAGCTTTTCACTAACCTCTCATATAATCCTGCTGGCCATGAAAACAAACTAGATACACGCGTGTGTGTGTGTGTGATATAAAGCACTGATTTGTATAATATAATGGAATGACATCAGTCCTTCATCAGTAGTTATATATTGTTGGTGAGTCCGGGAGGCTTATCTCCAGTTTACTGTATGTGGAGATTTGAGTAGACGTTGAGGGTGTGTTCCATAACTGCGTGTCTACCCGTGGCCATTAGCAACAACTATAAATAGTGACTTAAGGTAGCCACTGTTAGCCAGCGCAGTGGCATATACCCACGGTTGAAAGGGTTGGGCTTGTTGTGTTGAACATTTTTTTTCAAACCTTCATCTGTTAGCACTCAAAGATCAGTTTGGATAAAGCTGTAAGTTTTGGTGTAAATGCATGGACCACATTTAGGAACATTTTATGTCAAGGCAAAAGGATTTGTGTTCACACAAGTAAAAAAAAAAAAAAAAATTTTCAGATTTTGTATTAGGAATCTTTAAGAAGACAATTTTCGTTATGGATTTTCGTTAAAGCTGCACTATATACGATTTGTAATAAAAGCCACATGGCTGCGTGGAGAGGGGGATAAAATCTGGGATATACCATCCTTATGTTGCTGTGAGTCGGCTTATTCATTTAAGTCAGAGCTGTCTGGTCCTACTTGGCAGTGTTTTATTGGACCACGTTGGACATCTTTATGTATTAATCCAAAAGAAGGTTTAGCTCAATGGGTTTGGTGCATGGAAAGAGTGACAATGTTGACTATGGAGACAGAAGCAAACTGTCAACCTCTGTGACATCATCCATGGTCAGAACAAAGGAATGTAGAATTGAAGAGCTTGTGAGGTAGAAGTGTGGTAGAACCTGAGAATAAAAAATTTGGTTAGGCTTTTCAGGAGTGCCTAACATCCCCTTGACCTCAAGGAGTTCACGAGTGATGCCGAGCTGGCTTTTGTATTGCTGTGACCGTGAGTCATGTTGGTGGCTGGCTTGCTAGGTAACAAAAATTGCCAGTCAGGTTGTTGCTACTGTGGAATTTAATGCTACCCTTGTAATATTATGTAGGCCTACTTTTTGTAACCGATCAGTTTTAGCTACATAACTAATGTTAGCCGGCTATTGCTTATTACTTTACTAATGGTGTTTTTTTTTGCTTCTGAGTTTGTGTCATGATGAACCAGGTATTTTTCTGAATTTCCAGTGTTACTTGGTACTCATGATGACTGTTATTTTCATACATATCTGCATTTGTAAATTTTCAAATAAGTCCAAAATCATACTGATAAGGATGGTTACATCACCCGAGTTCTGACAGTTCTGTTTTCACATTCCTTTAACGTGAACTCAGTCTTCAGATAAATCTGCTTGGGGAAGATGGAACATGGCACAACTCTCATTACAAAATATTCTCCTGCATGTTTCGTATGTTGATGTATTACTGTTAGCGAAGGTCACCAGTTCCGTTGACTTGCACAGTGCAGCTTTAGTCTTGCAACATACGACAGTTTTTGTAATGTTTTCCATAATTATTCATTTTTTATTATTATTAAAATATTTTGTATAAAATTAAAGACTGGCATTATGAATATTTCTATTGAGCACTCAGCCCTGCTAAAAGCATGTTAGAGATGTAGTATATAGTTTGGAGCCAGTACTGACAAACCAGTTCAAAGGCTTGTGAAACACCAGATTCCTTCTTTGTGAGGCAGTTTTTCCAAACCAATATGTAGTTACTCAAAGCGAGTCATAATTCAATAAATTTTCCAAAATAAAAAGTAACTCCTTATCAGACTAGTAATTACTAAGGCAGATGTAATCTGTAAACAGATGTGCGAACCACTGCTGTCCATCTGTGTTGGTATTGCATAAATTGCAGAGTTATCATGCCAAATATAATTCACTTTTTATTAGTCAACGTTATCTTGTTGGGTTTAAAAAAAAAAAGGGTGACTTATTGATGTGTCTTTGGTTAACGAGACCAGTCCTACTGTGTCACAAGGTCGAATGCTGTGGCCATGAGACAAAAACACGGGCAAATACACCTTGGTATAACATTTTGTATCCAAGGGGCAGAGGATTATGGGCAGGTAATGTATCTGACAGAAGAGTTCTTGCTTCTCGGCTCCTGAACCTCTTCTCTTACTGTAGTATTCACTTGAGTCGTTCAGCACACTTGTTTTCGGCTTGGTTTTCTAGATTCTTGCTTTTCGCTGTGGTACTCTTGCTCCATGTTCATAAAAAAACTTTTGTTGCTAGGACACTTTAGGAAGTGAGAATAACCATGATGGCTAAAGTGTGAACTGTGCTTTGTCAAGACCTCAGTTTGAGTACCACACAGCTGGTTTGATGATCCTTGTTCTCCATGTTCTTTGCAGCGTTTGTGGTGGGCAAGTCTTGGTGAGCATTACCTCAGGAGCTGCAAGCATATGCTTAATGGAGGCAGGGCTCAAAGGAAAAGTGAAAAGATATCATGTGAACTAATACTTTGTGCCCTACTTTTGTTCTACTTGAAACTGCTTTGTCTAGAAATTTTCCAGGCAAATTCAGATTAGTATATCAACTTTTTGGATGTTTCTGTTTCTATTTGACTACCGTTTGTAGTGAAGCTAGTCAAAGTTATTGGTCATACTTTTAAAAACTGGCATATGACCTCTGTTCTTGTGTAGTTATGTTTAAGGCTTGATGAGCATCTTTTTATGGACAGTTTAGGGAGAGTAGAGCAGAGCGGTGGAGTGCTCGTCATCCCAGGGACCCATTGCCCTGCATGTGTGCAAGCAACTGAACAGAAATCATTTCCTTTATATCTAGACTGCCTCACTATCTGGCTCCCACACACATGCAGTGGAGAAAATTGCAGAAATTGGCAAAACTGATGCTACCAATCTCAATTCTTTCAAAAAGAAGTTAAAATCAGCAGTCTAGAATTTCTTTGGACATTCCAAAAATGAACATGTTTGCCCTCAAGGACAGATATCCGATCTGCCAAAGTGGGAAATGCATCAAATAGCTTCGGTTCTCCCTTCATTGAGAGCATCATCCCTCCGTGCATATAAACGTTTAGCATTTGAATCCCTAAAGTAAAACGTGTGAACGTTTTTTAAATGTAAATCATAAAACGCGCTATTTAAAATCATTTCCCACGTCCCGGCTCCTGGCTAAATCTGTATTGTCCATCCGTTTGGGACCTCAGACTTGGCCACGATGACCCTGATCTGATCTCTTAAAGAAACCTGCACAAACTTTTCTGGCTCAGAGGGCTGTAAAAGTTAAAGGTACAGACTGGTTTGGTTTTGCTTGGCTGTCACACTTCCACAATAAATTGGCAACTATTTTGATCATCATTAAGAGCACTTGCGATGGCACGTTTTTGACATAAAAATTCTGCTTTTACATTAATGAAATTTTCTGTTTTGAGTACTTTTAATATTTTAATACATTCTTATGATTCTCAATTTTCAGTCCAGGAATTTGATTTGCAGCAGAGAAGTTTGATATTGGTGCTTTTAAGTAAAGGATATGAATACATCAACCACTGGTGCTAACATGCAAACTAATGCACTCTAGTCCGGTAACGTGGTATAGCTACATGCTATTTTTCATATTTGTAATCATAATGGTCGTCCTAATGTGAAAATCTCGTCCTTTTGCAAACTTGGAGCATAAAATGTGCATTCGGGCATTGGGAATGGTATCACAGGACTGACTTTTACATTGCATGGGTAAGCGTATATATTCGTTTCAGCATCCACGCCTGGTGCTTGCCGTGCGACTGGCCGAGGCCTGCAGCCCAGAGGAGTGCGAGTACATCAGGCTTCTGACTTCAAAGTGGACACCCGGAATGCAGGAAGTGGCGACCTAAAGGTCTTGGTGAAAGGTCCAAGTGAGTAGCTCCTTCCTCTTTGACTCGTGTCTTTCTTCGTGCCTCGCCCTTACCCGCTTAATGCTGACGCATTTCCTAAATGTTAAATTCTTTTGGCTGTAAAAATTCACAATTCACAAATGTATCGTGGAATACTACAGGTGAATGCTGCAGGAGAGCAGGCCAGGGTGGAAGCTTTTCTTGCCATACCAGCTTCTATGGCTCAGATGACATTATTTTAGCTGCGACAGCAGGCTTTGTGCCAGACCCTTCTTGCTGTGATTAATGGGCTGCCTTTGTCGAGGCACATCATAGGCTAGAACTCCATATGTTTCTAACGGGTTTCCCACAACATTGACACACGTTATTCGAGGTAGCTCTTAACATGGTTCCCAAAGAGATTCTCATTTTCTCTCTCTCACACACACAGAAGGAATGGAGGAGCCGGTGCAGCTGAAGCAGTCGATGGATGGTGTGTATGCCTATGAGTACTACCCCAACACTCAGGGCAAGCATGCGGTAGTCATCACATGGGGAGGTCATCACATTCCTAAGAGGTGTGTGTCATTATATACAGCTCACCTTTTGTATTCTTTCAAGTATTTTAAGTGGTGACGTTCCTAGAAAAACGAATCTTTTAAAAATATAATTGAAGTTTCTGCCCGAACTCCTATTTGTTGCCGTCTCGTGCTTTTAGGAACAGCGCCTTTCTCAGAATGTGCAGTCCAGCGGGTCTGTATGTTGTGTTTCTGGACTCTGTGTGTGTTGGGTAGGATTTGGACTTTCCTGTGGGGGTTAAATGTGGATTGGTTTTGGTACTCTTATATAAACGATGTGTTCTCCATTTGGGTGCATCTGGTTGTTAAATTGGAACAGAATTTGGAACGCATCCACCAGATCCGAGTTAAAGAAAGCACATGTCAAGTTGTTAAATATTCCATATAAACCAATGTTGGGTGTCCTACCAGTAAGATCATGTTGGTGAGTTTGATATATTCTCTGTTTGTTATCTTTATCCATCTAAGTCTCTAGCCGTGAGCATATTGTAGGAGAGTCTGGGGAGTAGTGACATTACATCATCCTCCTCCTGCACATACATGTGTGTTTTTTTTGAGGGGGTGAGGGGGGGTTCGTCTACTGTAGCAGGACTACAGGGACCTACCCCATACAAAGCCCTTTGTGTGTAACCCTGTCTGCTTGTTTCCTTTAACACTGGCGAGCCATCCTAATAAATGTGAGCTATTGCAGGCATATGGTTTAATTTTATGTGACTGGGCATGAGGCTGCTTGTACCCTGTTTAGGGTTCATTTGTTTTCCTGACAAATGAAATCTCTTTTAGCTTAAGAAACAAGTATATTTTATGGCATAAGGATATGCACCTATATTCCAAGTCTTTTACATTCTCTGTCAAAGCATATTCATCAGGTGGTACGACCGTTTCCATGGCTTTATCAAAACAAACATTTATAACTGCATGGAGCGTGCGTGCGTGCGTGTGCGCGCGCGCGCCAAGGAAGTAGCCTGACATTTACACACACAGCCTGGGGTTCAGTTATTACTGATGGAGTTTTGTGAGCTCATACCGAGCCCCAGTTGTAGACCAGCACATGCTGAAATGCTTCACAGTTGTAGACCAGCACATGCTGAAATGCTTCACAGTTGTAGACCAGCACATGCTGAAATGCTTCTGAGAGAGTGAAACAGGTAGCTGTGTTTTTGCAGTCAACCCCTCTCACTTTCTCTGTCGCTCACACATGAACACACACCTCTATCATTATTCTATTAAACATTCACCCTGTTGTTGGAGCCTCCACCATGGACCTCTCCACCAGACTTCTCATTGGATGAAATCCATTTCAGAAAATCTGTTGTGATGATTAACATATGGGCTTTTCGAAACTGCTGGTTATCATGTGGGATTCTGAAATGGCGAGTTAGCCATGCTGTAGGAGCTGGCAGTTAACACTTATTGCACATGTGCGATGAGTCAGTGGATAGTGCCATGCATGAGCTCAACCAGTTGTGGTCTGGAGTCTTGTATATGTGAGATGTCTGACACGGTGCTCTCTGTTGTCATGGCAGTCCCTTCGAGGTTCTTGTTGGCCCTGAGGCAGGGCTGCAGAAGATCCGAGCGTGGGGGCCAGGTTTGGAGGGCGGCATTGTGGGCAGGTCTGCTGACTTCGTGGCTGAGTCTGTCGGCACAGATGTGGGAGTGCTTGGTGGGTTCATGGCCTCTTTACCATTCACGTCCATAACGGTTTGCCATTTGAGAGACATTTTCAGTGTTATTCTCTGGAGTGACTTCACAATGAAATCATTTATTGTTAAAGCTTCACATGACTTGCTGGTACATCAGGTGTGAATTAAGTGCATTTTGTGCTTGCAGGCTTTGCTATCGAGGGTCCTTCGCAGGCTCGAATTGAGTGCGAGGACCAGAATGACGGCTCTTGTGACGTAAAGTACTGGCCCACAGAGCCTGGAGAGTACGCTGTGCACATCATGTGTGATGATGAGGACATCAAGGACAGCCCATTCATGGCCTACATTGTCCCAGATGACAAAGCCAGCAACCCTGATCAGGTTCAGCTCCCTTGACTACAGTCAAGCCTAGAGAGTTGGCACAGTAAGCACAGCTTACTGATTGGAAATAAGATGGCAGTCTGACAAAGTTGTTTCAAATTTGGTTTAGGTTAAAGCCTATGGACCGGGCTTGGAGAACACTGGATGCATCGTTAACAAGCCCACTGAGTTTACAGTTGAGGCTAAAGATGCTGGAAAGGGTCCCCTTAAAATTGTGGCACAGGTAAGTCTAGTTAATCTCTAAACAAGATCGATCAATCTGATCCAAAAGCTGCAGACTGGCTTTTAATTTCCCATTAATTAAACTTTTCAGTTAACTTTTATAGTGTATGTTTGTGTTCTTTTTTTTTCCTGTGCTATGATTCATTAATCATGTGAAGGTGAGGGTTATTGCGCAAGGCTGTGAATAGCGTCTCAGGGTATGGTAATGGCACAATGAACACATTTAGCTTTTTTTAAATTTTTTTCCCCGCTCTGTATTTCAGAATGCTGACGGTGTGCCTGTGGACATAAAAGTGACGAGCAAAGGTGACCATGTCTACGCCTGTTCCTACACCCCCACCTCGGCCATCAAGCACACGGTAGCAGTGACCTGGGGAGGGGTCAGCGTTCCCAACAGCCCTTTTAGGGTAAGCCCATCCCAGCCCCAGAACTCTGCAGTACCTACTAACACCTTGATGACTAACCAGTCCCCTGAACTTTCTGAAGTGGTGGTAAGGCAGGATGTGCTAGCTAAGACCAAGGCTCCTGACGCTGCCATTGTGAAACTCAAGCCCGTCATTATTATTACCACGTATACAGAGGAGAGCTGTTGGATTTCTGTCAGTTAATTTGGTTGATTTGTATTCATCATCAAAAAAATAAAATGACTAAGCCAAAGGAACATTTTTGAATGTTTAGAAGCCAAAAATAATAAATGCATTAATATTTACATTTCCTACATAATCATTTGAATAACCTTTATTTTCAATTAACTTGTGAATGAACATGTAACAAATCAATCTGTATTTACACACTCCTGTTTGTTCCAACTGTTTTTTTTGTTTGTTTGTTTTTTTCCAAAGCAATTTCATTTTTTTACATTTACATTTCATCTAATTGTTTTAATGTTTGAATTGTGAAATTAATTGACATTTTCTTTCTCATCACATTACATGCATCTAGTTATACCTGCAAGGAATGTAACACCATGATGGAAAGAACCAGAATTTCATGAACATTTTTGTGGTCATTCCTAGTCCCTACTTGACTGAATATTTTCACTACCATTTCATGACCTTGGCATGGTTTAATAACTGGGTTCGGAAAATTGTTTTGAAGATTTGGATGGTCACAATTAATTGAGGGAAATTTTCCGGAAATTGTCAATGACTGATTTATTTATTCAATGTTTCTAGAACCAAAATAAATCCTAAAAAAAAAAAAAAAACTTCAAGGTATGTTTTTAATTTGACATCTTATTGTGTTATTTGTCGCCATCATCCTTCGATTTAAATATCATGTGAACAATCTTTTACTAAAGGAGGAAAAAAGAACAGAATGGATAAGTTTCATGAGGAAATTACATAGACCGAATTTGCCACGATTTAATACAGGCTTGGAGTGCATTGTGGGGTGGAAGGAAAATGCTTTTCTTTTCTTCGATGTTCTCACTGCTGTTGAAGATGTGTTGAATTACTGTAAGACGCATTTTGTTGGCAACTCGTTTGCATTTAAATGCACCTTTTAACACTTTTGAGGTCTTCTGCTGTAGGTTCACGTTGGAAAGGGAAGTCACCCTCACAAAGTGAAAGTTTTTGGGCCTGGTGTGGAAAGGACTGGCCTAAAAGCTCACGAACCCACACACTTTACTGTGGATTGCACAGAAGCTGGAGAAGGTTACACAAACACATTGCTGTTTTAGGGTTTTTTCTTTTATCTTTTTTTTTACATTTTTTTATTTTTTACGTGGTTTTTGATTTTTACATTTTATTGAATGCTTCCCTTCCCTTAATTGTCTTTGAACATGCAGGTGATGTTAGTGTTGGTATCAAGTGTGATGCTAATGTCATCAGTGACAAGGAAGAGGATGTTGATTTCGACATCATTCCTAATGCAAATGATACCATCACTGTCAAGTACGTCCCACCAGGAGCTGGATGCCTCACCATCAAAGTCCTTTTCACAGATAAAGTGAGTGAAGGGCAACACGAGGGTTTTTTGTTTAATCTGGGTAGGCTTTGATGACTGTTCAGCCATTTCCATATACTACTCTCACTCCCAAAAAATCAATACGTTTTTGACAATTGGCAGGAAATTCCTGCCAGTCCTTTCCATGTCAAAGTGGACCCCTCGCATGATGCATCCAAAGTGAAGGCTGAGGGTCCAGGACTTGCTCCAGCAGGTCTGGTCCATGTACAGTTTGCATTTTCTTTGTACATTTTGGGGTGTTTTGTGAATTTTATTGGTGCACTCTTAAAAGCATAGTCTCCCATGTTCTTTCCACTGTCCTGCAGGTGTGGAGAGTGGAAAGCCAACTCATTTTACAGTTTACACCAAAGGGGCAGGCAAAGCTCCTCTGGATGTCAAGTTCTCTGGTGGTGCCAAAGGACAACTTGTCAAAGACTTTGAGATCATTGACAATTATGACTATTCCTACACTGTAAAGTACATGCCCATCCAACAGGTATTGTGGTGGTGTTTTTTTTTTCTCCACCTTAGTAAAAGCATGCAACATGTTTTACTGATGGCTAAAGAAGAAAAAAACTTGAAGCCAAATCCGACAATAAATCCCAAATAATCCCGACAATAAATCCCAAATATAATCCCAGTTTCTTGGTCATTCTCCTTGCAGGGAGGTATGTTGATTACCGTGACCTTTGGAGGTGACCCCATCTCTAAAAGCCCCTTTTCTGTTGGAGTGGCAGCCCCCCTGGACCTCAGCAGGGTCAGAGTCGATGGGCTGGAGAGCAGTGAGTGCTGTGTGGTGCTTCATAAATCTTTGGTGTATATTTGCTGCCAGCACCGTGTTTGTTACTGCAAGCAATGTGTTGTGTTCTATAATCCTCACCACAAGCTTGTTGACAGCATGAAGTGCTTGTAATACAGATTTCTTGTTTCTTGCATTGGTACTTATCTGTTTTTGAAAAAAATTGTACAGGGTTCACAGAATAACACTTACTCAACCCTAATTGTTAACAATTTGCTAATCCAATTTTAATATCTTTCCTTTCTTAACTGCTCAAGGAGTGGAAGTCGGACAAGATCTGGAGTTTATGGTTGACGCAAAGGATGCAGGCGGCCAGGGCAAGATAGAAGCCCAGATTACCAGCCCATTGGGTAAATCCATGCCCTGTGTTGTGGAGCCCCAGCTGGGTGAGGGCATCAGCCTGGTCAAATACATCCCCAATGAAGAAGGTGTCTATACTCTGGCTGTCCTCTATGATGGCCACCCAGTGCCAGGGAGCCCTTTCCCTGTGGAGGCTACGTTGCCACCAGATCCCAGCAAGGTTTGTACACATCTGTAAAAACTCCATTGTTTTGGATGCATGCTGATCATGTTCTTTCTTTTTTAAGCCTAACTGAAAGATTTTAAAGATGTGCATGAATGAGCTGCTGATCTATCAGCTAAAACTCAAAATGTGTTGGGATCAAAAAAGATGACGCAGTAATGGACTTCTCCACAGGTAAAAGCCTTTGGTCCCGGGTTGGAAGGAGGCTTGGTGGGCAACCCTGCTGAGTTCACCATCGACACCAAAGGAGCCGGCACAGGTGGCCTCGGCCTAACCGTGGAGGGTCCCACCGAGGCCAAAATAGAGTGCTCAGACAATGGTGACGGGACGTGCTCTGTATCCTACTTGCCCACTGAGCCGGGTGAATATCTGGTCAACATCCTCTTTGAGGACGTCCACGTACCCGGCTCACCCTTCTGTGCCGAAGTTCTGTACCCGTTTGACCCCACCAAGGTGGTGGCATCAGGCTCAGGCCTCAAGCGTGGCAAAGTCGGTGAGGTCAGCGTGGTGAATGTGGACTGTGCCAAGGCTGGGCCTGGGCAGCTATCCTGGGAAGCTGTGTCCGAGACTGGCTCCAAGGCCAAGACAGAAGTGTTGGACAACAAGGACGGCACGTACACGGTCACTTACTTGCCGCTAATGGCAGGCATGTACACGCTGCTCCTGAAGTATGAAGGAAAGGCTGTTTCTAACTTCCCTGCCAAGGTGGTAGTGGATCCTCCTGTTGACACCAGCAAGGTGAAGGTCTTCGGACGAGGAGTAGCAGGGGATGGTATGTGTACCTTTTATTTAGGTTTAAAATTTTTAATATCTTCATAGCAGAATCAACTTTCTTGTCCACAGGAGTGCCTTAATTCAACTGCATATTGGAGTATTTTAATCTTATTTTCTTTGTCAAATTCATTGGCAGCAGCTGAAGTTTTTGCCATTTAAGTTGATTGATTTTCTAGCACTTCAGAAAGGTCTTGTTCTAGAAGACACTCATGTCTCATTATACTTTGAGCTCAGCCTGAAAAAAGGATCATCCATCTTTAACAAAGAAATCATATTTACATAAGTATTCACAGCCTTTCCTTAATACTTTGTAGAACCACCTTTGGCAGCAACTAC
>JAOXYF010000019.1:6360933-6383652 GCA_028565775.1 Sternarchorhynchus goeldii
AAGGTTTTTTTTGTTTGTTTTTCCTGATGAAGGAACCCTGTTTTCTTCAAGGCATACGAGGACCAATTAAAATGACATTTTATGAATAAACTTGATCATTTTGAAAAGACCGTCATTCAGTTTGTTGTATATATTCTTATGTGCATTATTTGACCTGTGTTGTCTTTCTTCTCTATAGGTGTTTTCAGGGAGGCCACCACTGACTTCACTGTGGATGCCCGGTCATTGACCAGAGTGGGAGGGAATCACATTAAGACCCATGTTAAAAATCCATCAGGTGCTGTCACGGACTGTTTTCTCACTGATCATGGAGATGGCACCTACAAAGTGGAGTACACACCCTTTGAGAATGGTACATCATAAAGGCCTTCATGCTCGAGTCATTTTTGCCTGCAAAATCTTTAGTGTGCCACATGGCAGCAGTTGGAAGTAATTTATCAGACTTCAGTGTTTATTTCTCATGTCAAAACTCCACTGTGTAATGTTTCTTCCAGGTGTTCATGCAGTGGAGGTACTGTATGATGAGACCCCTGTTCCTAAGAGCCCTTTCCGGATAACTGTGGGTGAAGGTTGTGATCCCACTCGAGTTCTCGCTAAAGGCCCTGGGCTGGAAGAAGCGCTAACTGATAAACCTAATAAGTTCTCAATCACCACTAGGTATGGCTTCTCCCCCCAGTATCCCCAAATGATATAAATGCACCCGTTGCTGGCATTTACGAAACTGAAATTGCTGGAACATGAGCATTTATGACTATCTCTGTTTTCCAAGGGGAGCTGGAACTGGGGGCCTGGGAATCACTGTTGAAGGCCCATCAGAGTCAAAGATGTCTTGCAAAGACAACAAAGATGGCAGCTGCAGTGTGGAGTATACTCCATATGCCCCTGGCCTTTATGACCTCAACATCACATATGGAGGGCAGCACATTCCAGGTACATAATGTGATGCAGTCCATAAACATGGCATAGGAAAACCCGAGTTGCCCAGCCATGTGTGAACCTGTTTACACCTTAAAATCAGGGTGGTGGGGGGTGGAAGCAATCTAAGGATTGAAAAGCGGTTTCCATTTGACATGCTAGAATTATTCTGCTTTTAGTTAGTGATGCACTAAGGGCAGTAATGTGATGTACTGAATCTAAAGAATGAGCTTCAGCTAATGCATTCTTCAGAGTAACAGATGTACTCCTGTTTCATTTAAGCCATGCTTGGATCACAGTTCCCTGCACATCCTTTAGGTAGTATTTGCTAGCTTGCTTAAATCATGCCTGTCACCTTAATGGGTCAGTCTGGAACATGACAATCCCTGCACCGTAAGGGTAACAGATGTATCCAAGTTTTCACTCCATAAGCTTCAGAATATTCAGAAAAATGCCCTTTTCAGGGCTTGGCACAATGAGAAATGATTCCACAGTTAGTTGATCTTAACTGTGGTCACAGTGTTAACCAAGTACTCTGAAGTCATTTACCTGTGTGTTTGGGAGTAAATATGTATTTTATTAAATGTAGCTTCTCCAGATAATTTGAAGCATGTGTTCCCAAAACTCAAAAGGGTTTTAATTAATACCATTTTTATTTTTACTGGTGTCTATTTGATTGGCAGTATAAATGTTTCTTCTCAGGAAGCCCTTTCAAGGTGTCAGCAAAGGATGTTGTCGACTCCAGTAAAGTGAACCTCTCTGGGCCCGGTGTGGGTCTGGGTGTGCGGGCCAAGATCCCTCAGTCTTTCACCGTGGACTGCAGCAGGGCTGGCAGTGCACCACTCTCTGTGGCTGTTACCAACCCTAAAGGTCAAACAATGCGTCTTTTATCTAAAAAGACAGAGCGTTTTAGTTGATTGTTCTTTTTGGCTTTTGTGTTGGTTTAAAAAAAAAGGTTCTTAATCATTTTAAACTACTCCTTTTAACAAGAGTATATGTTCATTTAACAGTATATAACTGCTTCTGTGGTGAGAGCCAGGAGTCAATTACTCTAATTAACTTGGTGGTGATCATTGTTTGCGTTCAGGTGTGGCTGAGCCAGTTGATGTAAGAGACAATGAAGATGGAACATATGACGTAGCTTACACGCCCTCCTTGGAGGGCCCATATTCTGTGTCTGTGAAATACGCTGAAGAAGAGATCCCACGCAGGTGCTGATGCTCTCCTTCCAAAGCGTTTCCCACGTTGTCACATTCCGATAATGACTCATGCTCTGTACTTCGGGTGCTCCCCCCCCCCCCCCCTTTCCAGCCCATTTAAGGTGCGTGTTCTGCCCACTCATGATGCCAGCAAGGTACGTGCCAGTGGGCCGGGCCTGACCACAGGCCTTCTCGCCAGCCTGCCTGTGGGGTTTACCATTGATGCCAAGGATGCAGGAGAGGGCCAACTGTTAGTCCAGATAATGGTGAGCATGCCTCACTACCCAGTTGACTGGAACTGAATAAATAGTCACTGCACTGAAGTTATCTTGTTCTAGTATTTAATGATCACTCATACTCGTCACTGCCGGCACTTTTGGCCTTCCAGTGCACCCATGATTATCACATACTAATAATTTCCTTGAAGTGCCATGTCCTCTAATCTCCTTAGTGGGTGGATCTTAAGCAGTAGATCTGTGAGTGCTTCTCCCCTCAGTGCATCACCCTCTTCAGCCAAAAACCTGTTCAGTGAGCAGCATAAGAAACTTGTTGCAAGATAAATGGGCATTTCCTGAGCCCAAAACATCCCTCGAGCTGCAGTCTGTGTCCATCTCCAATAGTACCGTGGGCCTCCCCTACTCATTTGTTCACTGTCTGGTAATTGATAAAGCTCGATTGAGATCATGCTCATTCATGAGTGGACCTCGGCACTCTTCCCCGGCTGGATGTAGCATCTTTACTCAACACCCCCCACCCCCCGCTATTATGCATCCTGACACTACAGCTCTCATTTCTATGAAATTGTGGGGGTTTTGAATATTCAGGACCCAGATGGGAAACCAAAGAAAGCCAGTCTTCAGGACAACCAGGACGGAACATACCAGGTGTCCTATGTGCCAGACAAGGTAGGCCGCTACACGATTGCGATCAAGTATGGAGGTGATGAGATCCCCACCTCACCCTACAGAGTGCGGGCCACAGCCACGGGTGATGCTAGCAAGTGTACAGTCACTGGTGAGTTAACTTCTTAACTTATTCCGACTGCAACACATCATGTCTTAGAGGTTCACACTGAACCTCTTGACCTTCTTCTGCAGGTCCTGGCATTGGGCCAACCATTGGCATCGGTGAGGAGGTTGGCTTTGTGGTCAACACAAAGCGGGCTGGGAAAGGAAAGGTCTCCTGTGTTATTGTAACCCCTGATGGTACAGAGGTGGAGGCTGATGTTATCGAGAACGAGGATGGCACCTTTGACATATTTTACATGGCACCTACACCTGGGACATACCTCATCTCTGTACGTTTTGGAGGAGAGAACATCCCCCATAGCCCTTTCAAAGTTGTGGTAAGGCTTGAACATTCTTGCATTTTTTTTTTTTTTTTTCATGGTATGCAGGGAAAAAAAGTTCAGTATCAGTTTGATTAAATACTGGCTTTCCATGCTGGGTCTTCAGTTGGAATCATTTTGTATTCACATCAGTATGCAACATCCTATCACCCTGTTCATTCATTACAACATTAATGTGTTATTGGTAATGAAGTGATTGACATGCATCTCGATCACTTTTCAGTCTGTGTGCGATTCAGGGTGGTTGTGTGCATGTGTTCTTGTGCATATAACTTGCTCTCTCCTTTCCTAGGCCACTGATGAAGCTCCCGTGCTGCAACAGCGGTCAGCCCAGCAGGAAGTGGCTCCAGGCGTCGGCTTCCAGCCCTGGGTACATACATATACCCCGGCAACCTACCCCATCGCCAATTCCTCTCTTGCAAAGCCTGCTGCTGCTTATGGGTGTCACATCTACCACTGTCTTCATCGGTTCATCTTTGTTCAGCCTCTGCACTGATCCTAACCCTTCATACCTGCTTTGATGCGAGTGATTTACATCGGCCTTGTTTTAACCAATCAAATGGCTGTTACATCATGCCTCATCTCTCTCTCTCTCTCTCTCTCTCTCTCTCTCTCTCTCTCTCTCTCTCTCTCTCTCTCTCTCTCTCTCTCTCTCTCTCCCTCCCTCCCTGACACAGTACACTCTGCTCTACTGCACCTGATTTCTCCTTGGACGTTGCACTTTTTCCCCTTGTTAGTGTTTGTCATGGCAGAAGCCACGAAATGCCTACTAATGGTTTAGAGGCCCTTCGTTTAGAGGCCCTCTTTGTTTTACTTGGAGGCAAATCTAGTGGTCTGCATGGCAACCAAAGTACAATATTGAGAGTGAACTACCCCAAAGTTTGGCAAATTAAGCTCAAGTGGTGGTGTCCTTCTTCTTCATTAAATATTCTCCAGACAACTTTTCCATTATACCAGTACAAGCTCATACTGATATTTGATCAATATCTATTGATCTGTCTGTCGCTTTCTTATGACTTACTTAAAATGGTCTGAAATATTGTGTGGCAGTCCTTGGCCTGGAAAGTGTCTGGTTTCAGTTTCTCAGTTTAACTTTTAAACTACCTCCTACGTTGCAGGTGACTGATGGTGTATACATTCCCATTAACAGCATGAATGGTGCTGGCTTCCGGCCTTTCGACATGGTGATTCCCTTCACCTTGCGGAAGGGTGAAATTACAGGTGATGAATAAATAGCGTTATAATCGTCATACAATGCATTTTGCGCACTAAAGATCACATTCACTGAAACTGACTTATTTATTGAAACACTGAGGTGTTCAAGAGAATGAGAGTGGAGATATCTTTGGAAACGACTCTTTCTACTCTCTAGGGGAAGTTCATATGCCATCAGGCAAATTGGCCAAACCTGAGATCATTGACAACAAGGATGGAACGGTTACTGTGAAGTACTCCCCTACAGAGGCAGGCCTTCATGAGATGCACATCAAATACAACGGCACCCACATACCAGGTAAAGCACTCTGGAACTGGGGCTTTTCCTACCTCAAAGGCTTTTGATGCTTTCAAAGTCTGTTAAATAACAGCTACTGGAACCAAGGATGAGTTCTCCCCCTTAATTTACTTCTAGTTAAAAAGATTCTCCTCTCTAGAGATTCCTTCAAGGAGGAAATGGGTTTATTTGATTAATTTAGTGATTTATTTCAACATGAGATCTCCTGTATGACATCAAACTTTGAGAATTTGAAGTTGGTGCAGTACAGGGTTTGTATAGAAGGGTGAGGTTCCACATGTTGGAGCATGTTGGTGGGGGCCCTTTCACGGCTAAGATCAGTCCCACGTCCACTTCTACCATGGCAAGTACCAAATGTAATGCTCATTTGAGGCCAGCAATTTCTCTAAAAGGCAAGAATATCCACCCAAAGCAACTGTTTTACCATGTTAGGAGGTAATGTTATGTTATTACCTTCCACCTTCTCTGTTGAAAGACCTGTTTGCAGTTTGTCTTGGAACTTACCCAAGGTAAACAATGACTGGGCTTATTGCATATGTTTATATCCTGTTGAGTGTTAACAAGGCATCTAGTTAAAATTACATTTTCTATATATTTTTTAGTTTGATATGCTCATATTTGACACATGGAGATGTTTTTCTGTCTTTAAACTGAATTCTGTTGCAGTAGATTATGAAAATCAGCAGTTGTATAGGAGCAGCTTGCTCCAAGTGCTGTGTGCATACACAACACCCAGTTTGGTTTTGGAAAAATTCTCTTGGAATGATTTTGAGAGGCTTGCACGACACACCTGTGCAATCACCCCAGAGCTTACCCCCTGTTCAGTCTGTTATACTTCATACCAACCTTCTCAGTGTGCTTGATTGCTCCACAGAGAGTCCTCTGCAGTTCTACGTCAACAACACTAATAGCCCCAGTGTGGCAGCCTATGGCCCAGGCCTTGTGTATGGTGTCGCCAACAAACCATCCACATTCACCATCTACACAGAAGACGCTGCAGAAGGTGGCTCCGATTTACTTTTACCTTTACCATTTAAGGTGGTGGATCATATTTTAATGAGCATCAGCCTATAACTGTGTATCTGTATCATCACGGCAGGTGGCCTTGATTTGGCCATTGAAGGGCCGTCAAAGGCAGAGATCAGTTGTACTGATAATGAGGACGGCACGTGCACAGTCACATACCTGCCCACTCTGCCTGGAGATTACAATATTCTGGTTCGTTACAACGACAGCCACATAGCTGGCAGTCCCTTTACTGCTAGGATTACAGGTGAGGACCACTGCTTGGAATCGATCCATTGCTACATATCCAACAGCCAACCATAACCACTAAAGCCTGGATACTTTCGGTTCATTTCCGTGTACGCAAATTAAGTGTAAGGTTCGCACCAACGAGTAAATATCAGCACCACTTTTGACTTTGTTTTGTACTACGGAGACTTACCTTCCTTTTCCATACTGCTGATTTGGTTGGTTTGGGGTTTTTTTTTTTTACATTTTATTTATCTGATATTTGCAGAGGACAATAAGAGGAGGTCTCAGGTGAAGCTGGGATCAGCTGCTGACTTTTCCCTGGACATCACCGAGACGGATCTCAGTCTGCTCACAGCCAGCATCAAAGCCCCATCAGGCCGTGACGAGCCCTGCTTGCTCAAGCGGCAACCAAACAATCACATCGGTGAGTCTCATTCACCAGCTCTACTGGAATGATTGAAAGGGTTTGCTGTGACTTATTACATTAACATTTGTTAATTGCAGTTCTAATGCCCCCTCCCCATTTAACCCAATGGATATTGTCTTTATGGCATGCATTTTAATGTTTGTTAATACTGTATCTTCACCTTATCAGGTATTTCCTTCATCCCCCGAGAGGTCGGGCAGCACTTGGTCAGCATTAAGAAGAATGGGCAACATGTGGCCAACAGCCCCATCACCATCATGGTGGTACAGTCTGAGATTGGAGACGCCAGCAAGGTGAAGGTGTTTGGGCAAGGGCTGGTCGATGGACGCACGTTTGAAACGTCTGACTTTGTAGTGGATACACGAGACGCAGGTGAGAAATTCAAACAGGGCCATAGCTGCTCAGTAGCAACATTCCTTTATGAGTAGGATCAGATTATACTTTGCAGTAAGATGTAGCTGTTATTTGTTACATTTTTTTGACAGTAATACCTTGGCTTAGTGTTAAATAAGCAAGATGTATTGCTGTTTGATTCATAGATGAACATTTATCAGCATCCGAGTGCAGCAGAATAATAAGATATTTAATTGATATTGAATACCATTTCCACGAGTGTGTTGTAAAATCTGATGGATGAATAAATAAAAGTAGTTGACTAGTCTGGGACCCAGTAACTCATGCCAGATGTCAACGTAGGCTCTTAACGGAATAGATCCATTCTGACAAAGGGGAAGAAGGTTTCTTCTGCATTATGTCTCACTTAGTCTCTATGTACCATCTCTAGGGTCCTCAGATCCAGCATTTTAAAATATAATTTCATTTTAGCCTTGCAAAAATCAAAGCACATTTTAATTTTTTATTAATTTTTTTCCACAACAATGCCCCCCCAGAAGAGAGATGGACTGAGTAAAAACCATGACAACAGAATAAAGAGTGAAGTCACAGTAAATATAGACTGTGTTAGTTTGAATTGATGATGCTTCAATCTGAAGCCTAATACTTTGGAGCTTAGTTTAATAGTAAGGAAGAGCAGGTAAAATATGTTGGTATTAGTTTCTAAATCCTTTTATAGTTGTGGAGATGTTGGGCCCCAAAAATGGTGAACTCGTAACTAGTGTGAAGTTCTGCTTTATCTTAGCAACCTAGTTTTGCAGTACACAGAATGTAGAACCAGCATTTGGAAACGTATAAAAACAATTTTTCGTTGTACAAGTATGTTGGAAATGGGGGAGGGGAAACGTAATTGCTACTAATGCATTATTTTGAAATGACGGAGGAATTTCAAATAAAAGGGGAATTTGTTTTGTAACGGATGACCACGTCTTTCTCAGTTTTCATAAATTTTTTTTTTTGGTTAGGAGATCTAAAGTGGGAGGCTTGTGATTTTGGGAGCCACTAAGAACATTTAACAATACTTTTCATCTCATTTTTTTGATTTTAATTACAAACTGAAGCAATAACCAGGCATATCCTGTGCACTCTCCTGAGGGAATTGTAGAATTTATTACAAGAAATGTTAAATGGGGGGGATTGGCTTTAAGATCTGCAATGGAAAAGACTTGCACACTGCTTGCTCCTCAGGGAATTACAAACATGATGCACACAGAAAAATAAAACTTACCGATTTGAAATATAATTCAACAAACTATTTCTATATGTTTGTGCCAAGGTTATGGAGGGTTGTCTCTGTCCATCGAGGGCCCAAGTAAAGTGGACATCCAGACAGAGGACATGGACGATGGGACCTGTGGTGTCTCCTATTGTCCTACTGAGCCTGGAACCTATATAGTATCCATCAGGTTTGCTGAGGAGCATGTTCCTGGTAAGTAAGGATACCGGGAGAGCTGTTTCATACAATACATAGCGCCAGCACTGCTTAATTACCTATATACACATGTTCAGATGTCCACAAAGCCCAACCACCGAATAAAATGTTGTGTAATATTGCTGTCTAACGCAGCTGTTTATGAGCTGTGCTACTGGTCTTCTCTGGTTCTCAAATGTACACTCATCCACAGGGAGTCCATTCAGTGTTAAAGTGACTGGAGAAGGACGTGTCCGTGAGAGCATCACCCACCGCCAGAGAGCTGCTTCCATCTCTACAGTCGGCAGTGTTTGTGACCTGAACCTGAAGATCCCAGGTTAACTTTTTTTATATTTAATAAATGTAAAGTGAATTGGTTTAAAGAAAGGCACTGCAAATATTAGCGCTCTCAGGTTCGTCGGTGTCCAAACACTATCCCGTAAAAAGATGTTAATGTTTAAAGGTGCACATAATTTGATGTTTGTGTTAAATCACGTACTCAGTGCAGCAAAACCATCAATGCTAGAAATACTGATGTGAAAAAAGTTAACATTAATTTATTCATTTTACATAAATAAATTACCCATAATTTAAATCTGTGTGTTGAATAAGAAGGCCTGGCTTATTGCGCTATGCAACTAAAATCAAAGTGTTGTAGTCTTTTGTTTACATTCTGATAACAAGGCCAGCCAAATACAGGCGCATTTTGTATGCTTGCTCATATCTTGCCAAGGTGGAGCTCTCAATCTTTTTGGTCTTGCACATAGTACAAATAAAGCCATATGCAGCATGAACGAATGGCATTCGTGTCGGAAATATTAAGGCTAGCATAGCTGGTGTCACTGTATCTGTGCTGTAACTCCACAACATTGCACTAGAGTAGCCTAGTGCACCTGTCCCAGAGATCGTGAGGAACAGATATGTGGAGTGTGTTCACTGAACTCCATGTTTCACGTCAAGTCTAGCTGACGTAGTACATAACCACATATCGGGTCAATAGGGCTTTGTTCTGAATTACTCTGAGGCCATGTGGGACCTGTCTTTAACCATCAGTGTTGGGTAACAAACGTTGTAATCTACTAGATGGTTAGCTATGAGTAATGAGAGTATTGTAATGGAATAAAGGCCACTCAGCAGTTTGCTTCCTGTTGAGCTCATGCACTGGTGGGGTGAGATCAGGCCACTCCCCCCACCAGTGTGCATTCATTCACTATGGAACAGACAACTACCGCTACACAATCTGCAGCCCACAGCCAGTTTTCATAAACAATTAAGTAGTTTTTGTTGGTATACGTGATGGCCAAGTTGACCTGAATTATGGTAGATGTTTTAAAAAAAAACCCTCTAACAGTTTATTTGAAGTAATAGTTTTCTTGACCCCAGACATGCAAATGAGCATTTATTTTAACAAATGGATCGTGTTTCTCAAAGCTTATGCTTTTATGTCTTGCATCTCTTTCCACCTTTTGCTGTTTTCACTATTAATTTCTCAAACCTGGGTTCGCTGTCTTTTTTTTCCCCTTCTTTCTTACTTCTTCCCTCTCTTTGTCTGCCGGTGTCTCTCTGTCCCTTCAGTGACCTGGTTCCTCCTGGCTCTGGCACAAGAGCTGCTCTCTCATGGGGTCTTCCGCTCTTGCTGTTCTCTAAGGCTCCGGCCCTCTGCCCCTCGGCGGCCCCATAGGGTCCGGACCTTCGCTGTTGGGACCGTGCAGATTAACCAGACGGGCACGGCATCCCTGGCGAGGCCCTTGGGGCTGGAGGGTGCGTTTTAAAGCACTGGGCATGCGGACGATGAGGTTGGCAGAAAAATGCTTGCTCTTCCTTGCAGCATGTTGTGTGTGTGTGTGTGTCTCGTGGTGCAGCTAATTCACTTCCCCGATACCTCTATGGGTTTAGGCTTGAACCTCCATTGAAGTTTTGAGCTCAGTGTCAGCATTCTGGTATGCTTCACCATGTTGCTTGCTAGTCAATTTTCCCTAGCACTGGCAAGACTTGGAGAATCCCCCGATATGGGGGGGTCTGTTCAGTTATTTAGCTTTGGCGCTGTGATGGTCTTAGGGCTGTTACCGTTGTCCGTGTTTAATTCCGTCTTTCTCACTCGTTTGCCTCAGAGCTTATTGCCCTGGTCTACTTGCTTTAGCTCTCTGGAGTTTTTCCAAAGTCTCCATGTGTTGTCTGTTCTTTTATTCTTTGCATTCATTTATATCCCTCCTATTTTCTGTTGTACAGAGATCGATGTCCGTGACGTGTCTGCACAGGTCACCAGCCCAGCGGGGACCACTGAGCCAGCTGAGATGGTCACTGTGGGCAACCACACGTATTGTGTGCGCTTTGTGCCACATGAGATGGGTGTGCATACGGTTAGCGTGAAGTACCGTGGACAGCATGTTCCAGGTAGCCCCTTCCAGTTCACTGTGGGGCCACTGGGAGAAGGAGGAGCTCACAAAGTAAAGGCAGGAGGCCCAGGCTTGGAAAGGGCGGAGACGGACATTCCAGGTACAGAGAGACTTCTATCTCGCCCTGTTTACAAAGATTGAGATGTCCATTTTCTGATTATTTAATTGCTGTCTAACTACTTTAATGACCTCCTGACCTTTTGTATATTTAATATTAACTTTTTCAGCTGAGTTTAGTATCTGGACACGTGAAGCAGGTGCTGGAGGTTTGTCCATTGCCGTGGAGGGTCCCAGCCGTGCAGAAATCTCCTTTGAGGACAGGAAGGATGGCTCCTGCGATGTTTCCTATGTGGCTCAGGAACCTGGTATGACCTAACTCACCATTCTGGAAAACTAGCACATGGGGCTAACCATACAGGGCTCACACAGTTCATGTTTGCAGGTGACTATGAGGTGTCCGTGAAGTTCAATGACAAGCACATCCCAGACAGCCCTTACCTGGTTCCTGTGCGGAGCCCTGCAAATGATGCCCGTCGTCTTACTGTTACCAGTCTTCAGGTGAGGCATGAGGAAACATCTCCACACAGGGGCATGTCAGCAGCTGTCAAAGAATCGGGCCTAAAGAATAGGTCTTGGTTGCTTGAAAAGCTGGTCTCTGTGGGTTTACCTAGGCAATGTTGGCCAAATGCGTATGTCTTAGACTTCTATGTTAATTTTATAAGACATTTTGAATAAATATTTGATGAATATTCTTAGTTCCATGACTAGATTAGCTTTTGTGTTGGCAAAAGTTTAAGTTTAATTGAAACCCAATATATTTACTCTAGAAAATATTATAATATCCATACACAGTCTTGGACTTGGACAGATGAATGAATAGAGTGGTGTAATGGGCTAAAAATGTTCCCGTTCTCCCAAGTCTTAATGAGCCATCACTATCTGTTTGAGAAGACAGCAATTCGGGTCATTTTCTATTGTTAGTATCCACACCCAGTCTCAACTGAATGACGGCTACTGAATTCTATTATTCCACATGAAGAATCTGTTCATATTCACGTTTGGAAAAAGGAAAAGGGTTCTACATGAAATTTAACTCTATTGGCTGTTTTGGAATAGTAGTCAGTGTGATTTGGAAAAAAATATATAATTTTCTTTCGGTATGTTAGAAAGGGGTACTGTACTTTGAATAGCTGCTGGGCATCATTTGACTTGTGTGGGCCTTCTGGTGTTTCTCTTGTTTCATTTAAAGGCTTTTAACAGACACACAACTTAACATTCACTGAAGAGCTAGCTAAAGCAGAGAGGGTCACCACAGACCTGTAGAAATGCTTGTGTAGTTCATCTGTTTATTGAAGCCTATGGTGATCCCTCTCTCTTGAACTTTAAGCTGGTTCTGTGAGTTCAGGTAACAACATTCCATTTTTCCCATTCTTTTTTGGACTTGATTTTCTCTTCTCAGTGTTTGACAGGCTATAAAAACAAAGCATTACTGAATGAAGACTCAAGTGTGACACCCCCCCCCCCTATATTTATTGTTGCATACTTTACTGTGATTTGTTAATAGAATGCACTTACGTGGGAGAGGTGGTATTTTCATTATCCACCGTTTCCTGCTTTAGGAGTCGGGCCTCAAGGTGAACCAACCTGCTTCGTTTGCTGTGCGTCTGAATGGTGCCCAAGGCACTATTGCTGCCAAAGTACACAGTCCATCTGGAACCCTCGAGGAGTGTGTAGTTTCAGAGCTGGAACAAGGTAAAGCTTCAGAATCCACTGTGTGAGGACCAGTAAACCAAATGGAGAGAAGCCATTCTTAAATTATGCTTTGTCAATTTAAATTAAATCTGATCTGACAGCTTTTGACTGGATTGATTGTCATTAGTTGGGAAGGTGTAACCCAGAAACATTTTACTGAAAATGTTTGGGGGGGGTTTTTGTTTTTGTTTTTTTTTTGTCAAGGAGCTTCTTGGAGGCTTTTCCATTTCTTTGTCCATAACTTGTTGGCAGGTGGTGTTCATATATACTTATGCATTTTGCCTTAATTCACTCCAGGAAAGTATGCCATCCGCTTTATCCCACGAGAAAATGGCATCCACACCATCGATGTGAAGTTCAACGGCTTGCACATCCCTGGCAGCCCGTTCCAGGTGAGAGTTGGAGAGGCAGGACTCGGTGGAGATGCTGGACTTGTCACTGCCTACGGCACCGGTTTAGAGAGAGGAACCACGGGTAAGAAACTCAAATATGTGCCTTAGACATGAGGTCCATGGGCTTGTCATTTTGACACACGCATGTGTGCTTTTGGACCAAGGTGCCCGATTGTGCTGGTGTAGAACCAGCTTCGTCTTGGGTGTTATGAGTGAAAAGTTATGAGTTTCCTTGGACATTTCCAAAAGACTTTCTGAAGGTTATGGGAAGTATGTCACAAGGTGGCAGACAATGGTTGTAAACCATGTCAGATATATTGGGGGGGGGGGAGGGGGTGTAGGCATACATGCCACTGAAAGATGCCACTGTTTTATTTTGTAGGAGGAAAAGCAATTTTTGTTGTCGGTGCATAAGGTCAATCAGGTCGTCAGATCAGTGCATCCACTCTGTGAGAATTTCCTCATTTTAATGAAACCAAAAAGCTTATCCTTATGCCAGGATGTGGTGTACATTTATGGTGCAAGTGTCAGTATAGAAGCCCACTAATAAATAACTCTCTCATACTTCAAATAAATGTGATCAGGTGGTTAGTACAGTCTTCAGTTTGGCCAAAACTAACATTAAAAGCACCTATTTTTTGTTGCAGAAAGCTTGAACACCTCTTTTTGGTGTAATGTAACTGCACCTGGAGAAGTTTGTTCTTACTGAACTGCACCAGTAATGCAGCATTCTTGTACAAATACTCTGAATAGTTGTTTTACGTTGACTGTTGTAGTGTGACCTTCACTCGCACTAAAGGAACAGTACTAATGCAAGAGTGCTTTTACAAATTTTGTATTATGTTAAATTGAACATGTCCTTTCTCTTGCAAGTTTAACATGCATTTGTTTATATGCCTTTTAAAAAAAAATCATGTTCTATGAAATATTCAGCTTTTTAATAAATGCCTATGGCAGTACTCTAGTATGTACTCTAAATATTCTTCATAGCATTGCATTGCTCTCCTCAGAAACAATTCAGTAAAGATCTGTGTGGTTTATAAGCTGGAGTTCTGCATATTGCTCACTTTCACAAAGATCATTTAAACTGATGGTTTTGAAGATTCAACACCTCCCAGGTTTTGCAAAGATTCAATCTTGCATTATCCAACCAGTTTGCTGTGGATCCCATCCAAAGTAAATGTGTCTTTTTTGCAACTTGCCTAAAGCCTTTCACTAACTGGGAAACCCACAATGTCTTGTCTGGGGTTAGATTGAGTTATCGTTTCCACGGCTGAGCATTAAATGAGACGATGGCTCCCTTATGAAGCCTAATGGTGGTAAAATTGATGAGTGCAGTGGTGTAGGGTGGATGGCAGAGTGACATGGATGATGTGGAGGAAGTATAAATCGATCTTTTCCATGCTGGGAGCTGTGATAAGGTTCCCTCTTCCAGATGGACTAAGCAGATTGTGTCTATGGATGCAGATTTGTATAGTTGAACAGGGCTGCTCTACTTACTGGTTATCATCTTGCAGGTTTTGAGGCTCCATGTGACCCATTGTCTTGTGCAATGCTTTTTGTGACATTGCGTTTTGTTATCCCCATTAAATATTGAATGCTTGCTTTGCCTGTTCACCAGGCTGACTGTGCAGTACTATATTTATATACTTGCTCACAGAGCACAGTGACCAAGTTATTAGCCGTGGAAGTGGTAAACACACTATGGTGCTGACAAAAAAAAATGTAAGCATTTCTATAAGCATTTTCCCCCTCTTAACCTCACCCTGTGCACCATTTCTGTCTGCTGTTATCTGAATTGCTGCTGGGTTTTTTTCTTTCCAGGCAATCAGGCAGAGTTCATCATCAATACAACCAAAGCAGGATCAGAAACTCTGGCTGTGACCATTGAAGGACCCTCAAAAGTGAAGATGGATTGCCAGGAGTGTCCCGAGGGCTTTAAAGTGCAGTACACTCCCATGGCCCCTGGGAGCTACTTGATCAGCATCAAATATGGGGGCCCCAACCACATAACTGGCAGTCCCTTTAAAGTCAAAGTCACAGGTGCAAACACATACAGTTAAGATATTACGGTTTAGATTACTAACTGAGTAAAATGATTTGTGATGTTTTCAAATAGCAAAGATTAGAGGCATATTCTTTTGTTGGCAGTCATCCAGGAGATTTGGTGTACAAACAGTGAATGGCTCTATTCTTCTGTGTTAAGGTCCACGGCTTGTGAGCACGACTAATACCAGCGAAACATCTACTCTGATGGTTGATCCTGTGGTCAAGTCCAGCAGCACGGGCTCCTACAGCACCCTGTCCAGGCCTGCTTCTGATGCCAGCAGGGTGACCAGTCGGGGCCCAGGACTCAACAAGGCCTGTGTAGGCCAGAAAGCAAGTTTTTCTGTGGACTGCAGCAAAGCAGGTGAGCGTAAAGCCAATTTTAGCCAATATTGTACTGCATATTACCTGTAGTACTGCAGTAGCTCTTTACTGAGAACTTCCCTCCAAACTCTTTGTACTTGGCAAATTCCATAATAGAATAGTGCACTAAACCCAAAAGCCTCTTTCTCCATTTATGATTTTTTAAAGGTGGGGGGGGCAGCACACATTGAGAAGTACATGGAAATGTTATACATTTTAAGTTTCCATTAAGATCCTAATGATGTTTCCTATCGATGTTTGTTTGTTTCCACCTGCACATGCCCTCCTTTAGGGAAGAACATGCTCCTGGTAGGAGTTCATGGACCACAAACCCCTTGTGATGAGATCATGGTGAAGCACATGGGCAACATGCAGTACAACGTCAGTTATGTCCTGAAGGAGCGAGGCAGCTACACGCTGGCGGTGAAGTGGGGCGAGGACCACATCCCAGGGTCACCCTTCCATGTCACTGTCCCTTAAGTCCTTAAAGCGAAGAAACCTACCTTCAGGAGGGAACTTTTGGGAGATGGGAGGAATACAAGAAGCCAAATAATTCTATTAATCCCAGTACGGTTAATGACGTTTGCCCTCGAGTTGTATTTTATATGCATGAAATTGTCTCCTGTGGTCAAAATGCAAATCCATTCTTCAAATGAGTTTGAAGTTTTTCTCTCCAGTTATAATCTTAAAGGGGGTACAAAAACTTGAAAAGATTTTATCTGATGAGTCAGCTGAAGATGGGAATCCTGCATTCCTTTTAGATGATATTTACTACTGATACTGTTGCCTCTTATGGCTCCTGTGTTTTCAGCCAGTTTTATGCACACATTGTAGTAATGCTTCTACTGCTGTTAGCCTTGATTATCTCAACTGCTGCACAACATGGACTACTGTGATGTTTACAAGCTCATGACTCAGAAGGGGCTCTTCAGTAGCAAGCACTCAGTCTCCACACCCAACACTTCTGCTGTTGACACTACTGGACATGACCCATCTCAAATGTCAAGAAGATTTAGCATGCGGTTAAACTGAGCGACAAAATTAATGGATGAACAAGTGAACTGACTAAATCTGAAGCTTCGTGTAATGTAGAGGGGAATCAGGTCGACAAATGATTACTGGACCTTGCTCTCTATGTAAATTTTTGGTTCAGACATTGCGATGTTTGTTTATTAAATGCTATTTCTTAATTGAATAATTCTGACTAGCGTTTAAACTGTTTTTGTTGTGGGCTTTTGTTTGTTTTTTGTTTAGACCTTGTATCTGGGATTACTGTTGCATCTCTAAACTTCACAGCAGTTAGTGGCAGGTTTGGGAGGGGGGGTATTCATGTATACTGGTTTATTTTTGTCTTAATGCTTAATTATTGTAGCTTTGATAAAGAAAATATTTTCATAAAATGTTTTAAAAGTAGGAGGGGTTGCTACTACTTGCGTTTTGTATTAGCCCTGGGTGCCTTAATGTGAAACTTGGAGATTATGTACATTTGCTAATTCAAAGAAACTGGAATAAAGAGATGAAATATTGAGTGTCTTGAAAAATGTGACTAAATATATATTGACTCATACAGAAGTGGTTGTTTGATGGGACTTGAAGTTGTGGGATTAATTCTATGGCAATTAAACATTGGTCTTGTAGCAGTAGGTTACAAGTGATCAATCCTTGGGTGACTGTGCCTCACTGTTCCCTTGTGTTAAATGTATATTCCAAGTAGCTGGAAATGAGGGGACATTTCGAGACTTCCAGGGGAATGTACTCCAGCTTGCATTAGCACGACAGGTTTACAGATCAGCGTCATAATAGGGGTGTAATTCACAAGTGTCATTGCGATATGATCCTGTATCGATTCGGTTCGATGCTGCAGTCTAGAATCAATATAAAATTCCACACAATTGGTTAAAATTTCTATGAATCCCCAATTGCAAAGTAAATATAATTTGAACATTTTATTAGTAAATGTCAAATACAGTAGTTATAAGCAGTAAAGAACATCAGTACATACTGTACACAAGTACAATTAACATTGTGAAATGAGGTAGGCCAACCAATAATAGTCCTACTGCAAATCTCTACAGAAGCTGCGTTATTTAAAAAAAAGTGTTTGAATAACGTAATTCATCATTTCCCAGTCAATGTTACACCCCTAATCTATACATTTTCACATTTGCAAAGAATTTTTCATTAATCTTGAACTTGACCTCAGTCTTCGTGTTTAATTGGCAAGAACACAGGGCAGGATGTGTGAGTGAGGTTAGTGTGACCAGTTGTCTTGACTTTTAGCTGTGCCTTATTGTGCAGGGCTAATTATAGAAGCATTTGTTTATCTTGTGCCGTGTCAGCAAGTAATGAGCCTATTTTGTTGCAATATGAACTGTGCAGGATTTCAAACTGACGATTACTGGTAATAAGCTTCCTCGATAAGTGCACATTTTTATTCTATTTTAATCAGCAGTAGCTTTCATTTTCTGTATTTTTAAAAAATTATTAGTTTTTTTCCCCAGCATAAAAGGATTTCATTCATGTGCTTTTCAGAGCATGAACTGCTTTTTTATTTCAGTGACCCAGTTGGATTCACTGTGCAATAATATGATTGACAGACCAAATTGCATTTGCAAAACATTCAATGTACCCTTTTCATCCTTCGAATATGTCTGTGTAATGCTATTATCTTGTAAAGCAAAATCTCCTTTAACTAAATGGTACAGAACATGCCATTAGTCAATGTGTTCTACATGCTGATTACCTTTCACCAAACATCTCCATTTGTATTCCCTTTGCCCCGTCTTTGTATCCATTCTACTTCTTGGTAGCTGATTGTCCACCGGCAATTGTTGTTGGGGTCAACCTGGGTCCTCTTGTCATTCTGTTGGCACACCATTGTGTTTGTATGCATGTGTGCAGTTTTACTTTCCACTCTCCTGATGAAGAAAGGCCTTTGATTGGCTGAACACAAATGACAAACTGCTCTTAGGTTTCTGTGGCAGTGCTCCTGTTTCCCTCTGGACAGTGTAGACTCAGTCCATGTAAAAGCCTGCGGCCCAAGCATGCGTGACCTCCTAACCACACAGAACCAGAATTGCTATCGGGAAATGATCATGAAAGAAGTCTACACACGGCTGACCTGGAAGATGAAATATGGTAAGAACTACCCAGCCAGCTTCACGTCACGCAAGGCCATGGACCTTATTAACCCTGCAGCTCCAGCCGAACTTGTTCTGCCCCCTGTGGAGCCACCTCCTGGGAAGAAGATGAAGGCCGCGGCACCAGTGAAACACACTCTGAACGAAGCTCCGCTGATGCGTCCGATCAGTCCGCAAACCAGGGAGACTCTCTACAATGGCTTCTCTAAAGAGGGGAGAGGACGCATCCTCTACCTGAAGAGACGTATTCAGAAGGGGCCAGAGGAAAAGTTTGACTACCCAATACTATCCTCATGGGAATATGGCTGGAGATTAGGTATGAAGCTTGTTTAGTTTGCCACTCTTTAGGGTTGGTGGTTGATATTTAGTGTCATTTTCTGGTAAACTAGTTTGTCATGTATTGTAAAAATAAATGACTGGTAGATATTCTTGCCTAATGTGTACTGCTTAATTAAATTTCAAAAATAATGTAAATAAAAATAGTTGAATTTGTATCATTCATTTGACAGGTGACTATAAAAATAAATGCATATCACCATCTAATGGACGATCGGAGGTTGTTAAAAGCACTTTCTATGCCAGGAATGGTATTTTTAACATTCCCTCTCCAACTGATCAGCTGGGATAATTACTGCAAGCCAAACATTCCATGAAGACTCAGCTGCACCTTTTGAGATGACTTCCAATTGCATGAACTGCAATTATGCCACTATTATGTACTGAGTTTTTAATTACAAAAACAAACGTTCTTGAATTGTATACAATTGTTTTTGAGGTGTTAAGAAATAACTTTGTAAACCAACACATACTGTTCCTTAGCAACCAGTAATCCCTACCTTGAATGTGCTGGTTTATAATTAACAAGCGCTGTTAACGTCTGGTCACCTTTGAAATAAAAGCCTTTGCTTTTCTTGGAAACATTGCTTCAGAGTAAACCATTAATTACTCAGTGGGCTGAATGATTCATTCTAATCATAGTTACTGTCGTGCAGACGCAGCTGGTGTTTTTCAAACTTTATCTTACATTAGTGATAAACATGTACGCACCACACAGTCTCAAATTAATAGCCACTTCTCTGAGCTGCATTCACGGTGATGCACAAAGGAAAATGGTCACTCACAGCCAAGGCCTAGGATTGAACACAAAGAAAAACTGTGAATTACTACTGTGATTTTAAAAACCTGTGATTAAAAAAAAAAAAAAAAAAGCTCTGAGCAAGGCAGGAATGCTTTGTACCTGCTGTTCACTAAGTCCAAATGCCTGTTTGAAGTTGAACACTTCAACTGACTGTGGCTTGATGGCCCGGATGAGCTGCTCGCCGTGGAGGACGATCCTACCAGGAGAAAGACCAGCTGTGGTCAGACGGAGGCACACGTCATTCAGCCCTCCACAGCAGCAGGATGGTACAGTCATGTTGCTACCTGACCCAGTGCTATTTGAAATTTTTTGTGCAGTGTAAATAAATCAGTGCTGGACTTTGTGCCATTTTTATTCATTTGAGTCCACTTTCAATCTATTAGTTTATCCATCTTGGCTAACTAGCAATTGCTTTGTTTTCATTCAGATCTGCATGTTAATCATTTGTTTAGATTTGATATGAACACTCCGTTAAATTAACATATAACCCCAGTCATTATATAAAATGACTCATTTACAGCATATTTCTTTTTAAATGTAGGAACTGGGAACAGGACTAAAAAACTACATTAAATATTTTAACAAAACTTCTGACCTATCATAAGCACATTTCGTTGACTCCTTCACTGTAGTGTCCAGGTCATCGCCTGTTATCCACAGGAACCTAGCGTCGGAGTGCAGGCGAATGTCACGCCAGTCTTTCCTGGGCACATATCCACAGGCTGCATTGAAATCCCCCATGAAGATGAAGTTCTGTTCAAGAGAGATGCAAGGCAGGAGGTTAGAGATAAGAACTGTAGCATCAACCTCCTGAAGTAATATATGAGGCTGTATGTGGGTGTGAGCTTTTTCTGAAAGCACTTCCATATAACGTACTGTAAAGGGGTCAGGTTCATTCATTTCGAGAAAAGGGTCGAACTTTCCCAATGGGCTCTTCGGAGATGATATTAGATGCTTGTATTCTTTACATTTATAGAGAAATCTATCAAACTGTAAATCACACTAAAATGTTGTATCTGGATGTCTCATAAAAATAATATTTAAGCATTAAAGAGATACTAGTGTGGGACAAAGGGTCTTTTTATTTTAGGGATATCAAAGAATAATTAGATCCGCCTGTTTCTGTACCTCCGATTGCCATTGTTGTACAACATCATGGTACACATCATATAGCTCGTCAATTTCTTTAACTGCTGCGCCTGGAGTTGTATGGATGGGGATGATGACAAAATCCTTGATTTCTGTAATGGGAGTGGCGTGTGTTTACTTTTTTTTCCCCCCTTTTATTCATGATCTTCCATTTCAGAAGCAGTCATTGTCTTGCCTGTTGTTGGTGAAGAAAACCACACAACAAAAGGTTCTCGGGCAAATGCATCAACATCCTCAGATTGGATGTCGGGATACTGATAAATAGACTTCACAGACAGCAACTTATGCCTGAGAAGACAAGGAAGAATATTGCTGCAAGTACAGTAACTCGGGAGCTTTCTAATAAATGATTGTGTGAATCAGATATAATGCACCTGTAAATAAAAGCATACTGTTCCTTGTAGGATTTTCGACCAAGTCTTCGACTCATGACGTAGCCATACTCGGGTCTCCGTCCTCTGTACCTACCGTGGGAAACTGTGATCAGTCTTTGTGCTTGCGCCTCCACTCTACACGTGACAGAACTCGGATGTACCTGTTGAGATGTGTCATTAGGTGAGGGAATGCCTCTCCTTTTGCATCTTTGATTTCCATGACAAGCATGAGGTCACAGCGGGTAATACTCTGCAGTGTGAAAATGTCATAAACACACATCACAAGCTTAAAACTGCTGTACTAATACCGATCAAATAAGCAATACTAACAACTCTTCAGAAGCGGCACAAAATCTTTCCATTATTTGCCAAGACTGTCGCACATATTAGCCTTCAAAAATGAACTAGCCTAAAAAAAGAGCGGTTATGGAAAAGGAGGTGGTCTTGTAAAAGTAGTGCTAATGCTATATCCTTACACATTACAGGGGTGAAGTGCTCAATATCTAGTTTATACTCCATGAAATGAAACGCATGACAAGCTAAAGCTGTGGATATTGAATATGCTTGGAAATGTTTGCTTTTTGGGGTATACTTGCAGGATTAACTTAGGTTAAATAAGTTTTGGGGGTTTTTTTTAAGTCAAAATGTCTTTGACAAAGTCTGATAGAAGAAAGGTTATGCATAATGTTTTCACAATAATTAATCATTAAATAAATACTCAAGAAACATGAAGCAAACCTTACCTTAAGTATTATGTTCAGTACTACAGGTTTGGAGATTTTGGTTTCTCCAAAGGACTGTATGTTGAAGGAGCATATTTTGAGGCTCAGAGCTCCTCCAAAGCTTAGCAGGAGAAGCAGAAAGGGGCGCATTGCTACAGTGAAGTCTGTCCTGTGTGATATTCAACCAGGAAGTGCCCTTGACTGTTTGTGAACAGGACCTCCCTCCACATTGTTGCTTGCTCATCTGCCAGCTGGATCAGAATCCCTCTGTTACGACTTGCTTCAGGTTGTCTCCGTTAGTGGTTATAGATCTGACTCTCTGTGTCCCTCAAGACTCTGTTTTTTATAGTGTACACTGGAGATCAAAATTTGAGAACACACAATTTCCTAAATGTCAAGGTCATTGTGTGAAATTATCCTAACAGGAGTGAAATAGCAATATTTTAAGCTTATTCCATAAATTGTATATATTCTAAAGCACAGCATAAAAACCTAAATAATTTAATTGAAAAAGAACACTGATCAAAATTAGAGAACACTTTCAGATACACTTTCAGAGAGGACAGGATAATGCGGAGAATCTCCATGGGTAATCGGTTCAACGCTGTAGTTGGAATCGCTCGCCAGTTCAGCACCGAACAGGTTAAGGATCTGTCTCATCACACAGTGTCTCAATGTTTAAGAACATTTGGACTGAAAGCCCACGCTGCAGTGACCAAACCTCTCATTAGCAGAAAGAATAAAAAAGCTAGACTCACCTTTGCTGAGGAGCATGTTGTGTGGA
>JAOXYF010000019.1:6383752-6396145 GCA_028565775.1 Sternarchorhynchus goeldii
TGGACCTCTCATACAGATACATGGAAGAGTGAATGCAAGTGTGTATCAGAACCTTCTTCAACAACACATGGTTCCTTTGATAATATCTGCTCCAGAGATCAAGAACAGAGAACCATTTGCTCCCTGACAAACAGTCCAAGACATCATCTATGCGAGGCATGGTGTATTTATCTGGAATGATGTGGTTGTTCAGCGTGCGGTAATCAACGTAATGGCCTAACGCTGCCATTTTTTTTTCTAGCGATAGCAGTAGGAGCTGCGTATGGGCTACGAGACTCCAAGTTTCTAAGTTTATGTTTTTACTTTGTCTATATTTTAAGCTGTTTGTGTTGTTTGTAAAGCATGTTGAATTTGCTTCGTCCACGAAATATGATATATAAATAAGATTATAAATATAAATAAGATTGCCTTGCTTTGACGCCTAATAT
The DNA here is from genome assembly GCA_028565775.1 of Sternarchorhynchus goeldii. NCBI lineage: Eukaryota > Metazoa > Chordata > Actinopteri > Gymnotiformes > Apteronotidae > Sternarchorhynchus > Sternarchorhynchus goeldii. Next base: position 6,384,181 of record JAOXYF010000019.1, read on the forward strand.
AATTTGCTTTTATACCGAAAGAGTAACCTGTTATGGCACCTCATAACGCAATATATTTTTTATTCAAATACTACACATTCTTGAGAGCAAGATATAACCTCGGTATTTAATTATGCAAATATTCCTCTTTCACCGTAACTTAAAAAATCTCCGTTATGCACCTGCCAGCTGTTTTCCGGTCAGAGAATTTTGTCGGCATAAAAAAAAGACGTTCCCTTTTAAATTTACAGAGACAATTATCCCGAGCTACGCTGTAAACACCGCTCATGGGTCAAGCTCAGGATCAATGCAGTTGCCTCTGTAAGGCAAAGATCAAAATGCTAGTGGTTTTTGTTCTGTAAGGAGTGTTCTGGCTTCAATCGGAGTGCGAGCGAAAAATAACTGCCCTGCGACGATTAAAGGTACAGTTCGTGAGAATAAAGGCTGGTAAACCTGTTTATAGTGAAGTAAACCATGTTTTTCACGACAGGAACGTTTTACACTAGGGAATTAAACTCGAAGTTATTGTGATGTGTCTAAATGTGGTTGAATTACAGAGAGACAGGTCCAAAAACTAGTTAACCTAAATGGAAAGACTTCCTCATCCATGCCTGAGTGTATTTCCCGTAATGTCTGTAAATTTGACGACGAATGCTAAAGGCACGTTACGAATGCATTCTGTCTCATTCACTCAAAAACATACTCGTTAGTATAACACACCCGTTCTGATTTGGTTGCATTGCAAAATAGCGTTTTAAATACCGTGCGCTGTAACGCTTCTCTTGATTTAACACCTGCTATTTTTTCCGAGCCTTAATCTGGTGTATTGTGTCCTTGTGTGATTAAATGATTGTACGTCTAGGAGTGACATGCCTTTAAAATATAATCAGGAAGCTCTTGTACAGGCTGCCCTTGACGTTACGGACTTTAGTGTTATGTGTATTAAACATTGGTTATGCATGATTTGTGCACGGCGAACGATGCCAACACTGTACACACGTGATATTATGCAGCATTTTCTTTTTGTCACTGCTTACTTTAATAGAATCCCGAATGCTTGTACTTACGTTTGGGTTTCCCTTGTCCCCTACATCTCCAACACCCTCTTCCTTATTTTCCCTTATGTAACACATCTGATTCAGCTCGTAAAGGATTAAGTCATACGTTAACTATATTACTTAGGTGTGAAAAAGGGGGAAACCTCTGAGCCCGAAAGTCCCCGAAAAAGTCCAACGCTAGTGCAGTTAAATAGCTTTTGAACAAAGATAACACTATTCTGATAGGTTAATCTTTCTAACCAGCTGCTAGCTAATTATATAAACTAATTGTGTTTATCGTATTTATAAATCCCTTTATTAAACAATTGTAACTATCATAAAATATTTCAGGGTGATTAAAACTCGCCCCCCCACCCCCCAAAAAAGCATCTAGCAACAAATTTAAATATATATGCGCACAGAGAGTAGGAGAGAAACTAACAGATATAAAGGGCAAACACCTTTTACACATGGCAGTATGCAAATCGATGCAGTGACGTCAGAAATATAAAAATTTTCACGTGACATTATCAATTGAATCTTTAGAATAAATTTGAGATACTTTCCAGTAAAGTAGCTGGCAACAGTAATGTGGTTTATTAATTCCACAGGTGAGCCGGGTCAATGGGTCTGGACGTGTTTAATGTGTTGTTTATTGGTGGAGGCATGCTCGCTATTCCCATTCTGGCGTTCATTGCATCTTTTCTGCTATGGCCGGCAGTTCTTATAAAAGTGTACCACTGGTGAGTACGATGTAAAGTGGCCTTTTTACACCTTGATGTCTGTTTTGGTTTGGCTTTTGTAACGGACATGAGCACACGTTCAAAAAGGCGCTCTTGTGTCGGGGTGATTTATTTGACTTATTTGTGAATTAAGTAATATTTATTGACGGTGTACTTTGACACAGAGCGTTTTTTTTTCTTTAACAGGTTGTCATTATTGCACAAAACGTTATCCACCTCATGTCATAACGTCACATTGCATAACAATTTTAAAATCCTTGGGTCTAATGTGCTCTGGTCACCATCTTGGAGGCATGGGGCTTTTACTTTTACATTTTTACATTTTAGTTTTGTCCATGACTTTCATTATGATACTTTACATTCCATATTCCTCCTCATTCACAAGATTGATCTAGATTTCTGAACTGAACTTAACTACTTAGGCAGGTGGTAAGTTTCACACTTCACTTCTTGAACTTGAACTTCTGTGTGCTTACTGTGTGAAGAGGACCTTTTGTTCCACTGGTGCCTATCTCTTCTATTTCACAAGGATTATAGCAGTTCGTCTCCCTTTGGCCTTGTTATACTTAAGTAGGAGAAAGGTGGTCCAGTTATTTGGAAACTCAGTCCCATGAGTCTGGTTTTTTTGAAGTCTACTCTAAAACTTCATTTTTTGTCATTTTGTTTGTCTTTGCCTGCCCTTCATGGTTTGAACATATGATTTTGAGGATTTTTTGTTATTATTTCTGATAAGACTCCTGAATTTTCCTATAATATCTGATGAACCAGGGGGCATCATACACGAGTTACTCAGAGCCAAAACCTGCTGTACATGCTTGGTACTGTCAACATACATTTGATGTAAGGCTCTGGGTATCAGGGCTGACTGCCCATTCCTTACTCTGAAGAATTTTTGACAAACACGCATAACCAATTTTAAAACTCTGCTTACTCAATAAACACAGAGAGCTAATTTTTAGAACATTTTTACTCATAGTTGAACCAAAGTGGGACACTGATTGAACATTTATGCAGTACTTCAGTTTTGTGTGTGTGTGTTTACTGAGGGATATGCACCAAATAATTCAGTTATATGCCTATTGCCTGACATAAATATCTTGCTGAATACATGTATACACTCCAGGCAGAACTTACTGAACTGTGTTTTTGCTCATCTAAATAGTTTCTGCTGTTCCTGTTTGATAGGTACTGGAGGAGGAGACTGGGCCTGCAGGTGGCCTATGCTGAGTGTGAGGGATATAGGTTCTGCTACACACAGCGCGGAAAGCCAGGGAGCCGACCATCTGTACTCATGCTTCATGGCTTCTCTGCTCACAAAGACATGTGGTTGGGTGTAGTCAAGGTAAGGGGCTTCAACGTGTCTGTAATCCTGATAATACATATAAGTTGTGTCTTAATAATAAATCTGAGTTATCTGGAGGGCCCCATTTAAGACCTTTATGTAAAGCTCATTAATTACATGGCATACTAATAAATCCTTGAATGACAGTCTCTGGCATAACACTACATTTTGTCTTGACTGCACGTAGTTGTTTTCGTAAATAATTTTAAACAAAGTTTTTATTTGTTATAAAATAGGGCATGAGTTATGGTCTTTTCAAGTATGGCAATAATTGTATTTAAATCACAATTAAAAAAAATATATGTAAAACTAGCTACTGATAAAGCACAGACCGTTTTTGATTCACGAGACGTGTGTTTGGATTTATAGTTTCTCTCAACAAACCTACATCTGGTGTGTGTTGACATGCCTGGTCATGAAGGCACCACTCGCTCCTGTGCAGTGGACTACTCCATTGAGGGTCAAGTCAAAAGGATACATCAGGTACCTACGATTCATTATTTTTGGACTTTGATCTGCCAGTTTCACATATAACATTATATTATTAATAACATATTATTAAGTATTAATTCCATATTAATTAACCTCCTTTTTCCCATCATCAGTCCCACTGCTGAACTGCACTTATACTACGTAATACCCACTACATTACACTACATCTCCACCCTATACAGGCTTCTGTTACTGCACACAGTAAACCTATTCAGCTTTTCTTTTGACTCTATTTTTACTTACCACTCAATGCATATCACACTCTGCTACTGTACTGCTCTAATTAACCCTAGGACTACCCCAACTTCAGTCTATTTGTCATATATATAGAACAAAATGCACCTAAACAAAAAAAAACATTTGGGGGGGAACAATTAGTAATACACAAAATTTGATCAAGTAACTGAGTTAATATCAGCCACTGAATTATGTATTTATAAAGGCTGCACTCTAAAAGTTTGAGGTATTGTATTGATTAAGAGAACTGAGTCGGCTCAGTGTCCAGGCTTCCTGAATGCTTTGTCATCAGTTCACCTTTCCATAACAATGCAACTAAAATAAATGCTCTTCAGACCTGCACCATTGTTCATCCATGTGTCTGCCTACTTGAATAAAGTATAACCCCTGTGTTCAGCCTCCCTCCATATTAAGACCAGGTATGATAGTGTGGCTTCAGCTAGCTGGTCTTTAATGAGTATCTCTTTTGCTGAATATTAAGATGCTGACATTGATCACTTTGTTTGAGAATAAAATTCATGTAAATAAACGTAGCTTCTAAATCGTGAACTTAATCTAGCAATTTACACTTTGAATTTGAGGTTATAAATATACCTTTTATGTTTTTCTGAATGTTCTAAGATGAAGAGGCCGTGTTTTGATTCCGTTTGTGCCACACTTTAACTATCAAAACTACAATACTTGCATCGTTATTTTTGGGCAGTATTAGTTAGTGCTATTTGCTTGAATTCATGTGGTTTGAATACTTCTGATTAAAGAAAGACTGTGATGAAATGAAGTTGTAATATTATCTTCAGTGTTATCTGACATGGTGTTATATTTTACACTCTTTTCAGTTTGTAGAAAGTATTCAGCTGAATAAGAAGCCTTTTCACCTTGTGGGCACATCAATGGGAGGCAATGTAGCTGGTGTTTATGCTGCCCGCTACCCTGAGGACCTCTCCAGTCTCACACTTATCTGTCCTGCAGGTCATTATAACAACATAAATGCAGTCATGGCGATAATTGACGCGTCCTGTTATTTTCTGTATTACCTGTATCCTCTTTCTCCTTTCTCTTCCTGCTGTGTAGGTTTGAAGTATCCTGAAGAGAGTACATTTGTGAAACGTTTGAGAGACATGGAGAAGACCAAGAATGTGCACAACATCCCCCTTATTCCATCTTCACCGGAAGAGATGGAGGAGATGCTGAAGCTGTGTTCCTTTGTCCGTTTTAAGATCCCTCAGCAGGTATCCACCTCAAAGTTTATAATGACATGGAAAAGACTAAAGGAAATTCAAAGCTAAGTGAAGCTAATTTTAGCTTAGTGACATTGCAAGTCATATTATCAGATATTAACCGTTACCACCAGCCCGCCTATACAAGGATCCTTCTTGTAAGGATCAAATGCAATTCACATAGTCTTACACGCTACTATGGTGTGTCAAATCTTATAAAAGTGTGTACATTCTTTTACACTGTTCCTTTTTCAAACACACCTCAGTATATCTAAACTACTCAGGAAAGAAATCTCTCACATCTGGCATAGTGACTGCATCACCAACATCTTACATGGTCTCCATGTTCATAAAGGATCCCAAAAAATAAATTAAAACAAATTGAATATGAGTATTTATAAACTGGTTGGGGGCAGAGCTAAACACAGTAGTGACCATATTTAATATGATATGATTATTGTACTTATTACACCACTCTTATACCATTTTCTTCTGGCTTAACCTTTGAATAGATTCTTCAGGGATTGGTAGATGTCCGAATTCCACACAATGACTTCTACCGAGAGGGTTAGTTTGTCTGTCCGTTTAAACTACGTAACTACAAAACAAAATATAACCTCAACTTTTCAAAAATTTTCTAACTCACTCTGTCTTCTTTCAGTGTTTATGGAGCTAGTGGAAGAAAAATCTAGGCACAGCCTGCATGAGAACATGCACCTAATCTCAGCACCACTTCAAGTCATTTGGGGAAAGCAAGACCAGGTATGCTTGCTGTAATGATGCATCAGAATAACTGTTAGGATCCATTTGCTGGTAGTGATGAGCTTTAATGGCGACAGGCAGAGAAGGGCAATCCAAAAACAGTCCAGTGTCAAAAACTAGGTAAATCCAAAAAAGAAAGGCAGAGGAACAGCAATGAGGGACAGGCAAGAAGTTGTACATGAAACAGCGCAATCCAGACTCAGACAAAGGCACAGAAGGGCAGAGTCCTGAGTGGGGGAATCTGAAGAGGAAAAAATACGGTAATGCTCTGGGAATTTCAATTGGTAGGACAACATACCTGTCCACCTTAAAACCTCGAAGGGACCAATATAGCACGGGATCAACTTCCTACAGTCTAATTGATAATCTAATTGACAATTGGTGACGGCTGGTAGAATCCTAATACTCAGGTAAGTGGGACCTCTGGTGGCCAGAGTAGGGAACATCCATATTCCTGACACTTGCCACCATAAAATCCCAACAATGTGACCAGCAAAGAGTTGGCACTAGTGTCATTTAATGGCATTAAGCCTGGCTTGCTGCTGAAATCTAATTTTCGAACTTCTTAACTTATTTCTTTCTAGCATTTTGCCATGCACATTATTTTCAGTGTGCTGTTAATTGGAAAGAAATGCATCTCTATGGTCAGTGTGGCTGTTGGTAGTTGTCTTCGTGTAGAATAGTGATACTATAAATCTATAATGTTCAGCCATGGTTGAACTGTAACAGAGAAACAGGAGACAAGTGCATACAAGCATGTTTTTTATTAAAGATAATTCCATAGTTGTAAGAAACACAAAGCATGAATATGAAGACATGAAAAACACAAATAACCAGCAGACTACATGAATTAAAAATAGTACTACCACTACACAGTATCTGGAAAACACTGCTGTGATTACAGTGGATATAAATACACTGGTTAATCAAGGGGAGAAGAGTGAGTGAGGGAAATCATGGGTAGGAAAAAAATGATAAAACTTACTAAACATAACTAAACCAAAACCTACTAATCACATTGCACAAGTGCCACTGGAACTGCAGTGCCAGAGGGGGAAACCATGACATAAACCTGTAATTTATCTATTTCTGCAATTTCCCCCTCGGGGATTAATAAAGTATTCTGATTCTGGTTCTGATCTAGTCTCTGCAAAATGCATGCACGCCATACGTTGTCATTCCTGTTCATAGAGATCTTAAATTATTTTAAAGTTAATTTTGTGATTATGTGGATGTAGGTACTGGATGTGTCTGGTGCTTCTGTGCTGGCTGATGCCGTGCCTGGATGCCAAGTCGATCTTCTCGACAACTGTGGCCATACTGTAGTGATGGAACGCCCACGGAAAGCTGCTCAGCTCATCATGGATTTCATTATCCGTCAACAGAACTTGAGCAGCAGTAGCACCAAAAAGCTGTCCTGAAACTGTTATTTACAAGCGAAATGTGTTATTTATAGTAATGTGTAAATAATCTAAAAAGTTTTTAAATACTCAGGGACAATCACCAGGGTTGAATTTCCCTTTTCAAATTTCAGTGATGTGAAATGCTGTATGTTGAATTCATCAGAATGAACCTGGATGATTTTACCATGAAGCCAGATAATAACAGACCCTAACAAAAACATGCACTTGCAAGTAATAATGCTAGATGTCAGGATCTTTCAAATTAACTTTTAATACATTGAGGTTTTGTCAGTCCTGAAACTACACGAAAACACAAATTGTATCACTATTTGTGTAGACAATGGGAAAACATTTCCTTTTTTGTGTGCTTACATTATGCTGCAGTGTTTCTCAGTGTAAGGAATAGCCAATCAGGGGACACTGTCAAAGAATGTGTGAATGATTGCAAACCTTAATATTAACTGGTGATGAAGAAATTCTATAACTGAGGCACTGTAATCTATATACATCTCCCAAGCTTTCTGGTAGCATTACTTTGAATAAATGGTAAAAAATTATATAAAATGTATTTTAGATATAAATAGATGTTTATTTTGCTGTTTTCCCTCAAAATTCTTAACAAATATACAAGAACACACTAAGATTGGATTAAACATTATATTACTTTTACATAAACACTATTTCACTGATGCTCCTAAACAATACTGTTTCTTTATCTACACTGTAAGAAGTAGCTCTCTCTGCATAATGTCTGGAGTCACATACTGAAACAGGAAAACAGCCTTGTTGAGCTCTTTTGCTCAAACCTTGAATCCTTGGTCAAAGAACCCTTCCACAAGAACCCTCCCATAGATTTTCTCTTAAGACCGTCAGAACTTGTGTTAACTCTGAACTGTTGCACATTTGACTAAAGTACTACTCACAAATCACAGGAGTTAGTATTTTGTTGGATTCATTAAGAAACATTTTTTGAATATGCTGGACCTGTACCCTTAGCACTTATGAAATAAACTGATGACAGTTCTGGACTGGTTACAGGAAATGAGGAGCAATGCACCGTGCTGGAGGCAGACACCTGTGGGCGTATATAAAGGGAGAGAACAAAGAGCAAAACCAGACACATGAAAGAGATCGGTAATCAGGTGACTGGAAGTGAGGCAGGTGTGTGTGTGAAAGTGAGGGGCGTGTCCCTCTAGCTGAAAGCTCTGTGCATCATGACACATGGAATATAGCACAACCTTTTTGAATGTTTTAGCGAAGTTTGGAAATTTTTGTTTTTATACCACCATAAGGCTATAGACACATTCCTATTTGCAATATAATTCTTCAGTTTCCAAGGCCTGCAAAAATGTCATCCTTTACTCTGGCTTAAGTACATTTGCATTGATATTGAAAACTTCCTCCAGAACAGTATGGAAATGTGTGAATATTTTCAGAACTGTTGGTTTGCTAGATGAAATCATAGATGATGCCTTTGCTCATGTTTTACCTGTGGATAAACAATCTACTTTTTTTTTTTTTTTTTTAAAGCTATGATCTAGGACAGGAGCAGGCATTAAGTGAGTCAGCTGGGGTCTTGAGAGTGGTCATATATGTAGACGCCTTGAGGTCTTGAGAGCGTTGGCCCCAGTGTGGGGACATTGAGCTAATTACAGGCATTTGGGGTTGGACTTGGAGGACTTTTATGATCCATGTTTTATTCTGAATTAAATGTCTCTCTTTAGTTAGACTGTCCTTCCTCTTTGAGTGTGCCACCCCTCCTCCCTGTTTGGTGGTTGGGTGGACTGGTGGGTAAACATCTTCTCTGTGGAGGCCACTTCTGTTTATAAATCCATATTATATCCATACAAGTCATACTACCTTAAGATGAATTAATAAACTAATTTTATATAGGCTGAGTTTGATTATCTGTTTGTCAAAAATATCCTGTAATATATTTATATTTATTGAAGTATTTGTAGTGATGTTGACTTACATGAAAATTTTGATTGTGGACAAAAGGTAAAGATAAAAAATACTTGAATACTTTCTGTTTGTTAATAACTTTTTATCTCAGTTGTAAATACCAATGACTTTATAAGGATTTATGAACAAATAGTACAGTAGTTTTTGTCCAAGTGTGCACTGGTGATTGGCAAAGGCTTCCACTCTTTGGTGGTAGTGGAATTCTGAGAAATTGCTCACCATAAGCATTTGTCACAGGGTGCCGGGCACCTGCCCACATGGACACGCCCACACCAACCACAAGCATACACCTCCACCAATCACATTCACCTGAGTATTAAGCTCAGGTGTTTTTCACCCATGCACCCTTTATAATCCTGCTGTGTTTTGAGTGAGATATAGTATGTTTATCGTTGCTTTCTTTGTTGTATGGAGAATAAAGCTCCTTCTAATCCAGCACCCGCCCTTCACTCCTTCACTGCCGCTGTCACACCATTAAAATAGACTTTTCTAGTCAGGTCAAGTCACGTCAAAGTTTGTTTTTATAGCACTTGCTACAGCACATACTGTCATAAAGCAGCTTTACAGATGCCTGGGACCAGATTCTGGGACGAAGAAAAACTCCCTGGGCGGAATACGAGAGAGCCCATCCTCCAGGGAGCGGGAAAACTCCCTGGGTGGAATACGAGAGAGCCCATCCTCCAGGGAGCGGGAAAACTCGTAACTAATTTATATTTATAATGTTGATCATCTGGCTGCATCGGCTCTTCTCCTGGCAGAATCAGTTTGTCCACTGACAGCTTCAGACCAGTCATATTGGTGATGAGCAGGTCTAATCCATTCTTGGAATCATCTTTGCAATAGTTTGCAAACAGTGGCTGAATAGTTTGTAAATATAACTGGCTGAAATGAGCTTTCTCTGCAGGGAGATTGGACTCTCCTTTAGAGATCGTGTTAGGAGCTCAGTCATACAGGATAGGCTAAGGAAGCTTGCTGCTACTCCACATTGAGTGGATCCAGCTCAGGCATAAATGTTTGCCTTTATAAAAAAAATGAAGTATTGTTTGTTTCAGAACTATTTAAGACATGCACACAATAGTTATTATTTTTCCATTTATTTGTGCAAATTTGTTTCATTGTTAGAGTACATTCAAATGTTCTTTTTTGAGAGAAGCTCAAACATTTAAATGCTTTCACTGAAGTGACTATAATACTTAATTGAGCATTTTTACAATAGAGATAATGCTTAAGTTTTTCAAAGTCAGTTTTATTGTCATTCCTTTTCACCACAGACGTATGGTGTGAGGAATTAATTGTAGTTTCTCCAGGACGTGGTACTAGATGGTGCAGATATTCACAGATTCTGATATTATCCATTAGTATTTTAACTTTCTTTGTTTATCTGTTCATTAGATGACAAATAGTGACAAAACTCTCCCAAGGGGGATTTGCCTTGAGGAGAGCAGTAAAGAAATCATTAGCATTTGAATGAACACACTTTTATTGTTCACACAAAATCACAGAATGCAGGAGAGTGTGGGAAACCTCTGGAAGAAGGAATCACAGTCTAGTATCATTAGCATTTTAATACCCCTCCACCCATGACTTTTGTATTTGGAAACTCAGGGATGTGGTGAAAGAAAAATATTTATGGTTCTCTAAAAGTAAGCAACCCAAACAGGGTGTATACATGCATGTATTTCAACCACATGCCTTTAGCTGTGGTGTATAATTGTAGACTTAATCTTTAGATCTATTTAGACCAGATATTAATGATATTTTCGGTCCCCCATAAACAAAAGATACAGATTATCTAAACCTCAGGAATGTAAGAATGCAGACAACACATGCGTGAATTATCTATAAAGGATTTGTGGAACCAAATTATTTAACTAAAAATTACACCATTATATTTTTTTGATTGTTTTATTTCGCCATATGTTGATTAAAATACATTCCATTATTTTTTTGTTTCATTGCCAGAACGCTGAAAGCCTTCTCAGAAGGAAACATAATTTTTCCATAAAGTGAAAAAAGTTTCATCTTGTCAAATTTACATCAATATGACATTTACACATAACTTTATAAAAGGTGAAATATGTGTTCTTCAGACAATAAATCTGCAAACAAAAAAAACCGCAAAACATAGCCTAAACAACATACTGTATTATTTTAAAATGTAGATATTCACAAAGTTTAGCTTTCTGTTCGCTCAATTTACATGTATAGCTTAAAAATACAAATTAATATTTTACATGTACTTAATGTGGCACACATAACAGAACAGCTTATCATAAACTGGGTTATGAGTAAATTTTATCAAACTGAATTTTTATGTCAGACCAATGTGGTCCACAATGTCCAGCAGAGATTTAGGACTACCAAGGCCTCCATAGGGAGCTGTAGGCAGAATTCTCTTTTTTACTGATGGCATATTTGTCTGTGCAGTTCTACATAGGGAAGATTTCTTCTTGAGCACATCTGCTGGCTGCAAGGTCTTGAAGCAATTTAGCAGTTTTTCTGAGACTCTTCACTTCATCTTTTGATGGACACACCTGGAGAATCCGTGGTTTATAGCTGATGAGCTAGAGAAGCTGCTTTTGCCGTCATCTCAAGTAGCCGACTTCGATCTCCAGAAAATCTGCTTTCTCCAGCTTGGAGTCAGGCTGCTGGTTGAACTCTGGAGTCACAAGAGACCTGAGGTGTTCAGTGGAGCAGTTGATATGATCCCTGTGCATCTTCTCCACCACTGGTTTGCTTAACTGTAAAGAAAAATGACAAAATGGTTAGTGAACTGGAACAAAGAACT
>JAOXYF010000019.1:6416171-6502350 GCA_028565775.1 Sternarchorhynchus goeldii
TAGGCAGATAGGTTGGAGCCATCGTTTCAGAAGGAGAGACTGTGCTTCTCAGAGCAGAGTGAGTCTGTCGTGTTCTGGGGTGAGGATCTCTCTGCCTTATTTATAGCAGCACATTAGCATTACAAAGGCATGAGGCCCAAGCAGGATTAGGTTTCCCACACTCAGCGGCCTGTGGGTTAGGCGTCCTCAACAATAGAAGAGGCATCAATTATTTCATGGTTAACTGACCTCATAGTCCCAACAGAGGGGATGGTCTTCCAGATATCATTGGCACCAACTGAACACAAGCCAAGTCGTTAGAATTTTATTACCTGGGAACCTTCCCTGTGTCTGATAAACTATCTACAGATTGCGGAGACCAAAACCTAGTGACATAAAGATAAAACTTCATATCCCTTATCTGACCCAAACACATCTTAAAAATGTCTTAGCAAGCTTAGAGCAGAAGGTAAATGATAAATTTCTGTTTTTTGGTTGTTTTGAGATTTTGTTAAACTTATTTTGCAGCTTGAAAAAAACTAACGCATTTCAAAATTGATTTAATTTAGAGTAATAAAAAGAAAGTTATAAAAAATAAAAATAAAAATAAATAAAGAATTCATCATATTCCAGAGTCACAGATCCAACACATTCTGGCTGGAATGCGTTCACTTTGAATATCAATTAAGCACAATTATCCCATGCCCTCGAGGACGGCACACTTCTGTTGTTCAGTGTAGCCTCTCTCTGTTGGAGAGCAGGGGGTAATAAATGGACAGATAGTGTGGGAAACCTGGTCAGGATACTGCTCACACGTCCTCAAGTCAATAGAATCTAGACCCCTCCTCCTTGCCTCCACAAACACCCTTTGAACTTGCTGCTCAGATCAGAGGCTCCGCTGGTCCGTGGGACACGTGTATGTTCTCCCTCGACCTCTCCCACATCACCTGCTCCCTGCTGCAAAATCTACTCACCCCCCTGCAACAGTGCCCCCTCTATCTCTTGCTAAACAGACATGGGCTTCACCATCTGCTGCAAAGGCACTTTATAATGAGGAGGTGAGCATGAACTTGTTTCCAATAAGTCCCAGGTTCTCACCATTATGGAAGGCATTACAAAAACTCCATATGTTATATAATATGACATTGATTGTCATTGTCATGTTAATTATAACCATCATTTATTTATACATAGTCACTTCCTAGGAATTTCCACAAAATTTCCACAAAAGGTGGTAAATAGTACCGTGGGCCCTCCAGTCATGTTGCTTGAGTCTATAAACGCCATATGTTCAGCTGAGCTTTGGAGGGAAATCCTCACTTGTTTTATGGTATCACTTTCTCTCCTTAAGCTACACATTTCTAAGCAGTGAGTCATAATGACAGATGATGCCACTGAAAGAATGGGCTCATTCCACACTGGACCTTCATTCAGAAAAGAAAGGCCTTATAATATACCACGTGCGCATGAACACACACACACACACACACACACTGTCTCTCTATGGCTGTGTGCCAGGCTGCCTAAGTATGCCTAAGCATGGCCAAAGAAGCCGTCTCCAGCGAGGAATGTGTGAGAGCTTCAGCCTGCGCCTGTTTCCCACACTTTGGCCCCATTCAGCGGCTGCCCCACCCTGATGCCACTGATCCTGTGCCTTATTATTCCTCTGCCTCAATAGACCATCTGGACCTTTGCTTACACACACAAAGTCCTCCTTACTTCTACACACCTTAGCGAGGCCTACAGGTAGACTCCTGTTGACAGATCCCCTCAGGGTGCAGCAGCACGTAACCAAACACAGCCCATGTATGCAGGTGTACGCAGGTGTTTGCAGCTACACATCACACACCCTCCCTAAACATATCACTGAGCATTTACTTTAAATGCACCACCAGTTTTCACCTGTTGAATATTATTAAGGTTCAGAACAGTAGAGCAGTTTGCTTAAACCTTAAATGCAAAGTTATCTATTATAGACCTTCGTATTTTATTAATGACCACGTACGTGCTGGCAAGTGCCAACACACTGGGACTCCTTCCTAAATGGAGCAGAAGGTGTTCAACAATGGCACGATTTTGCACTCAAAGTGGCTTTTCACGACTCTCCTGAATGCCAGGTCACATGACCCCTGAATGCCATTGAGCATCCCTCCCATTAAGGTCAAGATTCCGCTCCAGTGAGGGGAGGTCAAGGGTTTCCCAGGTCTCGCGCCTGGGATACTAGGGACGGAACCCGCTGAGCAGGACGCCCAGCATCTGCCTCTCTTGCTCTCTGTGTGTGGCTGAGAGTGTCAGGCAGGAGGCGTGCAGTAAAAGGCTGTATGGCAGGGAGGTGGCAGCGCATTGTGCCCATACAAGATACTTTTGGCGGGAACTGGAAGTAAGGGTGGGAAAGGATTTTGGGGTTAACCTCCATCACAACGCATTCCCACCCACGTACACATACATGTATGTTGTTATATTGTATGATGCAATAACAGGGTTATGCAGTTAGTTTTTGGTATTCTGTTTTTTTTTTTAAATAGATTTTCTTTTTCTGTAAAAAAAAAAAACATACTTCCCTACAGACTGTTTTCTTGCGATTATCACCTCTTAACCCTGAATTGGCTCCCAGGTGTAACATTATGTTATTTATTTATTGCTGACATATCACAAATTATTCAATAGCTTAATTGAGCTTTATTGTTTATTTTATTTTTTCTTTGCTACTTTTTAAATCAGAAAAGCAATAGACATTTTGAACGTCGTTCATCTTCGCTGACAGCAGTTTCCCGCGCACGGGAGCCAGCTGCGCTTTTGAGCTGTCGCGCGTCAACTTCAAAGCCTAAGCATGGAGCCCGTTGTGTCCCAACTTTCCCACAGCACCACTTCAACAGAAGGCCCATAGAAGCGTGCCGCACTTATTACCACATTAGTACTGGCCTCTCAATGGAACGTTCCGCTGCCCTAATGGTACGACGGATAACGATGAACACAATAGTTGAGCACATTTAAAGACCTATTTTAAATAATTACTAATATTTGTTGTCGCAGGGATTACGTTACATGAAGCCACAGACGTATACGACATATAATTTAACATTGAACAATTCTACATCGTTTGATCTACGCCAATGGATTCATGTAGTGTATGTACACATTATGCCATGCTAAGGACAGATCATACATTTGTCATGTCTGTAAGTTGTAAGCATGCATTCTTAATTATGCTGTAAAATAGCATATTATACACGCGATGCAGTCGTCTGTCAACATGGAGTAAATAGCATACAGTAATATGATTCTGTACTGGGAGCATTGTTTGATAGGGAATATTAGCGTATCAAGATACGCTACCCCTGAAAATGTTGCTTTTATAACAAAGTACAAAAATATGCTCACCCTATGCTTACAGTGCATATGGAGTGACATCAAATAATATGCTTCTTTACTGGAAACATTATTTGACAGGAGATATTACTGTAATGTAGCATTTTTCGACAAAGTAACATAACTCGTCAGTACACCGTATCTGGCTCAGAATAGTCTGCAGGCAGCTGTTTTGCGGATCACATTTACTGCTTCCTCCACCACATTTATCGCTCTCTCATCTAATTTGTCTACTGGCACAGTCACGAAGCGGATCACGTGTGGATCTTGCGGAGATGTTGTCACCTCTGAGCCTCGGATTGGCTTCAGAGTGTGAGAAAGTTCTGACAAGAAGATTATAAAAAGGAAGCGCGCGAAAACGTTGTAAAACAGGACACGTTTGCCACTAACTACTGACAGGAGATGACCTCGTCATCCAGCGAGCATTAAATGATTTCAAAAACGATTAAAAGTATTTCAGAGTATACACCGATTTCAAAGTATGTCAGGCATAGATATGGTTATGTAGCTCAAAGGTTAATCGTTTTTAGCCTTTAAAACACCTTTTGGTTCTGCTAGAAATCTTACTGAGGCTTCGTATCATATTTTTTTTATAAGTTTATAAGTATTGTACTGGATCTTAAAATTGTAGTCTGTTGGGAATGTAGTACTGATGGATCCATTGTCCACAGCATGTCAGATAAGAAAATATGTTTTAATACTGTCTGATGGGAAAGTGTTTTTTCATTCCAACGTAATGGAAATGTGAGCTGGACTATAAAAAAGTAATTAAATTTGTCCCCGGTCCGTACTGATATGAGCTACTTGGGACCAAATCCACAGAATGTGAGGAGAGATGATCAGATCATGAAACAAGTATATACATTCAGAGAACGCTAGGGGGCAGCATTTGACTTGCAATGCCACACTGAGTAACCTGTTAATGAGGTGACTGACAGTTATTGGCTGCATTGATTAGCAATTCGGACAGACAAAAAAGTGAACACAGGTTCCTGACTGAACTGTATCTTTGTTATATTTCGACTGTTTTACATTTTGTGTTAATGCCGACTGATCGATTTGCCATTTGGTAGTAATGTCTTGTTCAGCAGTAAAATATTCTAACAAGCTCTTAGCCAATCTCAATTCCGTTTCTTAAGGTATCTAAGTGGCTTGCCGCAAGCAAATGAGCTAGTTTGTAGAAATTACGGAAACGATGTCCTTTGATTAGCAAAAAGACTGAATACGGAAGCTGTGGTTTAGATGCTTCATGTAATGGTTATTTAGCTAGCTAGCTAACATTACATATACAAATGTATAATAGGCATGTACTAATAAATATGTCCAGGGTTTGGGCGGAGATACTGTTCCGCCTACAGTTTTTAATAATTGCTCTGGCGCCAGTTTCCATCTACTACAAACACACCCAAGATGAGGTAGGTGGCTTCAAAAATTCACAACGGGAGCTGATTTTTACATAGCTCAATTGTATATACAATATATAGTCCCACCTACTCCATGACCTCCAGCAAAGCAAACAGAGAATACCATACAGAAACGAACCTTGCAAGTTGCTGCCAACGTTGTTAACAATAAGCACACCTATTTGGTTCCCATAAACTACCTTACTTCATATGAAAGTATTATAACAAGGCAATAGTCAAAAACAGTTATGAAAATGTCGTTGTACACACGTTATTACAGAAAGAGAAAGGGCAAGCAGGATAAAGAACACAATGTCATAAACTATAGTTGGACACGTTGAAGGACTGTGCCGTCAGGGTCCGTTTAATGCAAGACCAAGATAACGTTATTGCCTTTCCCTTTATGTGACGTATTTTTGCAGCTTATCAGACAACATAAATTTCACAAATTCAATCAAGTGTTTGTAGAGAAAATGTTCCAAGTTTACTAAACATCAGACTTGTTGCTTTTTTTTTTTTAAAGATATGTAACAAAGTGTTCACTAATACTGTGTATTCACCCACTGTGGGATAAATGTGGGTAGACAAAACGAAGTTGTAATATGGGAAGTAAACCAAGGTCACTTTAAGGCAGTTTGTCATGATAAGGTTGAGAGTAGATGCTATTGCCACTGCTGCATCACCCCATATTCAAAAAGAGGACGTTTTATGACATTCTAATACTTATTTTTAAGCTGTATAATTTTTCTAATGTTTAAAAGATTGAAGGACTTAGGAGACTGAGAGAAGAGAAAGTGTAGAGAGAACATGGCAGGGCATGAGACGGGGAAAGCCGTTGGCCTGCAGCCAGTCAATTGAATCTACTGAAAAAGATGATAGAGAAGAAAAGACAATAACAATCAGGGACAGGAAGATTAGGCATTAAAGCTCAACTACAAATGGGAAGAAAAGGAGTAATGACAATTAAGGCATTAAAAAGTCACTATGCTTCTGGTCTGACAGGTCTCGACTTCCTAAATCTAAATGTTGATGTCCATAAAGGAGAAGATGCTGTTTTCCAATGAACACGTTAAGCTAGTACCTAGCGAGCTAACCATTTTGGTTACACATTTTGCCAGACCAGTCAACAAACTCAACAAAAATGTTTTTATTTTTGCAGATAAATAATACAATACTACCATCTGTCACATTTAAAATTGTTTAGTTAAATCACTCAATTCTATGTTAAAATTATGTTGTTAAATATCAAACTATAATTTAAGCTATATTTCAATATTTTGTGTAAAAACACACAAAACCTACTGCCACCTGCCACCATGGTACAAACCACCGGTTTACTACCCTTTATTGAGCTACAAGAGAACTCAGACATGTACTGCTTGCCCCCTGCCCCCATTAAAATATAAGAGCTCATATAATAACTGAACTGCCATTAAATCTGAATAATCAGAACACTACCAAGATCAGGTTTTGGTAATTATTTGTATGATTTCATTGTTGCTGTTAACATCAAAATATTGTAATAGAACTATTGTAAATATATTAATAAAATAATTGCAGTAATCTAATAATTGAAGTTGTTTTTTGCACTCTGGGTGTCTTACGTAGCCTGGGAAGCTACTGCAGGAAATTGAAGTCTACCAAGTCAAAAGGTCTTAAATTTTTCCAACAATTTTTCACATATTCAGTGGCTTTAGCCACTTCAGTAGTTCTCACTAGTTTTCGTTGTCTCACATTTTCCATGTCTGCAGATTGGACATAAAAGGTTTCATCTTCCAACCGTTTTGAAATGTTCCAAGAGACTTCTGGCCTTCTTCACAAAGCCACTTAGGCAAGGATAAATGCTAAATGAAGTAAAAATAAATAAGGCTTTGGTTTCTTCTGTAGTTGAGTGGGAAATTAGGAGATAGCCATCATAAGAACACCGAGTTTGGGTTACATCGGATTAAGGGTTACATCGTGGATATAACAGGAGAGGATCCCTCAACCCATGTAGGTGTATTTCCAATCTCTGAGTGGAACATGGGTCTCCTTGACAACCTGTGGTGAGGTCCATCTGAGGACGTAGTGTGGTCCACCAGGCTTGTCATTAGTACCTTAACAAATATCCAAACATTAATGAAGAAAAATCAAAAGGTTAAGGAAATGTCGGTGGATTCAAATGTATTGCGGACATGTTCATAAAGACTCACCTGATGCTCGGGAGCCCCCAAAAGGCTGCTGGGCCACAATTGAGCCTGTTGATTTGTCATTTACATAATAATTTCCTGCTGCATTTCTCAGTGCTTTCGCAGCCTCATCCAAAACAGCCCTGAAACAAATGTTACCATTAGCAACAAGTATAATGATTCCCATAAACATAAACATCAGGAAAGACAACACTTTGGCAGTAGTAAATCAGCAATGGTACTTAAACATGCATCTGGAAGACATGGTACTTACTTATCTTGGGCAAAGACGGCCCCTGTGAGAGCATATGGAGATGTGGTGTCAATTAAGTCCAATACTTTCTTGTAGTCATTGTCAGGGTAAATGTAAACAGTCAAAACTGGTCCAAAAATTTCCTTTAAAAAAAAAAAGAGTTAATTTTCATATAAGGAAAATATGTTCTCTTGATACAGTTTGTAGACTTTGTTAAAGTCACACACACACATGATCTGGACCAAAAACATTGAACAGAATGGTGATGACCTGATAAACAAACTGAATCACTCTGATATAATACTATTGTCTCCCTGCTGTCACACTAATTTCATAACATGTTCTTTGAAACCGACTACAAATCTCAAACCTGTCAGTTCATAATTAAAAACAGTACACCAAAATATTTTCAAAACACTTGGTCACTATCCAAATATCCAAAGTCCTAGACTGAAATTGTGTGTGGGGGGGGCAGTACTGTAGAAACAAGGCGTAAAGAATACTGAGTTGAGATCATTCACTTGTGCAGTTAAGTGTAAACTGCAGCTCAATGGGAAAGCTTGGCTTGTAAACAAAACAAAGTCCACCCATGCACTTCTCTGATACTGTCCATGTGAATAACTTCTGAACCTAAGAATGACAAAAACATAACTGCACCTCCGTCATTATTTTATCCCGAGGGTCTTTTGTTTCAATAATTGTGGGTTCCACATAATATCCCTTTCTGTCATCACAATGTCCACCAGCGATCACTGTTAGACTGGGGGAGGTGAGGGCGTGGTCAAGCCAGCCCTTGATCCTAGCAAATGACTAAGAGAACAGAAAGAACAAAAGGAAACATTTTCATATGAAGGGTACTGGAGAAGAGAGTCACTATTACAGGATCATTTCATTTTAATCTATTAAAAGGAAGAGCAGGTGGTTTCCGCTCACCTTGACATCAATAACCGCTGAGAAGAACGTTCCAAAGTCCTCAGCTGGCTGTGAAGTTAATTAAAAATGTTAAATCTTCTTTGTTTGCTCAGTTACCTCAGCATAATTATAACACAAACCAATCCTAACTTGACTGCTATGGTTCTCAGTAAAGCAAACTATTGCAATCAGCTATGGTAAATAACCATAGGGATGAGGGGGGAGAGAAAACAACAACAACAACAACAAAACAATACATACACTTCATGATGACAGCACTTAAAGTATCCACTCACATCTCCCACTTTGATATGTCTGTGCACAGCCAGAAGCTCCTGTTTGATTTGAGGCCAAAGGGATTCAGGCACATACATACGAGAGCATGCTGAGCACTTCTGCCCTCCGTACTCGAACGCTGAGCGAATAGTGCCCATTACCACACTGTGGACATCCGCTGACCTGTGCACAAAGTGGAAGTTCTTGCCACCGCACTCTGATAAAGACAATTTGCAGAAAGAGGAAGTTTAGCCCCCAAAGCAAAACCGACCTGAATAGTGAATAGTGGTTAATTTTGGGGCAACTGAACACATTTTAAGAGGGACAATGAAGGCAAGGTGTAGATTCGATCATGAAAAGATTTGTTGTGAGGTAAAGTGAAATCACTGACCTCCTGCCACACGAGGGAAATTTTTATAGTTATCCAGATTCTGGGACACCTGTTTCCACAAATGCTTAAATGTTCTGAGGATTAAAAACAAAAAGCCATAATATTTTTAATCTCAGACACCACACCTCTTCTTACCCATTTGTCTTTAGAAATGTGTCATAGAAAAAAAAATTAAAAATTGCCAGCCACAGAAAAACTTCAGCTGGTGAACAATAACTGGCTGGTAAATCCAAAATACCAAAGGAAAAAGAAAACTTTCATACGGCACACTGCCGGTGAAGTTGATTCCGGCCAAGTGCTCCGAAGCAGTGATAGTGTCCCCAAAAGTGGGCCCATCAGCGGGAACAAATTGGATGACGTTGGGCGGCAGGCCAGACTCCCGCAGGATCTTGTAGACTGCGTAGCTAGCAGATATGGCAGTGTCACTGGGTTTCCATAGCACCACGTTACCCTGATGAAATATATTTAGTCAATGAGTACCAAAAACTGTCGTGTACTGAGATAACGATATAGCCAGAGGGATGGAAACTGATTTCCTTCTTGCAATTTAAACATAACAAGCTTACCATTAATGCTGGAGTACCAGCCAGATTTCCTCCGATGGCAGTAAAATTGAACGGTGAAATAGCAGCTACAAAGCCCTGCAAAGAAATAATATGAAAATTCAGATCAAACAGAGAGGACTGCTGGATAGATATTGCTTATTCTGCATGTGGATTTATGGGAAGCCTCTATATAGCCAAATGGAGCTGTTGGCTTTTCAGCAGTAATTTAACCCCCTCCCACCAATGCTCAAATGATGTGTTGTGGAATATGCCAGGTCTTCCAGAGTTGTTTACAATTGAATGCTTAAGAAGGAAGCATGGAGCTGAACATTTTTAAACTGTATATTATTTTGCATACCAATGTGTGTAAAGTGAATTGTGTTTAATGCTTAAATGCAAAGTGGTTTGTGGCACTGATTGTACATAGATATAACTAAACTGATCTATAAATTATAATAATAATGGAAAACTGACAATGACAATAACAAAGCAATAAAATGAAAAATGTTTTGTTTAGATTTTTTTGTTTTGTCACTTCTAACAGAATATATTTTTCAATTTTGGAAAAAATCGAAACACTAAAGAAGAGGGGAGAAGGAAAACTAACTAGACAGGGTGGGGTGGGAGGGGGTTGGACTATGAATGTGACGGGACTGAGATGTCACCCCTGCAGAACTCTACTGAAGAGGGAACTCACCTCCAGCCCACGATAAAGCATGGTGTTAGTGCTGCCATCGCTGCTGAGTGGCTGCTGCCTCTCTAGCTCAACTGCATGTTTGGCGTTGAACCTGAAAAAGTCAATAAGCTCGGCCGCTGCATCAATCTCAGCCTGCACCACGGTCTTAGCCTGGGGGAGACAGATATTAAGTGCAACCTCACTACATTGGAAGCTGAACAGGTGCACTGTTATGGTGTATAATTCATAATGGACAATTCAATTTACTAATTTCTGCTTAATCACACTGAGAATGGGCGAGTCTAAGGTGCTGTGGGAAGTGTTACCTGGCCGATCATAGTCTTGGCCAGAACCTCTGCTCTCTTCGGCCCACTGATTATGTCGGCAGCCTTGAAGAGGATCTGGGCCCGGTCCGTCACTGGCTTGAGGTCCCATTCTCGTCTTGCTGCCACAGAGGCTAGGATGGCTTTGTTTAGAAGATTCTGTTCAAAGAATATTGGGCAAACTGTCTGACACCTACCAGCACTTTTAAACAAATATGGTGCAAGTACTTATTTTTCAAATTTACAGCATGTAACATTTTGATTCTAGTCATATTAAGGGTATTTAATCAGTACGGGTGATGCAGTGTAAATGTGCAGTGTAAATGTGCAGTGTACTTTCATTACCTTATCAGCGTAACAGAATTTGGCCACTTTATGGGAGTGGTTGAAAGGCTATAGTTAAGATAACACAGTTTATTATCAATACAGTGATAAACATTAAATGGCTTCTGTTTTTACATTATGGTGCATTTGCATTACACACAAGACAGAATAACACAGTAATTTATGCCGCTTGGCACTGTTGGAGCTTTTATTCTGACAAACAAGGCTGACGGGTCACAGACAACGGAAAACTTAATTATGTACTTACAGACAGCTGGTATTGAATATCTTTGGTCCATACATGTTCATCTCCGATGACACATGGAATTTCCTCTGTCTTTCCCTTTAGGTCTTGAAGGGCCTGGCAAAGCAGTACAGCTGTTTGTTAAATGCACTAGTGGTTACATTCTGCAAAAAAAGACTCAGATATGTTTTTGTTTAACTCTGTGTATGTGTGTATCTAAAGCTTACCTTCTCCAGCTCCGCTCTTTCTTTACTTCCCTGTTTGAACCCCAAAATGGGCTCATTCTTAACCTCCACAGCTGCACAGGGCAAAGTTCTGAACCTGGGGAAGATATTCACTTTGTAATGACCATGTTTACAAAAGTTTCTACCAGAACTCATGTTTCATGATAACATCAGAATCGTTTTATTAGAGATTCATAGTGTCCAGCTGAGTGTATGGTTTCTTCCAGTAGTGCACTTATCATCCTGGTTCCTCAACATTTCATACAGACCTCAGTAATCTGTGCAATTATCCATCTATAATTCCAAGTAGGTAAAAGCGGTGTATATGTAGTGAACTACACAAAGTTTCCAAAGAAATAGAATATTTCATACAGAGGTCCTTCATCAGCTTTGCAAGCAAGCTTCTTCTGATGTTGTTTTGTTTGTTTTTGTAGAATGAGGAACCAGCTTATATTAGGGAAAAATGTACATTTGAAGAGCTCCAACTGTTCTTTTCAACTCTGGAATATACATGAAATATAACGTCCTGGCACAAGAATAACCTTTTCGCATATCTCAGTAAAATTTGGAAATTCTTGTTTAAATATCACCATCCCTTCTTAATTCAAGGCCTGCAAAAACTCCATCCCTTACATCCCTTAGTATAGCAGGAAAAAATAGAGCAACTAAAGGGTACATGCGAGAGAGCATATCTGTATTTTGCATGAGAGCAAAGGAAATCTATGAAAGTTCCTTGAATATTGCTCTCACATTTAACTTGAGCATATATGAGTTGCAATTTGAGTTTTCATAAATTTGTTTTAACTGAGTCTTTTTTCATTTGCCGTTTACCCCCATAATATTAAAGACAGAATTTCTCACAGTATTTTGAAAGTAGACAGGCAAGGCCAATTTTGCAATGAATAATCTATGGCACAATCCCATGGGTCAAAGGCTATAAACTTTTAAAAGTACCGGGGAAATGATTTGCAGATTGGTCATTTGCCCAAATAACCACAACAGCAAAAATTTTAAATAAAAAAGATGTTCTTTTGGCTTATATTCATTTGTCACTAAAAGTCTATTTGAACACAATGTGCTGGTTAATCTAAGTTAATCTTTAAAGTTTTGCAAATATGACTCATATGTACATAGCAGGCTTTGAACACTTCAGACTCTGTAGGCTATGCCCAAACCAGAACACATTATTCTATTTTAGTGCATGTGCTAAAAGTAAGTTTTTGTTGATCACTACTATGTAATCAAGATATTTTTGTCAATACATTAAAAACAGGTGAAGGACCAGCATTCTCTGGTGCTCTGGACAGGTAGCACATGGATAGAGTATTTGTTTGACATTATTATTTCATACTTTTCTTGGTAGACCAGATATATTATTATCTGGGTTAGCTAGATTCTGAGGCATGCTCATTTAATTTAAAAGACTACATAGATGTTTGTGCAAATTAGTTTTATGATGCACTGATGAACTTTGCTGGTGGCAAAACAATGTCAAGCTCTGAAAAGCAATTCAATAAAACAGCTGAGTTTACATAAAAATGTTATCAAACGAGGAGAAAATTCACTGCTTGAAATCTGAGCGCACCAGAATTGCAGGAATTTCCACCCTTCACTAAAAGGAAGCTTGTGTTGGTAAACCATGGAAAAAGTTCCCTCTGTTTTGTGAATGCATAATACCTAGAAAAGTTTAATATCATGTTTGATACCACAAAGTTAGGCTCCTGGTCTGTTTAAGTGGAAATAATTTGGATGTTGCCTGTATATAACTGCAGCCTTTACATAACTAAAGACTGAACAAACTTGTCCGTTTAGGTCTAGTATTTGTTTCATGTTTTAAGAATGGAGTAGGAAGAGGTTATAATGACAAATGTCAAAATAATTTTTGCCATCACCAGGAATACTGTACTCTAATTTTTCCAAATTGCTGCTTCAAACACCAGGACATGATACCAAATTTCAATAACACGAATTGTTCCCAGCTGCTTTTGGAGGTGTAGTAAAGTAAGTGTCTTGTGCATAGTGGCTCAGCATTCGCCTGACAAGCTGCAAACGCCACAACAGCATGCGTTTTTAATGGTGTTATAAATGATGCAATATGCGATCAACAGGCGCCGCAGATATTTAGTTTTCTGTTGCTAGAAAGAAATGTTTGTTTATGAGTATGCAGTTTTTAAAAAATGTGAAGCTTAACATAGTTGATCCCATAATGGAACTCGCCTCAACACTGTTACTGCTTTGAGGTATAGGCCGACTGATTTACAAGGAGAGCAGTGGCGTGTGCGACCATGTGAGATTACATACCCCCTCCAAGACTGATAGAGCGCCGACTTTATTCGCAGCATGTCTCGATAGGGAACTCAACAGCGAAGAAGAAGAGAACTAAATCAGCAAATGCTTATTAGAAAAGGACCTTTGTGAAGTGGAATATTTTAGAGTCGTAACCGACAGTAGAGCCTCGCAGCTACACAATTCACGGAATTCAAGTACGAGCGCACCATTTTGAGTTTTGAGGGGGTGTAATTCTCAGTGTCTTGATTATTTAACATCATATCTATTTGGCAACATTTTGCAAATGACATGAATGAAACTGTGACATAATTTAGTCTAACACAACTTTAGGCGATTACTGACAGCTAAACTAAAATAGCCTTTTACAAAGATAGTTTTTACCTCCCCCCTTGTCTGACTAAATGGAATGTCCTTGGGGGCGAATCTCCGAATGGCCACTCAGAACAGGAGATATCTTTTGTCAGCCAATTACATAACAGTAGTTTCTGACGCGAAAATTCATGCAGCATTCAAATCCCAGGTATGAAAAACCAATTGGAACACCCAGCTATCACTTCAGCATGGCTGCAAGCACAGTGTAAACTAAGAACGTATTTATTTTACTTTTAAGCACTACGTCAAGTTTGAGATTATATATGCAACTGCTAAATACTATTTGATACTTTGATAATTGAATTTCTTATTTGCTGTCAGTAAGATTAAAAAATCTAATTATGTCACTTATAGCCATTAACGGGTTGTTATTGCGCCCTACATTTTTTTTACGAACAATTCTTTATTTACGGGTTTTGTAGACAGTTTTGTGAGATTATTAATTTACATCTGAATAATATTTTCTGATATGCAGTTAAATAAACGGAACAGGACTGAATAAAACACGAACACTGAGCTGTACTTCTCCACCTCATCATGAGCACGCAAAGACTTTGACCTCTTTATGCTTGCATAGTAGTAAAACAAGCACGTTTCCTCTAAGTATTCATATTTAAAACTTCCGATGTTTGAAGCCGCATGAATGTTGTAATGTCCGCACCACACAACAAATTTGAACAGGGTAGGCATGTGGCAATTTTGATGGGTGTTGTTCACATGCAGTTTAATATTTAATCAGTTTAAATCATTACAATCCCTTGTGTGATTACAGGACAATATGATGGCCTCCTCTTTGGAGACAGAGGGTATCCCTGCATGCCCTATATAATGACACCATACTCTGACCCTGAGCCTGGACCGCAGTCATGCTACAACCTGGCCCACTGCAAAACGAGAGCAAGGGTTGAAATGACAATAGGGATCTTCAAGGCCAGGTTCCAGTGCCTGAAGGGGCTCAGGATAACCCCAGAGAGGGCATGTAACATTATAATGGCATGTGTGTGTGAGGGAATTTAATGATTCATGTTACATTCTGAATTAAATGTCTCTCTTTCTCTCTATTTAAACTAGTAGAACACTTTGTGAATTTCCCCCACATTTTTAATATGGGTTTTGTTTCACAACCCTCTCCAGGTGCGGTTATCCCTATTGCTTGTGCACTTTTTTCTACCACATCTTTTCCTTCCCTTCGCCTCTCTATTAATGCGCTTGGACACAGAGCTCTGTGAACAGACAGCCTCTTTAGCAATGACCTTTTGTGTCTTGCCCGCCTTGTGCAAGGTGTCAATGTTAGCAGTCTTCCCCATGATTGTGTAGCCTACAGAACTAGACTGAGAGACCATTTAAAGGCCTTTGCAGGTGTTAAGTTAATTAGCTGATTAGAGTGTGGCACCAGGTGTCTTCAATATTGAACCTTTCACAATATTTTCACAATATTCTAATTTTCTGAGATATTAATTTTGGGATTTTCATTGGTTGTCAGTTATAATCATCAAACGTAAAATAAATAAACATTTTAAATATATCAGTATTTGTATATAACACTTGAATTGATTTACGGAAATAAACTTTTTCATGATATTCTAATTTTATGACCAGCACCTGTATACGCACACGAAAACACAGGCATGCACAGAGCCAGAAAGATAGGCACAAATATACAACACACACACAAGCACAACCATGCACAGATGCACTCAAAAACACACAAAAGCATGCATGCACACAAGTTTGTGCTTCTTGGTGCCCTTTGGCTTCAAGAGCTCAGACCGTGCTTGAACCCGGGATTTCCACTTGCGGCTACATTTAATACATGTACTCTTTACAAACGGCAAGGGGCTTGTCTGTTTTTCTGTTATTTATTCTAAAACCATAATATTTCCACACCCACGATTTGTTACCAATCTCATTTTCTTGTCTGCTACTGCCTGGACGACTAGTTGATTGCTGCTGTAACGTTAAGCGCTTTAATATGAACATGCTTCAAGATTTTTTTTGATTACCATAACAAGCTTACATTGTATACCACCAGATAGAGCATGGGAGCTTACAAAAATCATGCGGATAATGTTAGAACAGGAGGGAAAATATGCATGCATGCGTCAGTGTCTATGTTACCATCGATGACGCTAGATCGCTTGGTTGATGCATCAGTACAAATCAATGCGTTGTTACACCCCTAGTATGCATGAGATGATTAGGTGCTCCCTTAACACTACGACATTGTCACAACACATAAAATATCAGGAGGGGTGGGGGAAAAAAAATCTAACTACCATTTCCATATTCTGCCTGGGAGCCAGAGTCCACCAGCTGCTGGTTTGTTAACTGCAGTGCAGACCACAAGACGTTTTAGTGGGACTGAGGAAACGTGGACAGATCATCTTGAAAATGTGCTAGAAGAGGTAGAAACTACTCTTATTTCCCTAAGAAAATTGCTAATATTTCCCTCCAGAACTGTCACCTTTAAACACCTTTAAATTCGTCCTTTAAATTTCTCATATACACATGCAGTGCACACAACCCTGTCAATGTGACTTTCTGTAACAGAGTTAGAACAGATTCCTTACCTGCTTCACCCTTCTTCTTTAATATCCCCTCAAGGATCATTACCTTCTTTTTCACAGCCTTGGCTGCAAGCACATGGAAAATGGGACTTCAGATCGACTTATTTCCATGGTTAACATCAACGCTAAAATATGATACTAGAAGCAATCACTTAAGCTATCACCATGGCTCTTGTTTGCATCTAATAACAGCCAATATCACTTAGAAGCAGAGGGGTTTATTACCTGATCCAATCATTCAGACTATGACTCCCCAGGATCAGATAGAGGCATGGAATTGATCTTTGACACGAATATAATTCCGTACAGAACAAGTTACATTGTCATAGCCAGTAACCGCTGAGCGAAGTAGGTATTTTTTTTTAAGTAATTAGTACACAATTCCATTTCTTATTACAAAGATAATATGGAGAATATAAAATCATTCAACTTGTGTTATTTGTGACCTGCTGTCCAGTTCTACAAAGCATCAATAGTCTTTAACAAGACAAAAACCAGAAGTGAGAAATAATTTTTTTATTTTTTTTTTAAACCCAGCACCAATCACATTCATCATTTTGAAACCTCTGTACACATATCCCACCACCAAATGCAAATATTTAATCATTAACAAATATTTCAACAATGACCCCAAAAGCATACTGTCAAATATACAAGTGTATTCCAAGACTTTTAAAAAGAAAAAAAGAAAAAAATACATAAAAAGAAATGTTTGTGTATGATCTTTCCAAACACTACTTATTTTTAGACATACTAGGCCAACCACCGAAAAGTATAGCTGAGTTTAAATGTTAAAAGTAATATCATATCCCCAGCATAGGAATACCTATCTACATAACAGTGTATTGTAGTCTTTTAATTCAATCTACCAGATCAGGCACATTCAGCACTCCAAATAGCTAAATTTAAAATAATGTAGATTCCTGACTTAATATTTGCCCTAAACAGTTAAATTCACCTAAAATAACTGTATAGACCCAAGGATATAATATAGAATACAGTGAGGTAATAATACACTGTATGATACTGATATAAATCAAAGTAAAGCATTATAGAAGAACCAATCTAGTATACCCCTAACAGAAAAAAGTGTAAACAAACAAAAGTTTAATTTAAATGACACAGCTAGATTACGTACTTTGGAAAAGCTCTTTGTAGATGATGTTACTTCGTGATGATGTTAAATGAACACACATTCAGTGACTGAGGTATCCTGATGTGTTCGAAGTTTGAAATAATGGTGCTTGTGAATCCTGAGGATAAAAAGTAAGGGTAAAAAAGGGATGCAAATGTGACCTTTTTTTTTCCAACAGAAAACATGTACTTTTTTTTTCGGCATTTTATTTTACTTTCTTAAACTTCTGATCTCGACATTTATGCTATAATTTCAGCTACATTAATACCCTATCCATATAGTTTATGGATTGATACAGATCTTTTAGATGTATCTAGACTTGACTCATGAGAAATACAACCAAAAAAAAACTACTTGATCTCCCAAAACTCCTTCCAAACCTGTCCGCAAAGAGTCTGACAGAGTCTCATGTTCCTTTTTTCCTAAATGTGTTTTATGCCCTCTTGACCTCTGTATGTAGTAATGTGGTGCATACAGCTAATCTGGTGGAAAATTAGCGTCACTTTTACAACCAGTAATTGTGAAGTAAACTCTCTATGCTGCACCTTTTGGCTTGCGTTTCTTTGTGTTGAGTCAATATTATGGAAAAATAATTCTTTGCACCAGTAATTAAAACCCAGTATACTCTTCTGTTTGTATTAGACAATAAAAAGAGAACAATGTTTTAAGCTAAAAGGCAAGATTTCTGTTAGTGCAGGTTTAGTCGTCCAAAGAAGAGCTTCAATCGTTACCCGTGGTAACACTGACCATAATAAAAAAAGGGAAGTTTTACAAAATTTTCAAGCAGGCCTTTGATCTGTTATGATACTTTAGGAAATTTCACATATGATTTTCAAAACACATCATACAATAATAAAGTGGACAACTAATATTATCATCATCATCATCATCATCATCAATACTTACTGATTATGAGTGTATTCAGCTGTTTTGTGCATCTTTTTCTCAAATTAATGTAATGATTTAAATGTTTGTTCCCCTTTGGAGAGGCCTTTTGTTGGTAACACAGACTCTTTTACACCATTTGTCACACATTCAAAGCTAGTTTTTAAATCTTATACAAAATAAAACCACACAAAATGATCAAAATGAATCCTATTTAAACAGGCTTAAATCTGTTTTAAACTTTTAAAGACTGTATGACATTAAATTGCCAAAATGTCAAAGCAAACATAATGGCACAGAGCAATATAAACCACACAGGTCACTGACACAACAGCTTTGAGCAAGATTTCCTACAGGGATTGAACAGTGAATCTTTATAGAACAGCGCTGTCTGCTGGCCAAATGAGAAACATCTGACTGTCGACATCATCATGCTGGCATAATTGATTGTTTTGTGGTGTGCTGGTCTTATGATAAATGAAAGCATTAAAATCATTATAACTGGGTTCATTCATTTGCATTCATGTATCCTGGTAACTGGTAGTGTAATCTGCTCTAATGAAACTGTCCATTTTACAATCAGAACTTCTACCTGAAGTCTCCTGAAAAACATTTGAGCTGCTCAAAAGTAGATAAAGGCAGCTTAGTCCCCAAATAATCATTTAAAATAAACAATCCCTCACAAAACAAGAAGCATATCAGCACATTCACACAGAGTACAGTAGTTTCAAAATGCAATCCAAACGCAGAAAAGGCCATCAAAATAAAGCCCCATCACAGTTTTAGGCACATAGCTCTGTGGAATTGGAATAAATGTTGATTATGATCACAGGTAACAGCACAGCCAGCACGTGTTCGCAGCGAAACCCTGAACATGGGCACGCGAATCTCCACAGCTTCCCCCTTCAAGCTTGTAAACACTGTGGGCCACCTGCTTCCTTTTCCACAGCGGAACAGAGGAGTGCTCTGTGAGATGGAGAGGAATGTGTGCCCCAGGAACCAAGGCCAGTGATGATGGACAACGTACACAGCTCCTGAAATAAGGCGAACTGATTGCATAGAACTGGAAGATAGCGCTGTTGAGCTGGTGCTGTGCTGCATTCCACACGCACCACTGGGTTTCCCTTAGTGATGAGAAACTGCAAAAAAGGCCTGTAAATCGTTTGCGCTACCCATTGATTGCTATATTATTACAATACAAAACACAGAAAATACAGTTTTGTTAACGGATGTTCAAATGTACACACATGCGACATGGCTGTTTATCTATTTCACTCTTGTAAAATGATGTGTTTTCTTGCTAGCATGACTGTGGCTCCATACTCTTCAACTTTGGCTTTTCTACTCTGTGACACTGTTGTGAATGATGATTGTGATTGGTTAGGTTGGTCTGATTGACAGGTTACCCTATGAGGTCAGTGTGGAGCCCCAGCAGACAAAAGAAGAGAGCACAGCTGTGACACTGCGTGACACTTTCAAAAGTGCTCCTGAAGCAAGGATGTACACCTTCACCTGTAACCTCCTCATAACTCCCCTCCCACATCCCCAAAGAAACCAAGACTTTAAAGCACCTACAGAATTCTCAGAATGGGACCTGTCCATCAGAATTCCTTTGGACTGGTACTGCTGAGTACTGCTGGCCAAATGTTGTGAGGCCTTGGAACTGTTAGGAGCTCGGTGAAGAGAGGGTGGGTCCAGGTTGGGCAGGTATCAGCTGGCTGGCCTTTCTGTGTCTCCGTCCTTGTCTAACTCATCTTGAATCTCATCGGTGTTCCCTGAGTCACTGCTTGCCACGGAGCTGAAGGACGGAGAATTCCTGTGACCAAACAAACAACAAAAACAAGCAAACAAACAAAAAACAAACAAATAAGTTGATGGTCAGTGTGAAGGTGAATCAGGGCTGGAGTCCAGCCCAGTCTTTTAGGGTTTCCTAGAAACAGAAACAACCATCATGTCTAACACTAAAAACAACAGAAAGGGGCTTTCGTTTGCAAAACAATTACTGGTTCTTTTTTTATGTTTTATTCATACTTTCATTACACCGCCATCGCAATTTCTACTTGCTTTGTGCTCATGCTCTCTGACACAGGGAGTACTGCACATGCACGCTAACATGTACCTGCCCCCCTTGATCATCCTTCTGCACGTCTCCATCTGCACGTCCAGGCCTCTCTTCATGCTACACATCTCCATGTACTCATGAAGGTGCCTGTTCATATCACTCTTAGCTGTGGCCAGTTCCATCTGAAAATATGTGTAAAAAAAAAAGCGATAGATATGGAGAGAGAGAGAGAGAGAGAGAGAGAGAGAGAGAGAGGAAATAAATGCCAACACTGGCTGAGCACATCCATCTGAATGGATAAATGTTACAGAAGGTCACAGCAGCAGTAGTGATTTATTTCCTTAGGAAAACACACAGGTTAGAAGAACACATGAACATAATGAAAACATCAATAATAAAACCGTATTCACAAGACATCCAAACAGACACGTTGTGCTCCGTGAAGAATGTACAAGACTTAGTGACCTCGATCTGTCCAATAGTTGCTTGGTACTCCTCCTCTCTGGTTTTGAAGAGAGACTCGGTCTCATCAATAAGGCTGCCCAGGCTACCATCCTGTGAACACTGGCAGAGGACAGTGACAGTCACCATCTACTGCATCTTGATCATTTTTTTAAAATTAAATTTGCATTGTTAATTTTGGTTTACAGGAAAAAGTCACAAATATGAAGTCTTATGGAGTTTTTACTAGCAAGGTATTTTAGGACTTGCTTCTACAGAGTACATATACATTGTTTTGCATTTTGAGTTCAACAGCATTCATTTTGGCCCCTAGGTATGTATTCTGACCAGTCAGATTGTGACCGGAGAGAGAGAGGCACACTCACAGCTTCCTGACTGGCCCCACAGCAGTCGGGAGTGCTACCGGTGGCACTGACACCAAAGGGCACATTGTAGTTGGTGAAGTCCTCCCACAGGAGCAATGTCTCCTCGTTCTCTTCCCACATCAGGCTGTCACAGTCATCATCGATGTCAAATGTCTCCCGCCTAGCAACAAATGAGTTATCTGAGCAATGTCTGTGATGGGAAAAGAGGGAAGAGGGTGGATACAGGAAAAAGAGCGAAAGAAGAGAAGGATGTGAAGACACGAAGTAACAGCTGCCACAGGAAAGAAAAGATATGAAAAGATTCAGGCAAGGGGATAGACGACACATGCTGAAAGTATTCCACCACAAGCATAGTTCTTTTGTTCTACAAAAAATTTCATTGGCTTAAATTTTTTTTTTCCAAACTTCAACTTTTCATCTCCACTTGATGGAGCCAAATGACATACTGACACGGACAAATTAAACCCGTTTTTGGTAATAAGGTTCTGTCCCACAGAACATATGAGGTAGAATCAATTAAGCTCAGGCATGATAATTCCTGAACGCAAACGCCCATAAGCACTTACAGTTGATTGAGCATACGCTTCATCTCGTCTGTAATGTTGAGTACTCCAGGCACTTCGTCTTCTGAGGTGCTGGGATCGGCGTCCATCTCGGAGCTCTCCTCATCCGACACAGCCCTGTTCTCTTTCTTCCGGCAGGCCACAGCCCCCTGGGACCACACACATGCAGGAAAAGCCCCGTCAGCCAGTGTGTAAAACCCGTCATGTCACATGGCTTATACATCACAACCAAAGTTGCATTAAATGATATGTCCCCGATATTTATAAATTTCCTTAAAGTATCTCAGTTCTGGCAATAAATAATAAGTGTTGATTATATGTGTGGCACAATTTCAAGAAATACTATATTTGAAATACAAATGTTGTTGCCGGATGCACATCTGAAAGTCTCTTTAGTCTCTGGTTATATATGGTAAAGTGTCTGAACTAGCTGTATACATGAGATGTGTTAACCTTTTGTGGAAAGGAAAACTAATGCAGTAGCAGGAGTCTTCTTTCAGTCTGTGTTCCGCCTGTGAGTCTACGTATATGTTTTGTGTTTGTGTGTATGTGCGTGTGTATGGAAGCCTGTGGGTATGAAACACACCGGTGGGGCCCTTGAAGGACTGACGTTAAACATTTTGGACATGTCTTCTGAGTTTCGCTGCTGTGCTACATCACAGAGTTTCGCCGTGATATCAATCCTCCTGCAGATGTCCATATCCACTTTCATGGCCTTCTCCTGGATCTTTGAATCCAGCTCAGACATTTGCTACAAAATCAAGAGAGATTCTGCATTACTATGACAGAAAAGGATGTGACCAAAGACAAACTGCACTTTTCAGGACAGAGATATAAGACGTTATGTTGTTCTCTAGCAGTATGAATATTTGTTCAAATTTGTACTCCTGCTGGGGCTTCATGCAATTTGATAAAGGTCATAACACCCTAGACTTTAGGAAAAAGGTCCAATCCTCACTCACATGCTTAGAATTCCTCTATTAACCTGTCCTGGTAAAAACAACTGTATACGAAACTCCATATATTATCTCACTGCTATATGGTAATAAGGTGAACTGCCATTTTGTTAGGAGATTTATTTGTAAACTGCATACACACCATTGCATACACACCATGAACAGAATTTGGATCTCTGTTCTGTTGCAACGAGGACTTTCACACCAGGCAGGTTAGTTATGGCAGAAAAGAACAGATATACATTAAACCCTTACTTTAAGTTTGAGGAACTTCCTCTGGTTTTCTGCAGCTCTAGAACAAGAGCTGAGACGTCGGTCACCCTTTATGATAAACATCGATAGTAACTCATAACTTTATGAAGCCATTGTCCTGCCATTTAAAGACAGCCATATCTCTGACCGAAAATTTTAAGTATATTTTTAAAAAATGAAAAGGACAGTGAGGGCCTTCTTAACCAGGATGAGTGCACAACGCAAGCCAACTCTGACGCCAATCCTGATGGAATATGAATAAACCATTTATTAATTTCTCAACACCCAGGTCAAGGCGAGTTACTGCAGGGGTTTACCAAGTGAATGTTGAGATCATGTGTGCATCACACGAGGCCTAACTGAGCTAGCGCTGCTACATGTGATTAGCTGTATTCTCTCCACACTTTGTGTGTAGATTCAGAGTTCCTACAGTACATCTGGTCCACAGATGTGTTTAGTCTTACGTATTCGCTTATCCTCCCATATTTCAAACTTGTGCTGTAAATTGTGCATAAATTAAAGTGCCAGTAACATGAGCAGGCAGGTAATAGACAATCAAGATGAGGAATTGCTACTCACATCACTGACGAGGCTTTTGTAGACCACCAGTTCAGCCTTTAACCTCTCCATTTTGTTCTTCAGCTCTTCCTGAATGGCTGCCGACTCCTGAGTGCTCTGAGCGCAAGAAAACAGACGGCTGATGGGACACCTGATGAAGCCTGTCTGTGTTCACAAAGTGCATCTAAAAAGGAGATTGGGAGCTCCCTCTAGAGACATGAGTCACCATGTGCTCTAAAACAAACTGTGACTAATTAAATTAAAAAAGTAAATCCCAAATTTAGTGGGGTTTTTTTTATTTTATAAGTTCATTTTTGTGCATATTTGTGCATTTATTTCAGACAGAAAACAAAAAGTGCCAAGCAGGTGTTCCTAGTGCAGAGGAGATGATGAAGTTTACATGGCTTGCAGCAGAATGAAATTCTGTGGAGGTGGTGGTTCCCGTGGGACTGGCCTCCAAGGTGCTATTCTGCTGACCCAGAGTCCAGTACAAACTGAGACCTGGCTGTTTATTGATTTCCAGACATATTTCAGAGCATGCAGTGCAGATGGGCAGCACAATTAAAAGGATGCAGAGAGTCATCACCTATGAGCGTTAGCATTACCTTTGGCTATAGATGCTACTGTTCATATCTCTGGCATTGAGAGAGATAACAATGTGGAACT
The DNA here is from genome assembly GCA_028565775.1 of Sternarchorhynchus goeldii. NCBI lineage: Eukaryota > Metazoa > Chordata > Actinopteri > Gymnotiformes > Apteronotidae > Sternarchorhynchus > Sternarchorhynchus goeldii. The sequence goes on from JAOXYF010000019.1 coordinate 6,440,391, forward strand.
GTTAATAACAATGTGGAACTGTTAATGCTTTGTTTACGTAATGAATGGAGGATGGAATGCATGGTGTTTTCAGTTGGGGCGCTACCTTTCAGAATCAGTTAAATGAATTTATGTCAGTTATTATGTTTACTAAAGTCGGCCACATAGCTTTAAGGCGCTGGCTCTGGTTGTTTCATAGTCTAGAATGTAATTAATTTGATTGACAGGAGTCAAACTAGAATGAACAATATTCTTTTTGGGTAGTGGTTGTTATACATTGTGAGTGATGCCTTGATAAACATTCAAACTCCCGAAAGATCAACTTAATTATTTTGTATATTTACTTACACAGATGTGTTTCTCAGGTCCTCTCTGTATGTACAGCCATGAATTCGTATCCCAGTTACAATGTATTGTACATAATATCTAAATAAATAGCCTAGGTTGAATGAAAATATACTGCACCATTATACCCTAATTTTACATTTCAGAGTTTCATTTGTGGTTAAAATAGGTCAAAGGGAAAGCACTCTGGTTACAGGCATGAGCAACTGAATTCTAAATCTAGATTAAATTCTAAATCTAGACTGCTTACTTAGTAACTGTGTGTAGAGTTTCTGAACGAGAATAATTCTGGCATTTCTACACAAAATGTAGGCCACTGGCTGTTCATTAGTTTGCAAACCAAGCTAAATTGAAGATCGTCTCACATGCTAATATGTTAGCCATAGTTTATCATGTCCAACTGAGAGAAAATATGCTTCTTTCAAATGGTCATCTTTACTTCTTTGTCTCTATAGAGATTAACCTTCGTCTGCCGACCTGAAGTAGTCACCTCCTTCATTTGCTCCTATGATCCTTTTGCCTGCCAACCACAAGGTAAACCATAAGGTACTTTTCAGACCCCTGAAAAGTACTGATGTCTACCCATCTTTGCAGAGTCAGCACCTCCCTCCTTTGTCTGTAGTCAAGTCAAGTCCAAATTTATTTATATTGTGCTTTTTACAACAACTGTTGCCACAAAGCAGCTTCACAAATGTCCGAGTCCAAGCCCCCAGAGAGAAAGCCAAGGGCGACAGTGCCAAGGAAAAACTCCCAAGTGGAAGACGAAGAAACCATGAAAGGAATCAACAGCCCATCTTCTTCTGGCCAATTATCAAGCTCTACAATAACAATATTAGAAACAGTAAAGTCTATCCATTTGCAGCAGTGAGTGATGTTCAGTGGGTGAGACTCAAGCAGAGGAAGGGCATCAGGGTGGATCAGGCAGATTGGCAGATCATGAGTCAGGAATCTGGATCTCTAGTATCTCCTAGTGCCTCAAATGTAGCATGTGTAGCTCGACTGAGTGGGAGGGGGGGCACAAAACATTAGGTGTGCTCTTGCAATGCAACAAGTGCAGAAAATATACACTTGTGCAGAGGGCAAGCAGAGACTCTGGCAGGACTAGCTATGACAGCATAACTAAAAAAGGAGAGGAGGTAGCACAGATATGTGGAAGCTCTGAGACGTTCAGCGTCCAGCCAATCGTTGTCACAAACTTGAGTGAATTTGAAATGGGAGGGTGACAGCAGCCAAACAAACATCCCAGTTTACCAAAACACTTCCATACCCATGAACCCCCTGGCTTTGCACCTTCTAATTATTAACAAAATTATTATTAACAAAAAACATTCAACAAAATACCTGAGTAAACAAGTACATTTTTCACTGAAACTTAAAGACTGAGAGTCTGTCTGATTCCCGAACACTAGCTGGAAAAGTATTCCATAACTCTTTGTAAGAGAAAGATCTGCAACCAACTGTAGTCTTCATAATCGGAGGTACCCACAAATAACCAGAACCTTTGATCGAAGTAGGTGAGGCGGTACATAAGACACGAGAAGTTCGTTCAGGTACTGTGGAGCAAGACCATTTACTGCTTTATAGGTAAGTAGTAGTAGACCGAATGTCTAACAAAGCTGAATATTTTGGCTTGGCTACGAGCTTTCGATATAAAGCTATGGAAGATGAACCAGAGGTTTCTCTGACATTTCTGAAGTTGACAAGACAACAAGGCAGCATTTTGAGCTACTTGGTATTCCTTAAGGCTTCTCTAGTATCCCTGAATAGGAGAGATAAGTATGCTGTACTGTACAGCCTTAAGCACTGTTGACCCTGATGGCAGGTGTAAGTGACTGACCACAATTGGACAATCAGGTACACCCCTCCCTTTTAAAGTAATCTGTTTATGGTGAACTGGGACATCATGGAGCAGTCACTTCATCATCATGGTGATGTCACGTCGCTTCTTTTTGTAACTCAGATTTGAGGTCTGGAAGTGGTGGATGTTCTAAGGAGCCCTCATGCTTGTTTCCTTCTGGTTCTATCCTTTTAACTGTGCTGCCATGGTTCGATTTGCCAGATCCCATCCCAACACACTATAGATTCTTGATTTATATAGCTTAGTATATGAGCATGCCTAATAATCTATTTTCTCTTCCTGCCAAGGTGTATCCCTTCCTGGTGTCATGTGGTTGCTGAGTCTCAACCCGTCTCAGCTACTGTGACTCCTCCCATCACCCCTGATGCCCCTTGCTGCACCCCAGCCATCAACCTCTCGGTCACCCTGAGCAGGCAGTCCTGTGCCAGATGTGTCTGGACATACCTACAAAACTAGTCTAGGACCTCAAATCTAGTCTAGAATTGACTATTTGTGCTCATGTACTTTGCTAATTGTACTTTTGTTGTGGTGTCTGGTGTCAACCAGAGGATGGTCCCCCCTGCCTTTGTGTCTCGGTTCCTCTCAAGGTTTCTTCTTCATGCGCTTAAGGATTTTTCTTGCCACTGTCACCCTTGGCTTGCTCACTGGGGGATTGGACTCGGACATCTGCAAAGCTGCTTTGCGACAACGGCTTTTGTAAATAGCGCTATAAAAATCGATTTGAATTGAAAAACCTGAATCGCCTTTAAAACCAAATTGTCATTTTGTTTTGGGTCAAATAAATGATTCAGGTCTGCAATGATTTGTTTTAATATTTAGTTAGTCATCTTGTTTGTGAACGTGTGTGGGGGGTGTTTGTGAATGCGTGTGTGTGTGTGTGTGTGTGTGTGTGTGTGAGTGTTTGTGATTGTGTGTCACAATCCGTACTCCATTCCTGATTTTTCCTTCCTGTTCTTACTCCCTTCCTGGTTTTTGCTTTTCCCCTCATTAAACTCTTCCACCTGTTCCCTATGTCTCCTCATGATCTCTTCTATTTAAGGTTCCTTGTTTCAGGCTTTAGTTTCTCGTTATTGATCTTATGTTCTGATGTGCTCATGGTCCCTAGTTTTGCTGCTTTTCCTGGTTCTCTGTCTGGTTTGTTTTTGTTTCTCAGTTTGTTCTTTGTCTTCTCTGTACAAAAAAAATTGTAAAATTAGAAAATCATGAAAAAGTTTATTTCAGTAATTCCATTCAAAAAGTGAAACTTGTATATTATATTCAGTCATTACACACAGACTGATATTTGATATATTTCAAATATCTATTTCCTTTCATTTTAACTGAACAGAACTACCAGGGTGATCATTCATGGTCTGGTTTTGTGAGTAATCTGTCCCTGGGTTTATCATCAGTACTTCCTGTCATGTGGTGTTTTGTAGTCATAATGTCCATGTGGTTTTCCTGTGTATTGTCCTATGTGTTGGCATCCTTTTGTCTTATGCTCTGTGCTGTCTTTTTTGTCCGAGTTCATTAAAACAGTGGGAGAGTGGGACATGTAAAAGAGTAATTCTGGTAAATCTTTTTAAGCTGTTATTGTGAGTCCCCTTCAACACCAGCCTTTGTAAAAGCATGAAACTTGTTTATATTGTCTTTTTATGGTTTCTGTCTTGGGTTTGCCTGTTCCCCTTTTGAGCTTTTTTCTGTTGTAACCAATGTTAGTCATTTTTCTTGTTCTTCTTTGCTACATTAAATCCTTAGTTTGACGGTTGTGCTTCCCTCTTTTCTGCATGTTCTCTGCCTGTGACCGCTGTTAATTTCATCTTCATTTTGAAACGAGTTGAACCCATGTTAATTCAATATTTTTAAAAAAGAGGAACTATGTAGAACCTTTTTAAAATAAGTAGAACTGAAATGATCGTACTTAAATAATGCTTTGTGTCATTGGCATTATTTGCAGCGGGGTTAACAATAATGTTAATGCTACTTTGTTAGTTGAATGACTTCACCTGATCAACCCATGAATATCTTGTTATAGCCTGTTGTTGGCTTTATAAAGATTCACGAAAGGTTTGACTTGTCATGAATCACGGAGGGCAGGTCACGTCACCCTCTGTTCTGCCCCCTGTGACCCATGTAGCTGGTGTGCAGTCTCTGCCTGGAGCAGCAACATTGTGCTAGTGGAAAAAGTGCTTTATGTGCATCTGTAATTTGACTAACAGGCATGCTTTGGGCACATAGCCATGTATGTGAGAGTGAGGTGGGTTGAGCAGTGGTTCATTATCACATAATGGAAAAGGCCTTTGTTAGCAGGTCCATTTATACACGGTGAGAAAGGTGTTGTGGTGGTAGACCTTGTGGTATTTCAGTAAGACCCAAGAGAACCGTGTTAACTTGAGTAGAAGGGGTAGGTCACCTTTAACAACTTTTATGTCTATTCACTACTGCACAATAATATTAGTGTGATGCTGAGCATAAGTAACATTATTTTTACAGTCAAATGATTGCCCTTTTCAGAACATGCAGTGTGTCACAAAACACACAATATCATGGTTAAAGGGTTTCAAATAAATTCACAATGAGAAGTTCAAGAAGATCAGAACTGCTATGTGTGTGTGTGTGCGTGCATGTGTGTGTCAGAAGGTGAGCTCACCTCTTGGAGTGTCTCCACCACTGACTCCATCTGCTCTCGCCTGGACATCTCTTCTTCCCACCTGCAACATAGGAGACACACCTCAAATGAGTGTGTGTATACACTAGAGAGAACAGATGTGTGTGTGTGACAAAGAATTAAAAAAAACGAAATCTAAACCTTTAATTAAACATGACGGAGAGAGAGATGCGTGTGCATGTTTAATAACGCAGTCATCGTTAAAATGTCTGTCAACAGATGGGTGCGAACAAAGAATTTTCCATTCTTTTTCAATTTCAAACACGTCTGTGAAATATTTCAAGTTTAAATGGTTTCAGCTGTGATGCACAGGGCGTCAGCAGTCTGTACATCAACCCACAGGGTGTCTGGGACAGGGCGGATTTGTAACCTGATCCAAAAACAGCAGGGCAGGCTGGGAACCGACAGTGGAGGGTCAGAAGGTTTATACACACATGGAACTGCTGGGGTGGGTACAGTACTAATGTGAATAAAAATGAAGAGAAAAATAGAAACTGTCCATTCAAAAAGTGCATGAGGTCATTTCTCCTAACAGAACTGGCATGGTATATTTGATATAGTTTCTATTCTAGCGATTAAACCTGCATAACATTCACATATGAGATCTTAGCATCCCTTCATGTCTTGTTTATATCTTTATATCCATTAATGTCTTCTAGCTGGTTTACTCTACTAGTTTAATTATAAATCTATAGCTCTTCACATTTGGTTTTGACCTCAAGAAATACTGGGAAAGCTTGGAAAATTCTGGGAGTTTCTATAGTGTGCTAAGAACAACAATGATAAAATCCTGCTATTGTACAGTTAGTTTGACTTGAACAAGTGCAAAACTCATTAGCTTCAAGATGACATGATGTGAACAATTAAATCACTAGTAAACAATCAGTCAAACTTATGATCATAAATGTCAACTGGGCACATAAACAATAATGTGCTTCTTACCACATTGCAAATCAAATCATTTTAGAAGGACAGTTCTCAGTTGCTATGGCAACCCTAGCAAGTGACACCAGAATAGCTCTGCGAGCTTGTGGTTGGGCATCTAGCTCAGCATCACACGCATACTCATTGGTGAAAAGTAATCATCAGAGTCTTGAGTTTGTGAGAACTGAAGTCCCGAGGTCAGTGGAGTTCATTACTGCATCACTTCCCCTTCGAACACATGTGTTCATGTGTGGTTTTATGTTCAAAAAGCATTTCATAATGTATTTTTTCATGACAATTTTCCAACTTCTCTTTATCCCCTTTCAATTAAACAAGCTTGTGCCTTTAAAAACTGATTCAAGATAAATGAGCTCTGTTCTGACTGGCTGCCCTGTATTTTGTCTTTTTCAGAAAGCACTTGGAGCTGACACACTAATGTTCCTTACTAATATTCCTTAGACTGAACATGAGATTTGTAAATTAGTTTGTTTCTTTGGTGTTACAAGAACACTGATTTCAAAACAAGCTGTTTTTGTGTCTCTGATTTCACATATGGACTGTATGGACAGGGTGGGTGAATGGTGTCTTTTGAAACTTTTAACAATACTTTTTATTTCAAAATTCGTTACTTCAATAAAAATAAATTGTGACAGAAATTCAGTCTTCCTTGATAGGGGCCCTTTAAAATTGCAAAGGGAGAACAGCTCAGTAGAGTAGGCTGACAAGTGTTTCACCTCATCCAGCAAGCATCTGGAATGACAATGACCCCAAAACCAGAAGCAAGTACATGGGAGAAATATTCAGTGCTCAGCCGTCACACTGCTTATAAGGCTGCACTGGCTTTCCATTTTGTCTGAGTCACAAATATAGACAGAGTCACCTTACAAGGACTCAACACAACTGATGCTCTCATAGTGTGACCAAGAGATTCCAAAGACATCTGGCTACTTATGACAGACTGCTTCTTGTTGTGGTGGAACTACTCAGTGCATCGCTCTCTAAAGATGCCACTCCTTCCTGCTTTCCTCCTTACTGTATTCACCAGTTACCAAAATCTACATTTCTACATATTCAAAAAGCAAAGAAATAACATGGATGATAATGTAGGGAAATCAGGAGCTCCTTCAGGATTAGTGTTGGACATGAACATGATCAATGTATAATGGAGAGAATAGTCTCCTCCCTAGGTCCCCAGTTTCATCATACAGAACTCCAATCACATTAAAAAATCCTTTTCTCTCTCTCCGTCACACCCCCATATGGACTAATACATGCACGTGAACCCACAGTATACAGATTTATTCTCAGGTTTTTCCCCCACCCCCATCCTAACCCATCATTCATCCTCTGGTACACTTCACCATTGCCCCTATGCAATATCACACCAAGAAATACAGAAATACTATGCATTGATTAGGTATAATGCAAGCAAGCTGACGGAATCCATTCTGTCCAGCAATGCTGAAACGTGTGTTGTGTGTTAATGAGCACTAGGTATGTGGGCTCAGGTAGGTGGCTGCATGCTTCATCTCTGCTTCTGCGGTTTGTGCACTGCATGCACAAAACCAGGTCAAGACTTAGCAGACCCTTCTTCAACTTGGGTTTTCCTCCTCCAAGAGCAAACCTTGCACTGTAACACATTGTAAGAGTGACTACATTCTGTACTGAAATCAATACTGTCCAGTGCAATTTCAGTGTGTGGTTGCAATGCTGAAAAGGGAAACTGAGGTAAGGACCTATTAATGATAAAAAATGCATAAGTTCTTAAATGCTATACTGCTCAGCCCATACATTTAGGTCCTCTGACACCCATCTTCTCTTTATTCCTAAATTCTGATTGGTGCCTGCAGGGGTTCAGACTCTTACAACTTCTACACTTACAACTGGCTACTAAAAGCTAAACACACACACTCTCTCTCTCTCTCTCTCTCTCTAATATATATATATATATCTATATATAATTTACACACACACACATAAGGAATAAGCTCTAAATACAAGATCAATAGAGGCTGGAATCTACCACACCAGTCAGGACTGCAGATACAGGCTCTGCAAAGATGCACCTGAGACAATCCAGCACATAAAAGTGGAATGTAAGATGGTGGAACACCTTAACCAGTAGCTGGGCACAGTATACAGAAACATCTGTGCCAAGTATGGGCTGGAGGTCCCAAGGTCAAAGTGGGATACACCACTGAAAGTGGTAGAGAATAAGATAAGATCCTGAGGGACCTCCAGGTACAAACTGACAAAATGGTAATGGCCAACCAACCAGACATTGTAGTGATGGACAAAACACTGATAGATGTAGCAAATCCCAGGCAACATCAGGAACAAGGAACACACAAAGAAATTACCAAGAGCTAGAAAAGATGGGAGGTGAAGGTAACAATTGTTCCTGTGGTAATACGAGCAAACTGGGAGAGTGGCTCCACCAGATCCCAGGAGCAACATCCAAGTTCTCCATTCAGAAGAGTTCAGTCCTGGCAACGCAGGTAAGATACTATGCAGGGCCATCTGAGGGGAGGGTGAGTAAGGGAATTTATACATACATATAAGTGCCTGACAGAAACGTCTCTGGCACATTCTCTTACATGTTTTCCCCTTGATCTCCTATGTTAGTCAAGTACGGTCATATGTGATGGTACAGATATTAAATGACAGCATGAACAATGCCATTTACTTCTCATTGTTTGCCTATGTTAACTCATAATTCCACTACTGATGTTGTTGCAGTGATATTTCATTTAGTCATCTGTGAAGTTAAGATGAATCTTATACAAATGTTATCCTGTATGTAAGTTATATATAGCCCATCTATAAATCAGAACTCTGGAGATTTTTTGCGCTAACTAAGCTATTTGCTCACTTCTCATCAGATAATCAATCAAAAGAATTAGCTGTTATGGAATAATAATCAAAAAATACATTTTCTACTTTCATATTACATTTCTTTGCTTTGAGATCTATATTTCTTGATCTCAGTTTAGCATTTGATATTGTATGTACTTTTCAAATTTTAGATTACTTTTCTGTGTTTATTTATTTAGTTTATCTATATGTTTATGTATAACGTGACTCATGATGTCATAATGGAATACTCATGTAACTTCTGGCAACCCTGGGGACCAGGAGTTGCAGAGGTGTATCCATCGCTATCAGGTGGAGATGAGGTAATTACATTCTAAGACCCAAGAAGAGGGCAGTAAAACTGACTAAGATATTTAGCTCATGCCAGGGCATACCAAACTCACAGTACATATGCATCAGTCCAGACCTGGGAGGATAGTGAAGAGTCTTCGAGTGTCTTGGGCATATTAGAGCAAGCCAATCAAGGCAGTGATTTAGAAAAATCAGAGGAAGTCAACTAGAGAAGATAACGATGTTTCTCATTAATGATATTTAACTTTATGCACCACTATTAGCCAGACAGTTTTCACTCTTGAGACTGACCACCCATGTTGCTTAGATTTGTTCTTTACAATAAAGCTCTTTTGGATTTTAAATATTTATTTTGATGATCTCAAATCTACATGGAAGAAGGAAAAAATCCTCCAAAATGTTGTGCAAATTCGAACAAAAGCTATGAACAATTTAGATCTAGATCATAGTTTGCTAAATAAAAAACCTCAATACTAATACTAATTCAAATATTGGTACAAATCAACATACAACAAGAAAATCCCTTTGGTGTCATCCTCACTAATTTCATCAACAAATCCTGCCCTGAAATATGACCAGGCAACAAAGTTTCTGTATTCCTTCAAGCTTTGCTTAGTGTAAGCTGTTTCCTCAGGTAGGTTATGTATAAGTGTCAGAAAACACAGTTCCACCAAGTTGACGTCCATAGCTGCTTTAGGCAAGTCTAAGGCACTTAATGCAAGTGCCTTAATGCATAGAAGTTCAAAATCGTTTGGTATGCTGAAGGATTATGTTTTTCCTTTACTGGAACTAAGGGGCCTAGGCCAACCCATGAGAAACAAACATTATGTCTCCTCAAACACCAGACTTTACAGTTGGTACCATGCAAACAAGCACGTACCATTCTCCTGGCATTCATTAACCCTGACAGTGGCGCCATGCTTTACACAACTCCATTGGCTTGGCATTATACTTGGTGATGTAAGGCTTGGATGCAGCTGCTCGGCCATCGATGCCCATGCCACAAAGCTCCTGGCGGGCAGTTTTTGTGCTAATGTTAATGCCAGTTGAGATTTGGAACTCCTCAGTTACTGAGTCAGCAGAAATTCTGTGGTTTTTATGCATTTCAGCACTTGGCAACCCAGACTTTTTACTTTATGTTGTCTGCCACTTTGTGGCTGAGATGCTGTGTCTCCTAAACACTTCCACCTAGAGTTGATCATGGAATATCTAGGAGGGAAGACATTTCTCAAACTGACGTGTTGTCCTTTCTGGCATCCTATTACAGTACCAGGCTCAAATTCAGTGGACCTTTTAGAACAGTCCATTCTTTCACAAATGTGTGTAATGGCAGACTGCACAGCCAGGTGGTTGATCATATACACCTGTGGCAAAAGGACTGTGTGAAGCGCCTGAACTCAATGATTAAGAGGTGTGCCCCAATATTTTTATACATATAGTGGAAAAGAGGCTAATGTTTTACAGCTACACAGTGCTGTAAAGCTATTTCTAATTTCAAAAATCAGTGATCACCAGACAGGACACAAAAAAACTATAGATGCTGGATTCAGATCCTGGGTGTTAGCATAACTGTAGTCATACCACTCACTCCACAAAAACAGAACCCAACCTGCAGTTTCTACAAAATAACTGAGTTACTGCCTACAGACACAGATGATAAAAATATTCTCAGTCTAGTCGAGCAACCATAATTAAGTTTTATTTTTTGTACTTTTCTCTGCCCCACACTTGTGCAGGAGGTCCATTATTTTCAACAATGCTCAAGCTGGAACAACTGAATGAATGTATTTAAGAACCTGGCCTAGAGTGATTACAATCACCAGTGGCTTTATCAGAAACACTTACCTTGTACACTGAAAAGTGCTGATCAGCCTCAAAAAATGTAGATCTGCCTATCTCTAGTGGATTACTTTGTGGCTTTGTTGAATTTGTCCATCTTCAGTAGAATATAATAATCCTTGCTATACTGAAGACATAATACCTTTGGTATCTGTCTGGAGATGTTCGTTCTCTGTCTGGAGATGTGTCTGCAGATTATCACACAAATCCATAGCTATTCAAGCCTGAACGTATGCTCAAAACAGAGAACAAATAGTTTAATCCTGAAACAACAGAGACAGTGCAGCATACACAGCACACACAAGGTTAAAGAAAGAAGCAAATCCATAATATAATTAATAGAAGATAAAAAGGAGATCAAGTGTGTTCCAAGAAGACATCTGACAGGAATTTCTTTCTAATTTGGAAAGACCATGGAAGAGTTGGAAACTGTTCCATGGAAGCTTCCTGGTGCAAACATAAACATCTTAAAATTGTACTGGTCAAGCATCAAATACATATAACCAAAAACGTTTATTGGCATTATGACCAGGCAGCAGTTCTCCCAAACTTCAATCCATTGATTTCTCTCGTGTTCTTAACACTGATGTTCTGATGCACTTAACTAGAAATCAGAAGGTTGCTGGTTCAAGCCCCACCTCTACCAAGTGCCACTGTTGGGTCCCTGAAAATGGCCCTTAACCCTCAATTGCTCAAGATATATTCACTCACAACTGTAAGTTGCTTTGGATAAAAAAGCATCAGCCAAATGTCATAAATATAACATGAAGTGTGACGTGAAGCCATTACAGCAAAGAAACCCTAATCCTATCTCACATGCCTCTCATCAATCCACCCCTCTGCTTCATCAACAATTACAAGTCCACACCCCATTAGATCCATACAAATTCATTATCTCATCAACCAACAGGTATGCAAACTCACACCCACCATCCTGTCCACCCTCTGGCTGTTTGCTGTCATGCTTTACATCTCTCAGGAAGATTACACCCTGAAAGGGAGGATGCGCCCTTCACTGAGCTATACCAATTCAAACAGGTGTGGCTGGGCACAGTCCAAAAATCATTTTGTGATAACTTTCTGATGAAAGACGTCTTACGGGAAGGACAATTAATAGCCTGTAATCACAGCTAAAAAATCTGCCAACTCTATCATGTTTCTCTGTATGGCAATTTGAAATGATGGCGCTTGGGGCAAAATAAATCAAAATCAAAAACCAACAGTGGAGATAATGATTTAATACTTCATATTGTGTGTAAACTGACTTAAAAGAAGATCTGAAGGGCAGACTGTAAGGCTTGTTGCAACTCATATATTCCTCAGACTGAACCAAAGGACACACTCATCTGAAGGGAAGAGCAACACAAACCCAACAATGAGTGTTCCTAAAAGAACGCCTATGTTTTGTTGCAGCTTGTTTCTACGTACCCCTTGTGTGCAGTCCCTGAATCATCATCAAAAGAAGGATGATGTACAGCAAAAGCTCTTTGAGCCCTAACAGCAAAATGCCATTCTATTGAGATGAGGCTGCATTATTAAGTAATATAATAAAACACAAAAAGCGCTTTCAGTCATTCATGACCTTCAAGAAATCCATGGGGTCAATGTAATAGAATGTTGATCTTTGACTAGGGTCTTCAAAGGCCTCCTTTAAGTGCTATTGACATTAGGTAATGTTTATTCTGCAGAGATTCCCTGTGATTCTCTATAGGGTGCTTCAAAGGTAACTATTGGCTCTTTACTTACTATAGCTAATATGGTTTACAATGCACTCTGAGAAAAATAGTGCTGAAAAAATAAAACATACTACAAAAGGTTAAATGAAGCCTTTTGTCAGATTGCCTAGCTTAACTATCTAGCTAACCCTAGATAACCTTAGCGAACCCTAGCTTAGACATGTTTTAGTCATTGGCAACTAATTGACTCCACGAATGCAAAAGGGGTCTGCATATCCATATAGTTGTGTGCCATATTTATATTTGACTTTATTTGATTTGCTTTTTAAAGAAAAGTGCATTCACCGTGCTTCAAAAGATAAACAATCAGAAATAATAAAAACAAAAGTCATGAATAACACAAAAAGTACGAAAACTTATTTCCATTGTGGTCCCTAAACAAATACAACAGTGAGCAGGAGATACTATAGATACTATATGATGCATGGTGCCATAATGCTAAATTATTGTATATGTCAATACAACATTTACAGTTAACAATTAAAATACTCATTTTGAGACTTCCTCAAAAACACTGTCCCTAACCACACAACTAATAGAAGTAATAGATCTAGGCAACAGATAATTTCAAATATGAAGCAACCCATGATTGCTGGTCAGAAACAATTTGAAAATGTTGCGGCTGATTTACATATTCGGCATCTTTCTATAACAAAAGTCAACAAAATATAAGAACAAGCTGAGATGTGCCAGACTTGCTAGCTGCCATTTTGTTTGTTTAATGATGCACATAATGTGGTTAGCAATAAAGATAGCATTAAACACCTTATTGCCTATGATGGTTGTGTGATGGTCGTTCTCCCCTCTGTTCTGAAGCTAAGTAGATACGCAGCTGAATTACATTTAGGAATGATCAATTCCATTATAATAGGTTAGCTTTGTTGAAGAAAGAGCTTAGGCTAATATTCTAACTTGCTGGCTTGTAATGACAAATGCTTGTGGCATTTGTGGGATGTTTGTGACATTAATGGTGATAAATACCGCAGCTGTTATCATTTGTATATCTAAAAGGTAATTGCTACTTTTGCCAGTGCAAAAAAAAATATATAGATTTTTTTTTTAATGTTTAGGACTTGCAAGACTTTTATCATGTCAATATATTTCTTTATTGGCTGTGTGACACGAAAAATCAGTCAGATGTTATGGAACAACATGTATTCTTACATCTTATTCTCCGATCTGTCATGCTAGTGTCGTTTTATATGAGTGGCTTCCTTCAAATTACTGAAATGTACATAAAAAGAAGAGACAAAGGCCTTCATTTATTTGTGACTAACAAATAATGAACTAACAAATAACAAACAAATATTTTAGAACTCTAAGTAGCACATTAGCTTGAAGGAGACCAAGCCTCTAGGAAATATTTTTCGCAGACATAAATAAAAAAACTCATTATTTTTGAACTTCTGAGCTTTCCCAGCATCTCAAATTTCCCAGCATCTCAAACACCTGCATTAAAATGCTGTGCAATTGAAGTTGGTGCAGCAAAACTAAACTTGCCTAGTGTAGCAAAGCACTATACCGAGGCATGAGACTATACCGAGGCATGTATTTACCTGTCAAAAGACGATAGACATTTAAAAGTCATTTTGCAACTGTTACACCACAAACACTTTTGCTTGCTTGGGCCTGACATGGGTTGGACCCAAGGTGTGGCATTTCATTAGAAAAAAAGAGCTAACATTCAGAACAAATTAATTATATAAAATGAGCTACAGACATAACTGTTACCATAATGTTTACTGCACCCAGTGAATGATATATGGCATGAAATGAACAATAATGTTGTACATACAAGCACTATTGAGAGCTCATTACAGTTTTGTTAGCGTTAAGGTAGGACTAGGCGATGTGGGAAAAACATAACGTCATAACCCTTGAAGACATTTTCCATATACAAAAATTACGCATCACAATATTGAGTTTTTGTGAAGTTTTGATAAGAAACTGGACACAGTGTGTGAGCAACATTTACAAAACAGACTAGGCGTATTAGTGTGTACAAAATTTAACTATCTAAGAATAAATAGAAAGAAAAATCAAACAATCATAAATAAACAAAAAGCTAAGAAAAAACAGATATTGGCTAAGTGGTCTAATAAGTTTGATACTTGTAACTATGCAGCTTAAATACAGTAGTTTGACTGCTGTTTACAGGCTTTCTTTGTTTTATTATGAAACCTGCAGTTGGCCATTGCTTCTGGAAATGCTAAAAAATACCATGCCAATAAAAACATACTGGCCCTTGATTTATCATGCTAAACTATTTACATCCACAACACAACCCTCCGTGCTTCTTACATGCTGTTTCCTTTGTACAATCTCAGTACACCGTTAAAGTGTGACCCAGTCTACAACTGTGTGACCCAGTCTACAACTACAATGCGGGTGTGGGTGCACCTAACGAGACAGGCCCTGCCATCGTCATGGTAATACCCTGCGGGCTGCCAGGGTGGATGTCAGCTAGCTTGCCTGGGCGCAGTGTCTCTTAATCAGGGTGAGACTAAATCATAGCTTCATCTTTTTCTATTCCTGTCCTTACCTCTTGCTCTTTCTTTTCCACCATTACGTCTGTTTCTCTTTCACTGCCTTTCATTTACTCTCGCTGAAAAATGGACACATTGTTATTTTGACACTTCTTGACGCCAAATTGCTGTCTGGGAAAAGTTTATGGTCTCCTCGTCTTTTCCTCTTGAATGCCTCTTTCAATGTCCCGTAACGTGATATTAGAAATAGACTCCTCTAGCAATATTATATTCATATGCCCAAATGCTTTCAGAAGAAAGACTTTTCATGTTCTGCCCAAATGAATATGCAATCATGTACAGTATACCAACAATTTGGTATTTAACTCAAAGAATACTTTGCTCTGAAGACCAACGTGCTATATGTTTTATATACAGTTTTATAACACTTTTATAACACTTTTCTTTTACTAAAACACTGATTGCCCCAAACAAAATGATGAGCAAAAAGTTGGGTTTGAATCTGTCCCCTACAGGAGATTCAGCATTGTGACCCCGACACACTACACAAACCACTACACTAAGTACAGCAACTGAATGAAAACCAACATGCTAGCATAGCAAACTTAATAATGCCAACCTTTAAATGTACACCACTAGCAACTGTACATCAGGAACCTGTGAGGTTGGCTACTGTAGTCCTGATGCGTGCATAAAAACAGCAAAAAAGGTGGGTAGGGTAGCTAGGCAGCATGTTGTACTGCACACAGTGCAGTCTCAGGTTCCCTACTAAAAAAGACTAGGGCTGGTTCTTCCTGGCTTCCCACTGCCTACTGATATTTATGTTCCTACCATGCACAGCATGTACAGGCACAGATAAATGGTTCTGCCCTAAAAGCTAGAAACTTGGAAGGGAAGCTGTCTGGCTGACATTATCTTGGGTTTATTGAATGACACCCCTCTGTTTATTATTAAAGACCAGCAGTGAGCACATTAGTAAAGGGAAAGTCCTGATCCCCCCCTTGCACTGTGATTACATGCAGTCTGGATGTTCTGTCACCATTCAGTGACTGTTTTAAAAATTCATTCGTTAGCTAATTTTCTACTATACTATTCTACTAAGTACTATAAATATTCTGTAGAAGACAAAATATTACCAATGTAACAGATAATCCAAGTCCTTATGAAACATCTGACAATGTGATCAGATCAGTGACACTGGATATAAATGAACATACAAAATAGAACATAAGTGTTTTTTTTACTGTTAGAAAGCAGCATAAGGCACTTCACACCACTTACAGACAAACCTGTTCTTCTAAAAAAAAAGATTGGTTAGTTTAAACCATGCCTTCATGCAAAGAATATGTGTTATGGATGCAACCCAGATGCAACCAACTGTAAAAGCCTACTCCTGGGTGTTCATGGACAGACAAATTGTTGTCTACAAATGGAGAAAATCTAGGAGTGTTTTTAGTCTTCCTAGGAGCGGGCATCACAAATGAATTATAGTTATATATAATTCATTAGTTTTATTATAATTATATATTATGTTGTATTAAAATTTTATTTAAATTAGTTTTAATTATAATATCACTCCAAGAGCACATAGAGAACAGCAAAAGAATCTACAAACTACAAAACTACTATATACAGATGAATCTACAAACTACAAAACTACTATTTACAGAAGAATCTATAAACTACAAAAAACTGCTCATGTCTCCACGAAACAAAGAACAAGAAAGGTGTTCATGGAAGAACACCACAAAAGAGGCTGCTGTTGTCCAACAACAAACAAAAACATGATCACTGAAGAAACAATTCATTCAAAGTTCTGTCACAACACTTTCCAGGAGAACATAAAGGCAGCAGTCCATGACCTCCAGCTGAAGATGCTGTGCGCTGCAACAAAACAGTGACCCAAAGCACACAAGTAAGTCAACAAAGAATGACTGAAAATTATTATTTGTGCTTTCTGATGACCACGTCTGGGTCTTGACCTTAACCCTGTCGAGATGCTGTGGCAGGACCTGAAGAGAGTTGTGCATACGAAGGCGAGGAGGAAAGGTCCATGGTTCCTCCAAATCATCGTGCAAATCTAAAAATCAGCAAATCTTGCAGCTACAGGAAATATCTAGTGTAGATGATTGATGTTAAAGAGGGACCTACAGGTCAATACAGCTCAGTAAAAGACACAAACGTTTGTGTATTATTTGTGTAAATAAGTTTGTGTATTATTAGTATAGTGAGATTGCCTATAATAGTGATTTAGTTAACAATCAGACTACATTTTATGAAAATATTTTTGAAATATGTTTATATTGTTTTTTTTCTATTTTCCTTCCTGTTTTGTTATCTCTTCTCTGAAAGGTTAAAAGGACCTGAAAGTATACCACTGGTTATATAACAGAAAGTGGGGTTGTACGATTGTGTAATGTCATTAGAAAAGACCTGCACAAAACAACGATAGTCTGAGCAAACCAGGAAAGTCAAAACAAAATGATAACATCTAATATGGATAATCATTACAAGGAACTGTTCTTCAGTGTTTAATTATTACATACTGACTCAACATTCTTCTTCTAACCACTGTGTCCATACAAATGGTAATATTTATATGTCCACCAGGCAGATAATGTTTCTACAATATTTTATTGTTTTATTCAGTCTTAATGTTTCTTAGGGGGTGCAGTTAGCTGCAGCACCTAATACAGCCTTGCTGGCAGCAAGATGAAAGGCTCTAAATGTTTCCCTCAGTATTCTGCTTACACTGATCCAAGGCTATGTGCTAAATTCTGATGCAATTCAATTATTCATGGAGGTGGAAAGTTTTCCTGCATATGAGAGTATTGGCATGACTTCTAGATGACCTCTTGAACTGTGTGAAGAGTCTCCTCATATGATGTGGTAGAATTTGCAGTGGCAGGGAGGAGGATGAGGTGAGGTGCAAAAGAATTTCATTTACATTTAAGGTATTTAGCAGACGCTCTTATCCAGAGCGACTTAAAAAAGTGCTTTGTTGTTCACTCACCGAATGCATCCTAGCCAGTAAGTAGGATAGAGTTCAATAGGTATTTGAACTAGAACACTGCTAAAATACAAGAACTGCACTGGTTCTAGAATAAGTTCTATTAAACTATGATAAATATAGTAACAACAAATAAATAATTGCTTGAATTTGAGTTACTCAGCATTGGCAGAAAATAAAAATGGAGCCTCAATGGTCATAGAAATACTCTACAAATAGATGAGTTTTTAGTCTGTGTTCGAAGATTGCAAGGGATACTGCTGTCCAGACAACCAGTGGAAGTTCATTCCACCATCTTGGAGCCGGGACAGAGATTAGCTTAGAAGCTTGTCTACCACTGGACTGGAAGCATGGTTTTTCAAGCTGAGCTGTACATGATGTTTGAAGTACTCAAGATATGGATCGAAATACGGTTCTCATCATGTAGGAGGGAGCTGGTCCATTTTTGGCTTTGTAAGCAAGCATCAAAGCTTTAAATTTGATGCGGGCAGCTACAGGAAGCCAGTGAAGGGAACGCAGCAATGGAGTGACGTGTGAAGGTTATAGACCAATTGTGCTGCTGTGTTCTGGATCAGTTGTAAAGTCCTGAAGGCCCGTAGAGGAAGAACAGCAAGTAACGAGTTGCAGTAGTCGAGCTTGGAGATGATGAGAGAAGCTTAGAAATGACAGAATGGCATCTGGTCAAGGTTCTGCTAGCTTGGACAAATATACAAGCACTGGGTAGCAGCATATTCCTGCAGCACACCTTGGAATGATCTGTATGTACACATGACACTGACCTGACTGCAGCCTTTCACTCCTTTTCCTTTCATTGTTCTATCACACATCTGTATCCATACTGCAGACAAACCTACACTGACTATGCAGAGTGGGCAAAGGCTCTATATCTCATCAATCTCTCCCCTCAACAGAGCAGCAGTAACAGCCTCTGAGTCACGCCGACTGCAACAGTGGACACATGAAGGACTTAGTAAACTGCACACTGACTCATAACACTGTATAACCAAGCCATTCACACACTTTATCTCCTTCTAGCTGTAGTGACTATAGACCTTTTCAAAGTTTGTAAACAAAAAGAAGACCATGGAGAGGATCATGGAGCCTCTCAATAGTTCCCAGACATTAGCATCAAATACTAGCAGTGTAGTAGAGTTAAAGCAAAACAGACCGTTTGAGATACACTTTTAGAGGATAAAAGTCAGATTGTTTATTAGCGGTTGACAAATGTATGTGGAAGTAAACACATACAGCAAGTTATATAGCTTTATAGTTGTTTAGTCAGAGAGTGGCTTGGGTCATACAAGTCTGATAGATGGTTAGATTTTAGTTAGTTTTTTTTTTTTTTATTCAGGTAGCTAAAAGCAAACTATTAAGTGGATTTTACTATTTACATTATCACGATGTTACTCAGGCTATTTGGATTTTACTCAAGATGGTTATCTCCAGGTTTAGGTTCAAAAAGGGAAGAGCATGATTGTGTAATTACAGCATAATTGTGATAAGAATTCATTTTGATTTGTTCTAACCCTTAATAATTTGCTCTTTCGTGGGTGGCAAAAAAGGCAGGCTGTGGTGAAGCAAAAGAGGCCCTGGATTTCACCTAAAGTGATCCTTTAATGAGTATGTTACATAGAGTACATCTTCTTGTTCTTGTGTTGAGCGCTGCTAAGATGCCTGTGTGTTGGCAAACCACAGATTATGTAACAAAACACAAGTTTCATGATTCATTGGGTCTCGTTTGTTAAAGTTGCATATCATTACACTGACTACATCAATATTCAGACCAGGTAGGATGTGGTGTGAATTTGAGCATACCTTGTCAACAATATGAATAATGACCAAATGTCAGTAAAATTGTGGTTCCACAAAGCATTTTAACCAAATATGATAAATATGTCTGTTTAAATCTAGTGGTCAGAGATGTAAACAGGATGATACACTGAAGCAGTTTTAGAGCAAATGTGTAGTTTAGTTTTGTTTTAAAATGTTGAGCACATTCTGAAATAAGGAGCAACCATTCACAGTTACACTTTTAACCCTTTCAGGCCATGTCCACACTAATACATATATTTTTCTAAAATATCCCAAAAATATTTGTTTTACAGAATATCTATGTGCATACATCAGTGATGTCAAATACCAGCTAACTAAGCATAAAGAAACTAGTATACTGTACATCTGCCATTGGTATTGTCTGTCATCTCTGTTTGTGTACTCTTTAAAACGCATTTTTAAAAAATCTCACTTCCAGTCATCTAAAAAGACATGTTTCATTTAGCAGAATATATGCACTAATGTGAACAAGCCTAAAGTTTATAAATCATTTTTGGCCCTATTAAATACATTTTCAGTAAGGTCTGCTGGAGTGGCAATATTCTAGTTTGTCATTATAGTTCAATATAATTATAAAAACTGAAATGCAGACTTTCTGATTTATTAAAGATGCAGTCATTCAGAAACTTCCTGGCACCACCAGGGGCAATAAACCGAAAATGAAACAAGCTGAAGGTGTCACCACTACCACTGTTGTTGTTGT
Organism: Sternarchorhynchus goeldii; assembly: GCA_028565775.1. Lineage (NCBI taxonomy): Eukaryota > Metazoa > Chordata > Actinopteri > Gymnotiformes > Apteronotidae > Sternarchorhynchus > Sternarchorhynchus goeldii. Next base: position 6,460,916 of record JAOXYF010000019.1, read on the forward strand.
TGTTGTTGCTGTTGTTGATGTTTTTTCTTTAGTTTGTTCTGTGTCAAAAGACTGAAGAGATTTACCGCAACCACTACAAATTTCGAATAGGTTTTATATGTTTTACTTCATATTTACACATATTTACATATATGCATATATATATGTACATATACTACATTTGCGTATATACATTATTCTACTCTCATTATAGAATGTCGACGCCTATACCCAAGCACTTAGATTTAGGCCATTCAAAACAAAAATCTTACAATGGCACAATGTGCACAATGTGTCCCTACCTTAGACCGTATGTACAGTCTGTGGGCCCTGTTTGAACAAACTTGGCCAACATAATACAACAGACAATGTATTCCATATGTTCCTGATATGATCAGGGAACAGAGTACAGTTGTACACATCCATTGGATGGGACAAAAGGATGCGTATCCTAGCTAGGCTTCTCGATCAAGTATGCAAAGATATCTGGACACTGAAATGGTGGACATTGAGCGATTCATATGATCCTGACAACAAGCCTCATTCACATGTGAACTTTTCATATATGGAATTTCACCATTATTGCAGTTCTTTTATTTCGAAGAATGCCTGAATGTATGCATCACCATTGTGTAATGATAAATGTGGAATAATGTTTTAACATATCACTTTTAGGACTCGATGTAACTGTAAAAGAAATTAGATCAATGGCACTTCCGTTACCAACGACTCTACTTCTGCTTTCAGGGATGTTTGCAGAGTTTGGTGTTTTCTAGAGTAAAAGCACAGGTTAGAGCTAAAGCAATTATTCTTCCTGGATACTCACTCAGTAGGTTCTGACTGTTACCGACTCGCCCTTCTCTTAAGGTGTTAAGGTATCAATTGAATCTGTATGCAGTAATTGAGTTAAATTATCTACCTTTGGCAAGATTAAGTCGCCTTCCCAAATGTCAATCAAAGAACAATATGACTGCTGTTACACTGGGAAATATGAAACTGCAGGTGCAGAAAAAGGATTAAATCTGAATCCATTTTGTTCCTTTGAATACATTTACTATTCTCTTCTCTGTTTTCTCTCTAATTTTGTGCTATGATGCAAGAGGAGGTTAACTAGGTACAAATTAGGTTTGCTACTCACCACAGGCACACATTTTCTTAAAATATGTCAACAATATAGCCATTGAGATTACCCAAAATGCAATAGTGCTTCTAATTTACAACGAAACAGATGTAACATAAGTCTCAAAAAGACATGTATTGAAAAGTGACTCTTAATCCTGCAGGAAAGAGTGAAACCTGATGGCTTCTACCAACTTCTTTGACTTTAACTAACTTAAAGCACACCTGTCGGCTTTCTTCTCACATGTGCAGTAATATGATTCATTACAATAAAGTGGCACACCACTCACTTTCCTATGAAAGGCTTCGTGTTGCCTTGGAGACCAACATGTCTGCATCCACAACACCAGTAAGATCATCATAAGTCTTTCCAACTACAACCTAACAACAACCACAGCGCTACAAATAATCACTCATTTGCTTGAATATAAAAGCAGTGCTTAAGAACAAAAATTCCAGTCATGGTTATCATCTACATACAAATAGTCCATAAATCTGGGGCCATATAATACGGCTACATAATTAGACTTTGAAGAATGGCATATATTGACATAACCAGCCAAGCCAAGGCAGCGAACAGTGACTGAATGAGCAACCTAGTTACTCACTGGGAAACCAACAACCATTATATAATCCATGCAGGGAAAAAAGTGCCCGTTTTTACTCTCTCCCATCCCTCAGGACAGGTGCACTGTTTTTTTGGTTAGTAAGGGTGCTTTCGCTGGTGAGTCAGCACATACCAGGATGAAGAAGTGGCAGTAGCAGCTCCAAAAGCATCACAAAACATTCTCCAACACACACACACACACAGCCTTGTATTGCTATGTTAAGGGGCTATTTACATTGAATTATGTGTTATGGTAGCTATTATATAAAGCTATTTCTAGACCTAAACCTTTAATCTTATCCTCAGCAAATTTTTAAACAAAAATAGCAGGTTTCAAATAAATATTCAAATAGTGTCATGTTTTCCTATTATCACATTAGAGATTATACTATTAGAGATGTTTGATCCCCACAAAGTGCTAAATACATGCATATGGACACACACTCATTTCCTGTCTCGCCCTGCTGAAACATTTTCACACTCTGTTTAGTCATTCAAGCATTCCACAGTCACATTCCCCAAGTTTCACATGATATCCCATTCATAAGACTCTACTATATAAGGGCATCTCAGGACAGCAGCAGACAATTGCGACACCACAAAACGTCATAAGACTTTGCGATGTGCCTCAGACCAAAGTATATCCATACCCTACAGAGGTCCCTGGAATACCTCACACAGACTGTAGTTACATTAGTTGAAGCAAGCGATCGTTAAGCTATGGACCATCACCCTGTGAGAAATGTTTTATTCATGCCATCTCTTTCTCATGCTGCAGTAATTTACTACCAGTCTCTGTAAAGGCTTTAAACACAGAAACTAGGATTTGTGTCTGCTGTACCCATATGGCAAGAATAGGTGAAGCCTATTCTTCTACATGTCTTCAAGAGGCTTTCCTGGACATGTGTAGAACAACTGAACCAAACATTGTAAACATCTGAACACATGGAAGTCCCTGTACACTGAAGGTTTTCCCAACTAGGTGCATTGGATCTAGTTCGTGAAGGGCCTCATAATTTGAAACAGTGGAGTTAATCTTTACTCTAAGGTTGGGGGGTGGGGTCTCATCATCCAGCAGTGTAAAATATTACAGTTGTTATTAAGGCAGTATATAATGCTAGTTATAACGCTTAATGAAACACAAAACTCTGTCTGTGTAGAGCTGCATCAAAAAAACCTATTTTACTTCTGGACTCCACTCTACTGTCATTGGAAACACTTTCATGCATATAAAAAAATGCAAAAATCCATGAAAGCACACTGATCACAGGTTTTTAGAAGCACACATTGAATATGTGGACTGTCTGACAGTGTCCGCACTGAAAACACAAAACTGAGTCAAGAGATTACAGCTGTTTTTCCATCAGACTGTACACTACCTCGATATAATATGCTTATTTAATTAGCTGTAAACCGCAAATTAATTAAACATGCATGTTTTTAAGATGCACTAAAAATACATATCCCTAATTTGTTGCCCCCCAAACCAAGAAATACTGCCCAAACACTCATTTCTTTCCACTTTATTCTTCTCAATTTTTAGACAGTCTGGTCTCTCATGTTTGCTCTGCTGCCAAGATATTCCACTGCAATGAATCAGTCTGCTCTCAGAAATGTTGAGGTAGAGGCTTTGGGTTCAATGCAGTACTTAGCCAAAGGCCTACAATGATATTAAATATGGTGAACGATAGGCAAGCCTAAAAACTCCATTGAAGATTAAACAATGGGAGATTAGTGCTGACGTAATATTAATTTAATGTTTCAGTAACAGATGCAGGGATCATTTTTAGCAGTACTCACTTTCTCTTGTACTCATCTCTCTCCCGTTTGACTTTGGCCAAAACATTGTACAGCGCTCTGATTTCTGGGGTGATGGTATCGATCTGTACCCCAACACCGTCCGGATGCGTCCAGGATACTCCGGGGCCTTGAAGAGTCTCAAAGTGCTTCCCATGCCTCCGTACGTGTGTAAAACTCCAGATTGTGCCTGGCAGTCTGGATTCCTGCGAGTCCGTTTGTACGGCGACTTCACGACTGAAGAACCCGTGATACCGTGATCGTTCCAATGCTTGTTGTAGCTGGCTTTCCAGTAGTTTGTTTCTGCGCTCCAGTTCATGGACTTTGGCGAGGAAGCAGCGAAACCGCAGGTTCAGGGTTTTCAGGACGTGAATATTTGACCCCAAGTCATTCCGCAGGGCAGTGGTTGCCGCGCCCGAACCGGCCGTTGGTGCACCACTACCAGTAATCATACTGGCTGACAAAGACTCTCCAAAAAGCAAGGAGTTCATCCTTTCATACAAATGATACCAAGTTAGCGACTGCGGCTTACGCTAAGCACCAGATTCACGCGATCCAAACCTTCAATAAGGCAATCTCTTCTTAGTGTTCAAATTTATGAATGCGATTTTAAGTGATGTCACCATCACTGTCAATATAATTTTATTCTTTCGGAATAAACATCATCTTCGTAGAAACATGCACAAGCATTGGTCATACCATAGTGTAGCAATGTCCAGCGCCAGCTTGGTGTCAGCTCATTTTCTCAGGAGACATCCTGCGACTTCATTGTCAAACGCTACGCATGAATATGAAACGCTTTTAATCTGCCTTAGTTTTTGCGGATGCTGTAAACTTCCGAAAAAAATCTACCATAGTTTAAACCAACAGTACGAAGTGCCACTACCTTGTTTAACGGCGTGGTTACGCGACTGGTTTATATCCAATACTAACGGCGCCGCTGGATCATATTACATGGTGCTAAACTGAGCTACCGCATCAACTACTCCGCCCCCAGCCCAGACACGCGAGTTGAAGACGCACTCTCGCGCATACTCACACTCAAAACTGAAGCCACAAGCGTCACTTTAGCTTGGTGCGAATAAGCTGCCTCCTGCTTACTCTACACGTAAATCACATAGTCTAAACTAATAGTAAATAATTATAATTTGGTATATTAGACTACTTTTGTCACTAAAATAAACGTAAATAATTTGCAAAAAATGTAGTTTTGAGGGGATTTTTTCCCCCCCGAATTGTTTTCTAAATTTCTTGAGGGACGAATCTACTGAAGGCGTTTCTAGAAAAATAAAACTCACATGAAATACTCTTGTTATGAATTCTGTACATAGTGGCGGGCTTAATTTTGTGATTTCACATCCATAAACTACACCTTCAGAATGGACTGGGTCACACAGTTTCTCTCAAACCAAGAATCTTTTCGTTTATTTCAAAACTAAGTGGGTTAAACTCTTTATTAATGTGCGACTATAACATTATTAAATTAACAAACAACCCAGCAAATTTTGACAAAAAGATTTTCCTGGCATGCAACACATTTTTAAACATATCCCCTTTCAAATATTTTATTTGAAACAATAAAACTTTGTGTATACATTTTTATTGTGTAATTATTATTTACTTATGGTATATTTATTTGATTTAAAAATGTAATTATTTATTTGTATGTTTGTCTGTCCACTTACATCCAAATCATTCCAATAGCATTGTCTATTATAATCCCTTAAAATATTTTATCACAAATAAAATGAAAGAAATGAACTACAAGCTATTGTATAAAATTTAGTGTTTTATTTTGGAATTTTATTTGCCTAAATATTTGCAGTGATTTTTCTTTACTGTAGTGTAATCATGTATTTTACTGTAGTGTAATCATGTTCTTTTAGGTTTTTACAATATTTGAAAAGTAAAGAAAAGTAACAACTTCAATAACAAATGTCTTGTTTATTTTTGAACAAAATCTGAAATGATACTTGCATAACATATCTACCCAATTCAATATTAAAGCCCTTAAGACCCTTGAATTTTTATTCTTGATTGTTTTATTCCCACCCCTAGCATTTTTGTTGTTCTGTTCTTTGTTTGTTTGTTTGTTTCTTTCTTTCTTTCTTTTTTGATGTTGGCAGGGGATGCACCGGTGCTCCCACCTACCTGAAGCCCAATATCCACTTTGGAGGCACTTCTCAGTCTAGAAATTGTATTATAAATATGCACTGGAAGTAGCAGGGCCTCCCAAGGTTTCTTCCTATTCCCTGCTATGGGAGTTTTTCTTGCCACTGTTATGAATAGCACTTCAAGGCCCCACAAACCCTCTGACGCAATCTGTCATGCTGTCAACAAGCGCTAGGTGGCAGTAAGCAAGTTTTTTTGGTAACTCACCACTACATTGACAGAAGAAGAAGTGCAACCAACGTGACAACCATGCCGAAATCCAAGAGGGATAAGAAAGGTTTAAAACTATGTTTTTAAAACATAACTGTTTTTGCGGATACTTTCTATTTACAGTCTGTCCCACATCGGACAGTATGATAGTGTGATAAATGTAAATAGTGTGGAAAAAGTGGTGGATACTTAACTATCTATTAATCTAAAGCTGCAAAATGTAGTTAGCTATCCATCCCCAGCTATCTCAAAGCTCGCTAGCAAGCTGGATGTTTGTGTTTGTCCAGGTTCACCTGCAGCACAACTGGAACCGACATTATCTGGTTTAAAATTACAACACATTTAAATTTGTTAGCGTGCCGTAGACGCTAACTTAGACTTAAATAGCAATAAGATACTCTCGCTAGGATAGTTTGCTATGTTGCTTGTGGTTCAGGGTCGCTGTCCGTCATATTGGGATATACTAGCTTTTTATTAACTGTTTTTTCCTCTGTCGACAGTCTCCTTAACCAAAACAGCCAAGAAAGGATTGGAAGCAAAACAAAACTTGATCGAGGAGGTGATTACCTTATTTTATTTTTTAATATAAATTAGATTTTATTACCTGTTTTTTGTTACACAGTTAGTGAAAAAATATTTCATTATATATTTTTTTCATAACAGTTACGAACATGTGTAGACACGTACAGATACGTGTTCGTCTTCTCTGTGGAGAACATGAGGAACAACAAGCTCAAAGATGTTCGTGCATCTTGGAAACACAGTCGGTGAGAGTACACACGGGTTTAATCTGTATGTGGTAATGATCTTTGCGCACTCGCGATTTTGATGAAGCTTGAGTATGACTTTCTGATAAAGTTTCGGTTGTCTTTCTAAGTTTCTTTTTTGGCAAAAACAAAGTGATGATGATTGCACTTGGAAAAGGACCAACAGACGAATACAAGCAGAATTTGCACAAGGTATTCGTTCTTTGTTTTTTGTGAGTTGAGAATTGCCTAATTATTTTGACTAATTACTTCGGCAAATAGGTTCTTGTAGTTGTTGGATGAAGTCTAGGTAGTTACATTTTACTTGCCTTTTAGGTCAGCAAGTTTCTGAGAGGAGAAGTGGGTGTCTTGTTCACAAACAAAACCAAGGAGGAGGTAATAGAGTAAGTGCAAGAGAACTGTTTAAAGCATAGTCAAATTTTACTGCACTGTCTGTATGCCTATTGAAAGTGGTTGTTTTTTTTGTTTTTTTTTTCTTCCTGTCTGTCAGTGTAGCACTGCAAAAGGCTGCCATGATGTGTTGTGGCTACCGGGGAGGTATTGCACAAAGCGTGGCTTATCATTTTATCAAGATAATAGAAGCCCAAAGTCATGAGTGTCCAATATGTCCTTTGAGATTATCTGGCTAAATTGAAATCCTGCTTAGTGGAAATACCTCCTTGTTTTTTGTTTGTAAGTGCTGTCTCTAGAATGTTTAAAGGCTGTTTTTTATTTCTCTGAAGATCTGCAAATGCATACACTGATGTGCATGTGTACATGTCAGTCAGCATGTTTCAATACCACATGAATGCGTGCTGTAGTGGGCAGCACCTGAACTGGAATGTGTAAACAAGCAGCAACAAACAAGACTTGTGCTCAGTAGCTCGTATCATTGCCCATCTCTCTCCAAGAATTAATGCTGATTCCATTGTTCTTGTAACATTCTGGTCATAGAAATGTTTCATCATACATCATCGGACAACCGATTCTCAAACTAGCTCATTTTGTTTTTTGCACTGATTTTGGGTCAAGTAGTGTTTGGATCTTGTGACCAGCATCCAGCGCTACAGGACAGCCAGTCAGCGCCCAGCAGATCCGCACAATGTGTAGCTGAGGTTTAGTACTGTCGGGGCCTCTGTGAGGTACAGTTAGCCATGGCTCACAGTGCAGAGACCATTATGTGGCTCTTTGCAGAAGTATAACCCAACCGTCACTCTTGTGGGATCCATGTACCATCTTTCACAGCCAGTGCTCAACCTGCCATTACTCTACAGTTTATTCAGAAACTGTACTTACAATGCATTCCTTCTTTTAATCTCCATTAGCTCCATTAGTCTTGATTCTCTTATGTATAAATATTTTGTGCATTTGTCTGGACTGTCTACTGTGACAAATGTGTGCACACACACACACACCAAGTCAGACTCCTAGTTTATCTAACATACATGGTTCTGAATCCAGTCCTCAGGGCTGTAAATGGACACAGTATGTGGACACACTGGTTCAGGAATCTCTGGAATAAAAGCATGCTACATATTTCTTCTTTTGTCAGGCTGACAGGATGTACTAATATTTTTTTTCAGACTGCAGGGATGTATTCAGAATCCAGAACCATATATATCTGCAAATCTAGGTACGAACAGCAATATCTGTACTGTAGTAGTTGTATACAATTATGTGGATATGTTTTGTGACATTTGCACATTTAAAACGACTGAACTAGAACTTGGCAATGTCACAAGGGACAAAATGAGTACAAAAATGTTATCTGCATGATTCATTCCTCTCTCTATCAATAACACACATAGGTGATGCTGTCTTGCCCAGAGCATATATTAATGCAACTGTTTTATTAGTAATTGCCAGATGTGTATTAAACCACCACTGATGGATTGTTTTAAAATATGGGGAAGCCTGACTCAATCAGGTGGATCTGGACAGGAAAGTAGCAGAAGCTAATGTGTAAGGTCTTGCATTATTTTCCTTTTTTGTAGGCCTGCACAATATACAGTATGGACAAAAATGATATATTGTGATTCTTGCACTTATGTTGATGCATACTGCAGTTGTTATATGCCTTGTGATCTGCTAAAACACATGGACACTGGATTTGACACAGTGAAGAAGTGGCCAGCATTGATTTGGTTGGAAATTCATGGGCAATTGTTGGAGATCTGATCCGCATGTCAGCCATTTGTATTAACTGTACTGCAAAAGCCAAGTCCCTAATGAGCAAGACAAGGACGACAGTAGCAAGGAAAAACACCATAGGCGGGGATTAGGAAGAAACCTTGGGAGAACCAAGATCATCCTCCATTGGGTGGCCCAGCTAGTTGCAGTCCTTCAGAACAAATAAATTGTAAAATTGTGTCTCACAGGTATTTTGACAGTTTCAAGGACACTGATTATGCACGGGCTGGTAACCAGGCACAGATGGCAGTGATGATAGATGAAGGGCCTTTGGAGCAGTTTACACACTCTATGGAGCCCCAGCTCAGACAGTTAGGACTGCCCACAACTCTTAAAAAAGGTAATTTAGATTTTAAGATGATTTAAAGTCAGCTATCCAAATCTTTATTCATTAAGAGTTTATCTTAAACCATTAATATTGAAGTTTCTCCAAAATGGAGTACATGAATAATGTCAAGTGTTCTAATTATTGTGTGAAATTGCAGGAGTGGTGACACTTTTACAGGACTATGAAGTTTGCAAAGAGGGAGATACTCTCACTCCTGAACAGGCCCGAATTCTGGTGAGTTTCTTAAATCACCTCTTTTATGCTGTTATAGTTAGAAAAAGAAACATGTTTTGGAATAAGAAGTGTTTAGAAAGCATAGTGCATTTAGCACAAGCACTTTTTACTCCAAACAAATAAGAGAGAACTCACTGGACATCTGTTTTTAATTCATTTCAGAAACTGTTTGGGATCGAGATGGCTGAATTCAAAGTGTCCATAAAGTGTATGTGGAATTCTGAATCTGGAGAGTTTGAGATGTTGGTGGAAGAGGATGAAGTCTTACAGGGAAAAGAGGATGGCAGTGATGAAGAGGAGGAGAAAGAAGGGAGTCAATAAAGGCAGAAGATGAAGAGGCAATTGACCTTTGCCATGCACATTTTAGTGCAAACATGGACATTTAAAACGAGGCTAAATATTTCTGTATTTTTTCTTCAAACGGGCTGGTTCTCCAGACTTGTAATAAGCCAGCAAATTTTGTATTGTACAGCCTGTTTTTGCCACTGTTCCCACAAGTGTACTACTTTAAAAAGTACATTTTAATCCATTAGTGTTTGTTCACTTCACATATGCAAATAAGTTCTCAGGATTTTGTTTACTGAATTTCCCTTCTACATACAAACTAGCAAATATTGACGTGTAGTATACAATTTACCATTAGTATTTATTTATGATCATAAACCATCATTGGAATATAATTACAAAGAAAAACATTGTGACTTGCTCCTGTCAGATTTACTTAAACATAAATATGTGCACAGGGACATATGAGCACGAGAAGAAAACTGATAACACTGTGTCTTGTTACCTTGTTCGAACAGGAACAGTGGTGGAATCAAATCACTAAGGGTTAAGATATGTATTAAACTGACACAGGTCATTGGAAAATTATACAACTGGAAAATTATACTTACAAAATCTCTGGGGAAAATTATTGTAGATAATCATTTTCAACTTACATTAAAGGGGCTGCTTCAGAAATATATAGCAGAGAATATCTAGCGAAAGTAATTTGGGCACTCATGGGCTACCAAATCCCAGCCATGCTGGAAGGCATCTACCACTTCCTGCTTTAGAGGCCCCTCTATGGCTGCTGCCAGGTTCTCCTGAAGCTGCTGCATGGTGGACATCCCAATGATGACGCCATCGCCAAGCTCACCCTGCAAATGCCGGCATGACCATTGAACTGTGGAAATGCTCAAAGATACTAAATGCATGGCAAAACTATGCTAACTTAACATTCAAGTAGCATTGTGGTTAACAAAAGTCAGTTTAAGCTGTAACTAGAGAAGCAATTGAGAAGAAACTTTTGATTTGTTGTTTCAGGCACAACGATTGACATGGTTCGTAATAATAAGGTTACTTCAAGTTGCTATAAAGAGCATCCTACATAGGGTAGTCATTAATGTGTTGCAGAGACACCCCCTTAGCTATGAACAGGGGTATCATAGCTACCTGACTCAGGATGTTGCATTGCACCAATTATTGTTTCTGCTTGTCCATCTGGGTAACCACACAGTAAAAACACTAAAAACGCCTCTACTGTTGTTGCAGTCGTTTTCCTAAACACCTTCGATCCCAACAGTGTAGATGGGAGTTTGGAACGTGAGGTCTGACACGACATACTGAGAAATTTCACAGAGTGAAAGCCTGAGTCTGGTAATGGCAAAAACGTATGCTAACTCAACATTCAAGTAGCAATGTAATTAGCGAATCTTGAGTATTAGCTGTAGCTAGAAAAGCAATTGAGCAATTTATTAGAAACTTGTGGTTTCAAACACAACGTTTAAAATGTCCCTTATGTCTGAAAAGCAGTGACATTTGGAGCAAGCCCCCAGGCTAGGTTGTTGCCTTTGGTGACTGTGGAGCACCTACCTTGAGTTGGGAATGATGGTACATCCAGCGTATGGCGGCTGATGTTAAAGTTGGCTTCTCTGAACCATATGCTGCCTCCAGAGCCTTCAGAATGACATCTATGGCTTGGAATTGGCTTGTTTTCCAGTACCTAAATTAATGAAGACAGTGTTGTTATTGGAGGGACAAAATCTATCTTTTTCATAGCAGGTAAGATATTGCTGACAATAATGAAAGCACCTATCTCTGTAAGCAGGAGCCCAGTTATTTCCAAAGAAACGCCCTGTGGGTTGGGCTCCATCTTTGTCTTCATAATGGTACTTCCCAGTGAGCAAACCTCCTGCATAAAAGACCCAGCGCACTTGAGTCATAAAAAAGCACCTAAAAGATCAGTGCTGAGTGGAACTTTACCTGTGAGTGGACTGTATGTATTGAACTTTACCTGTGAGGGGACTGTATGTATTGAACTTTACCTGCGAGGGGACTGTATGTATTGAACTTTACCTGCGAGGGGACTGTATGTATTGAACTTTACCTGCGAGGGGGCTGTATGTATTGAACTTTACCTGCGAGGGGATTGTATGTATTGAACTTTACCTGCGAGGGGATTGTATGTATTGAACTTTACCTGCAAGGGGATTGTATGCATAGAAACGAATGCCAAAGTATCTCAAACATGGCAGCAGCTCTGTCTCCACTTGTCTTGTGGTAGCATTGTACATGCCCTTTAAGAACAGAGAATTATAGGTTAAAGGAATATATAAGAATGTAAACAAAACATACAGGCTTTTAATAATGAAATTCACAGTGATACTTTCATCGTAGACCTGGTAGACTGTGGGAAGGACCCAGTCATTGTGTTTGCAGATGCAACAAACTTCTGCCACCTCCCAGGAGGCATAGTTTGATAAGCCCAGCTCCTTGAACTTTCCCTAACAAAAAATCAAAGGTGAGATTCAACAAGTGAGAAGTCATTCAATCTAACACTTACAGGTCATCGTAATATCCCATGTTGTTCCAATATTGCTCAACATGCAACTTGTAGCATGTTGTAAATGGAGAGGGAGACCATACTAAGAGTAAATGATTGGTTTGATAGTATTATCTCTCAGGCTCCTGTCTCTGGTTGTCATGGGAAAGTGGGGGGGGGGTGGTACCAGCAGCCTTGGTGTTTCTACCTCTTTGTGGAGCTCATCACAGGCCTGTAGTGTGTCCTGGATGGGGTTCTGGTGATCTGGTGCATGAAGGTAAAAGATGTCCACGCTCTGAGCATGAAGTCTCTTCAGCGAAGTCTCCAGCTGAGAGCGTACACTATCAGGCTTCAGTGTCTTGCCTTCCCAAGGGTTGGCTTTGGTGGCAATGCTTACTGAAAAACAAGGAAATGAAATTGTCTCTCATCATTTAATCACTCGCATCAAAAATACTTATTAAAGTTAAACAATGACCACGAGTCTCTTAGCAATTGACTGGTAATATGTTAATGTCTGATAAATGATACAATATTTAGGTGCATTTAATTTGTTGACTCAGCACATTGTCAGCTGTATAAAACTTGACATTCAAAAATTACAACAGGTGTAAGACAGTAGATTCACGTGCTTCACGATAATAAGGTTACTTCAGATTGCTACAAAGCCTTCTACATAGGGTAGTCGTTAATGTGTTAGCTATGAACAGGGATATCATAGCTACCTGACTTGGGAAGTTGCATTGCACCAATAATTGCTTCTGCTTGTCCATCTGTGTACATGAAAGCAGTATCCAACTCATTGTAACCGCACTTTAAAAACGCCTCTACCATTTTTGCACTCATGTCCGCGTCTGCTCGCCCCCCAAACGCCATCGATCCCAACACTGTAGACGGGAGTTTGGAATGTGCCATCTGACACGACATACTGAGAAGCTTCACAGAGTGTGAAAGCTTGAGTCCGGTAATAAGTATTTGATGAACTGAGTGCAGGCCTCCTCTTGCGGACCAGAGCATAGTCTATCGCGTGTCTGCTGAGTAGTAACTTGTCAAATGATGTAAGCGGAGAGTCAACCGAGGAACGGTGTGAAAAGTGTAATTTCCAAGATACAACGCAGAATAAAACAGTGACTCCCTTTAGATATTTACAATCTGGCAGACGTTACCACTGCTTAACGTTTGGAGCAAAGTACACACGTCGTTCTTTAGTTTATATTTGGAGGTGGGACTTTGACAGTTCGAAGTTCATGGTTCCGGTGTTTACATATTATCCCTGCTTTCAAATGTCGTTCTTCTTTTAGCCACACGATGTCAGTAAAATACAACCTTTTAAATAAAGCAATACAGTTTCTGCGTGAGTTTGAAACCAAGTAACTAGCTAGAATGTCTTTTCAGAAATAAGATGTTTGGATGAGATATTCCCTTGAAAGCTGCTAGAATGTAGGTGTTTTAATAATAAAGTTGAATTACTGCCCAAATACATGGCAAAAGCACTGCTGAACAGGGTATCAAAATGGAAAATTTCTGCTCGATTTTACATGGTACATGATTTAGTCAGATATCACCGGTGCTTCCAGTACACAAAGGTCCAGTATGGATACAGCTTTAGTGTTCTGACATAGCGGCTTACACTAGAAGTGTTACCCTGGATGCTCACTGGCCCATGGAAGTCATGAAAGTCCAGGATTTCTTCTCAGAAGACATTCTGCAAAACCGGTCCTCATGCTGCACTTCAAGTCAGACTGAAAATCAAACGGAGATAAAATATTTTTTACTCTTTTGCAATTTTATCTTCTTTTCTGTTTATTAAGTAAGAACAGCATGAATAAACCAGATCCATGTATGTGAGGTTGGTGACATCTTTTTAGCGTTACTGTGATACTGTGTTACTGTTGGCTTAATAAATTAAAAACTCATGGATACTGATCTTGGTAAATGAATTTTTGTTCTGCCTGCCAGTGAAACCTATACAACATTAAACTGCTGACAATAATTGGAATTACCTTTAATGGTTTATCTGTAATGAACCTCCACTCTTTTGGTGATTTATCGTGAAATGGAAATGAATGGTAATTTTCCCATAAGCACCATACGTAACCTGAAGAATTTAATAAGGAACATAATTCCAAAAGTCACATAATTCTATTTTCACCCATCATTTAAAACCCACTCAAAAACCTTTCCATAAGCATTGGCACAGAAGGTGTTGGCAAAACCTTCCAATGTGGCCTGAAATATCAGGAGCTGTTTTGGTAGGTGTGCCTGCTGATTGCTTTCTGACCATGGAAGGATGTGCTGAACCTTGACTAGCACTGACCCTCAGTACTGTGCTGAACCTTGACTAGCACTGACCCTCAGTACTGTGCTGAACCTTGACTAGCACTGACCTTCAGTACTGACCCACTGAATGCTTGTCATGCTTTTTTTTTTGTCCATGGTCCTGTAACATTTGCAGTGAGTGACCTAAGTGAGGCTCTACATTTCCCTCTCACAGCTTATGACAGACTTCCCCTTCTGTTTTTTTTATATTCTCATGTAATTTTTCCCTTCCTCAGTGTTGAATGACTGCCTGCTCTGTTCAATGGATGCTGGACAAATGAGTATTTAAAGAGGCAATTCATTGTTGATGATTTCGCTATGGATGTTTTGCCAGGTGAACACCTGGTAAAACACATGTACTTTCACATGTGAACACCAAATGGGTTACAGTAGCCATTCTGCTGTGCATTTTTGACTGTTTTACAATGACAAAGCACTTCTACAAATTACACTGATTCCAGATTTTTGAAGGAGGAAAGAAACAAATATCATAACCATGACACAAATACAGTGATGATGGCTGGGAAACACTGGTCTAGATGAATGCAAATGAAACTATGTGGAAAGATATTAATTTTTTTATCATGTAATTTATTTCAAGTACTGTGGTCATGTATTAAAGACACTACCTGTGCATATAGGCTGCTACTGTGAACCTTTCTGATGTTTAGCAACAATCCTGATGTTTAAATGTATTTTATGAATACGAGTTCATTTTCAAAGGGACCATGCGTTTAATTTCTGACTAAAATGTAGGAAAACAGTCACTTTGGGGTATGTCACTTTTTTAGTGTCTAAGATAAAAACAATATGATAAACTTAAAGTATTTAATACCACGTATACGTTTTCTGTGCTCTTTATTGTAGGTTAAATATGTTTTCTATTTGAAATTCGTCTTGGTTTATTTTTGTTGTTTCGTCTGAATTTGTGTCTACTCCCACTCGTCTCTGTCAGGAAATCGATGTGCCCCGAGGGTTCGTGTCTCTAATGTGAAGTGTTAACCCCCTCGTCAAATATCTTCCCTCTTAAATTTCGCTGTAGTCGTGAGGTAGAAGTTCATTTCAGTGCTTTGGGACACTATACAGCATGGGATAAACGTATGTGCGCGTGTAGACATTTTAAGCATAATATACTATTACATGATTATCTCTGTAAATATACTTGGGGGTTCGCAACGACTTCAGAAGATGAATATCATTGTTATACCATTACTAATTGTCCTCATTAACGGAATTCACGGAACATCTAACTATGGAAAGGATCTACAGCCTCACATGTGAGTAATGATGTTTCTCCCCTCCTACAGTGGTAGGTAAATGGGGCATTATAGTGTACATAATTTTAAATGCACCCGCACGTTAAGGTTCCAAGTCGTAGTGAATCTGGATGAGCACTAACCTGTGACATATCGATCTTTCCATCCGAAATGTTCTCTTATATCAGAGGCAGTCAAAAGTGCTCCCATATATTCTGTGATCCCAAACAGAAAGATTATATCCATAACAAGCCTACTTACGTTAACTCTTACAGTAACTGCACGTCAGACTGTTGCACGCGACAGAAGCAAATTGAGATATTTAGTTTCACCTCGACGCGCATCCCATAATTTAGCCACAAAGAAGTGCTACTAAGCGCGTTGTATTCACGCTGATCTTATATTAACGAATTTATGTTTAGAAAGAGAAAATACGAGAATGTTTATTATATGTATGAAGACAAAGTAATGTATCACACCGCTAATGGAAGATGCGGGGCCTCGTCACAGTCTCAGGTGCATGTTTCACAACATTACCGAACTTTGTAATATACGTTCGACTTAAATCTTAAATTTAGTGAGAAGGCCAATGTATGCAATATATATACATATTATACACATTACCCACAGATATAATATTCTATATTATATTTGAATATTATTCTGTGGGTAATGTGAAAATGAAACACGATTACTTAACTATATTCAGTATATTCGATTATTTCTAGCCTATCAGTGTTTACTTATAACGTCTAAAGAATGTTTGCTTTTAAAAGTTACATTTAATGAACAATCACTGAGTCATATACGTGGCTACGTGGGTTTAAATACTTACATCAGTATTTATATATTTTATCAGTATTTATATTTACATAATATGTTATGTGCCATCAACATTTGTAACAGGTATGATCTTGCAGAACCTTGTTATTTGCTCAAACGTTTGACATAAGTTGTTTGACTCAGACACTGTAATGGGTCAGCACAATCCTGTCTTGACTACTTGTGACTTATTAGACAACCTCTGATATGCGGTCTGTTCCTGTGCTGTCCTGGCAGGCCCAATGTGTGCACGGAACAGGAAGTCAAACTGGTGGCGCAAATGCAGCCCTGTGTCCAGGCCTTCACCCGTATGGTCAAAGTGTGGAAGCAAGGCTGTCATGAACAGACAGGGTGCATGGGCTATGAGAGAAGGTGAGGCAACTCATTCTATAACTTTGGTTTTCCAGTTTGTTATTCTATAAATGAGAGTCTCCTTTTTGTCTTAAAAACATCTGTCCACTTGCTGATTTAGTGAAACCAGAGTACATTTTCTCTTTCACACTGGCAGGCTATCTCACATTCTTAGACATGGACTTTTGCTTTGACTGGAATGACAGAACGGCTTTCTGTCCAACTGAATTCCGCTATTTAAGATCCAGTAGTTAAAATGACTTGTGGATGCACTCAGCAGGCTTTATAGAGTTTAGATTCTGTATATACAGCAGCAGTACAGTGCCAAGTTCAGAATGCTTGTTGAATAAAATTGTTTAAATGAATCCTCTCAAAGGTACACAATGTATCTTGCAGCACTTAGACACACATAAGTAGTTTTTGGTATCTTTTTCTTGTCCTTTGTTCTATGATAAATGTTTTTAAGTCTCCCATTATGGCTCCAGAGTGCCAGGTTTAGTCACACTCTTCAAGAAAGCTGCAATTTCAAATAGCCATGAGGCATAAGCCTTGAGCTCGCAGTGCGGGAAGTTCTCTTCTGAGGGGAGTTCCTGGGTGTCTCACACAGGCCTGCCTTCTTTATGTGAGCATAGTATGCTAGTGTAGCAGACCCTGCTCTTTAAAAACCACCAGGCCAGCAATTAGAGCACATAAACAAAGAGTATGTTCTAATGTAGAGTCTTACAAGTTCCAAGTACTCTAAACTACAGGGCTAGGCAGCCTGGCTTTGACAGAGGCCTGGGTCTCGTGCAACTGAGGAACATTTAAAGGGGTGGAAGGAGAACAGACATTTGGCTAATAACACAATGTTGGTGTTTGTTCATTCACATACTGAAATCATCCACAAGGATTAGTTCATGGTCCATAAATGCAACTCACTGTCAAATATGACTGAAGGCAAATGCTGAAGTTCCCTTTAAACCTCAACACGAAAGCCCTTAAATCACTGTGCCAAAGACCCAGTTGCATTTGTTTGAGAGCAAGTCATAGTCGATGGTGTATAAGCGGTTAAAGAGGCTACTTTGAGTTTGACGAATGAGCTTTTAATGTGATTAATAAAAATATCGCTGTCTTTTGTTACAGGACGGCATACTATACCTCATATAGACAGGTGTATCGGCGAGAGTACCAGACAGTACACAGGTGCTGCGCTGGATGGTCACAACTCAACAGCGAGGCTGGATGTTTGTATCGTAAGTACTGCACAGTCATGGCTTCTGTTAATGCTGTTCCTATATATGTACTATGTAAATATTTCACCATACAAGATTACATGTTATGTACTTAAATTATGTGATTATATATATATATATATAGCTGTCACAGAGGATTTAAAAGCTAAACTGTGGTTTTGTTGATACCGATGTTCTGATTTCATGTCACAGGGCGTGATTTTACTGCTCTCCCTGAATGATCTACATGTACCTTGATGTGTCATGATAGCAAACTATGAAAACTTAATTTTAAGCAGGTTTTACAAATAGATTCCTTCTTTTATCTTTGGTGCTGTATGTTTGAATCATGGAGTCACACTAAATATTTCAATCAATTTCTGAACCGCACAAAGTCAGACAAGGTCAGGCATGCTATCGCCTCCTTTAACGAAACCACCATGGAATTAGTAACTTGTAAAATGTGTAGTTTCGCGGTAATCCCCTTTCAGTGTTTACTCAGGTTTGCTCGTTGTGTCCATAACACTGCGCTCTTGCCAGTTGATCTCCAACAATACTAAAGAGCAGTATTTCCAGCCCCACTGTAAGCTTGCATAGTTTATCACCAGGTAGGTTTACAATAGTGTGAGTGGTTATACTGGTTGTGTGCTATAAAAGGACATTCATACTTCTGAAGTCAATTACCATGATACAGAAAGATAAATACACCCAACAAACTGAAGTGAATCAACATAATTTTGCATCACACACTCAGACATATACGTGGTCCTGTCCTGGTCTGGCCTGTTCATTTCAGTACCTAATTTTGACAGGTTGTATGTATAACATATATGCTTTGTTTGATTGTTTTTATGACTTAAAATAGGATTCCTCAAATCCAGTCCATTCAGCCTTCTGGACTGCACAGCATTTGTTTTCCTTGACCCATGATAGCTGTTAAAGGTAATACGCTTTGATAATTAGCCAATACAGTAGTCATGTATTGCAGATATGCCTGAAACCATGATCTCTAGTTAATCTCTAGGGATGAGAACTAACTAGGATATACTGTAGAAAAGAAGAACTGGTAAAGGAAGATGCTCTTTGGAGCATTTTCTGAAGAGATGGGATATAGATTTGTTCAAGATATGCACTGAAATGCTGTAGATTCTAATAATCCACCAAAACCTGCCATCCGAGCTTGTCTTTATGAAACAGAAAGAGTCAGAAGCAGCAATGGCATTTTCTGACACGCACCGTTTCCTCTGTGCCTTGGGTGGAAGAATTTTACAGGTCCATTAGCTGGCGTTGCTGTGGTAGCAAGAAAGCAGAACTCAAAGAGCTTGGCATGTAAAAGCCCTGGCACATCTCTTTGGAGGAGTTTAGCCCTGCATCTAGTGGACCAGACAGGAATCCTTTGATAGGATTTAACAGTGGCTGAGCTCATTGGCATAGCCTGCATATCTTGGCCAGTGGCCCTGTTGAAGAGCATCCTCTTCAACATCAACTCTGGCAGGTACCTTCATCTCCTGGCTGCCATGCTCAACTGATACTTTTTGAAGTCGATTTGGGTATAAAGGTAAATTGATCTAATTCTGATGCTCTCCACAAAAAAAATCAATTTCTTGCAGAACAAGTCTACCTTTAGAACCGCATTCACCTTTGAAAATAGAAACTTTATATGTACTTTAGTGGCATTATAAACCAATCTAGGTTTCCTACCAAGGATCAGAGCAGAAGCTGGGCTAAAGACTCTGAGATTGACAGGAGAGCTGCAGCAGCCAATCTCCCAGGTTGTGATTTTCAGTAGGCTCTCATTACTGGAGCCAACATTATCCTCAAAGGCTCCTTTGTCTCATGGTGAAGGTTATACTTCTCATTATACTGGCAAGAATTAGACTATCCACTCACAACACTGGTTTGTTTTTAAACATACTAAAAACTCTGTAGACACACATTCCTGTGTTGCTGTCTTGGGGTTTCATTTTTCCTTTTGACAGCAGTATCTGCTGTCTTTAGGCAGCAGAACTGAGGAATGCTGAGCTTTTATGTTCATAACTCAAGACCTAACTGTACTCAGCTGAAAGTGGACAAACCAATTGGTTTTTTCTCTAAGGCCCCAAACAGGGATAAATCAAAGTAAAGCAAAGTAAATGGAGACTTACACTGCCATCCAGAGCTGGCTGCGCACCTAGAGACTATTATGTCTATTACAGTTTTATTCAAAGTGACTCTTTCCACCAACTTTTTCCCAGTGAATTCAACTTCCACGAAGAAAAAAACAAGATCGTGAAGGGGTGGCTGGTATTTGAAGTAGCAACAAAGTTTGTGAAATGTGAGGCTGCTCAGGTCTCAACTACAGATTGCAGGGATGAACTACATCTGCAGGATGCTAGATATGTGATAGATCTGTCACCATGGAGTTAGGAGCAGCTGGTGTAATCAACAAAGACTTGGTGTAATCATGAGGCTCTACTTCACTTTACTGCTGAAAATGACAGGCTAAGCTAATTTATATAATGACTGTCATTATTTGGATATTGTCGGTGAAGACAAAACAATATTAAGACATTTTAGCAGATGAAAGGAGGAGAGTTGTTTTCTTTCTCATACCCTCAATTGTGACTTTTGTAATTTCTCACATTCTCATATTTCTTTCTCTTTAAGTTGAATTCTTTCATGTGTTGTTTAGCTTTATTTGATGCTAGAGTTGAAGTCTAATGTCGCTTTACACAGGATTAACAAGATTACTTGTGAAAAGTCAAATGAGGGAAAAACACTGTCCAGGATAAAAACCCAACTTCCAAAGGACCTAAAATCTATTGCCCATTCTCTTTGGAGTACCTAACAAAACACACCCTGCAAATGTACGTAAATGGTCCTTTTGGCCAGCAAACTTAGGCTTACAAAACACTTCCTGCACTGTTTCTCAAGTACACCCATTGGCTAAATTACTCCTTGACTCTCCTTGTCTAAGTACCATCAACAGTCTAAAGATGCTTAGGGAGACATCCTCCCCCTTAGCCAGTATTTCCATTCTTTTATACTCTAGAGCTTCTTCCTTCACTCTACCACAATGACAGAGAAGTAGCAACACTTACACAGTTTAGTAAGAACTGAGCTATAGACATTCATTTTGATTGATGGTGACAAGGAGCATTGAAATGCTTCTGACCACTGAACCACGGCATCTGTTGCGGTCGTTTGTTATAACCGGTGGAATGGAAATGGGTCTTTTGTTGAACAGAAATCCACGTTCATGCAGGAGAAGGTCACTCTGATGGGTTTCAGTGGGTGGTCTGGCAGTCGACTCAAGGAGCTGTGTCCTTAAGTACAACAATACAAGGAACCATTGAGGTCCCATGACTTTCAGAGATAGACACAACGTTTTCATGACCCATTGTTTCAGGAATCTATTCAGCCCCTTTTTTTGTGTGTTCACTAATGGCCTTTTCAAAAGACAACATTAGTGTACTTTAATCTCTGAGAAGTGCAAATGCTGAAATATATGCAGATGTGCTCAGATTTACGAGTTATTGTGGTGATTTTCTTAGATAACACTTTGACAGTATTACTAGAAACACCACTGACTTTGTGCAAATAAAAATTTTGTTTGAGAATGAAACTTCATACAGGAATCAGATTAAAGATGGCTTGCCCCCTAAATGAGTAAAAAATAGAACACATTGAATGTAAATGTAAAAGTAGATAATAATACATAAATTACAATAAGAGAGTCGATCTGATGCATGTATACGCAGTAAAAGCCTCAGAAAACATTCTGGTTGATCTCCCCCTGAAACATGTGAAGAACCTTCAGCAGGCTTATAAATGACTTGTTTTTTGTTTGTTTGTTTTTTAATTACTGTGATGCTTTTTGAATTCTCTTCTTTGTAGTGTAACATATATTTCTGTAACTGGTAAAATGTCAATATCAATTATTTTGAGTTTTTTAGGTATTGATCTCAATCTTTGTAGGCTCACAGTAGACATTGCATTACAGCAGTATCCCTAGAAGCTAGGGATTTGTTTAAAACTGTGACCTCTCTTTTGTCTCAGCATTGACCTTGTTTACCATTGTGCTTAGCTGCTGGCATACAGCATGTCTTTGTTTGGTCATGAATTACATCATAATAATATCACCACCAAAGTGGTACATAAAATTAACGTATTACTCTTATTATTACTATATCCAGTTAAATTCCAAATAATAAAAAGATGGTTGAAGCCACACAGCACAAACTCAAAGCACACAAAAATCATAGACACAACCACACACACACACACACACACACACACACACACACACACACACACACACACACCTGTACACCTGGGAGCAGTCAAATTTTGATATACATTCAAGCTTGAAGTTGTGGGAGATTTGAGTGATCTGAATTTATGGAATGTGATGTGTGATGGTCTGTACTTTATCAAGAGGCCCTACCCAGCCCTAACTGTGTGCCCTCAGGAACTCCCAGCAGTTAAAGAACGACAGAAGGCATTAAATAGAAATCCATCTGTCTTGCTGTTTGATGCACTTTGAGCCTCTGTTCTCTGTACTGTGATTTTTACCTGTGCACATGGGTGATTCTTCCTCTAGTTAGAGGAGGTACCGCTAACATAGTTTTTTTTACCAATAACTAGAGAAAATAATGAAATAAATGTTCAGCTTTGGTCTCATAGCTATTTCTGTGATTCATTTAGAATATCAAAATAACAAAACCTACGAAGTATCAAATATTCTCCTGCAATTTTGACATCTTAAGTTTCTGAGTTCGACGCAGCCCGTACACCCTGCTCCAGGTAAGCGCTGAAGTGGCCACTCGATTAGGGATTTTTGTGGATCTTAGATTTGGCTTGGTGCCTGACAGACATTCCTAAAGGTTCAAAGAGCTGAGTGAAGCTGGGAGACACTGGCTGTGCTCATGGTTTCTGTCACGAGGCTGGCTGTATCTGTTGCAGACAGGTCAGTGATAATACTCTAAGAGGAGGAGGCCTAATCGAAGGTTCAGCGTGGCGCACGCTTACATCACGTAACTGTTGGCAAGTAGTTTTCTCATCCTTGGCGTCTGTTTCTTGTTTCCTCTAGCGGTCTGCAGGTATGGTGTCTGCTTCAATGGAGGTCGGTGTAGAGAGGGGTCTTCACAGCTCTGTGACTGCCCGACTGGCTTTAATGGACCCAGCTGTCAGTATGGTGAGTATATACAGTCCATGTCCATGTATATATAGTATATATACTATATAGATTTTATTCTGCTCATGTTTAAATCCCTCATAAAGTGAGTCGCCTAACTGGCTATGGCAAAATAGATTGTGGTCTCGATTAAATGATCTTTTATGTGTTTCCAGGATTTCATTTACATATGAGTAGGAAGGGTTGTTCTGTTTAGTGTTATATGACATGGGTGGTTCTGAATTACAATGGAAAAAGCACAATTCAGTATTAAAATTAAATGATTAAAATTCATTCAAAAATATAATTTGTAAAAGCAATTCAATCAGAAACATCCATGCAATGTAACTGTGCAGTGTCTTGGTCATCCTTCCATTTATTGATTTAACTTGGCTTCAGTGGCATTTCCTTAGTGAATTTCAGTTTCCTTCTGTCTAGTGTTGGCTTTTGTCACCAAGTGGCTCAAAGCCAACTGTTCTATCTCCTGCAAATGTGGAACAGGAGCCCTTCAACTTGTTGTTGCTTTTGTGATTTCCACACGACAGGAAATTCCTGACAGACACCCCCAAACAGGCACTTCGTTCTGCCATTTGTCTGAGGTTATTGTGGAACTTTGTCACACATAACTGTTCCATCAAATTCAAAGGGAACTTTAGAACTTTGGAGACAATGCGTCATAGACAAGGTCATCTATTTTATGAGATTCTAAAGACAGCAGGGCGGGGCTTAACTGTATAAAAATGTAGCCTACTTTCTCCGAGCATTCACATAAATGGTATATCTACATACTAATATCTTTATTGGCCTTTTGAAATCCATCTAAAATCTGAAAAAACAATCTACGGGTTTTTAAAACCCCAGATTCCTCTAAGCTCATTTTGATTGAATCACACACTTGCTCTTATCAGCTGAGATTGCAGTGCCATATAAGTAAAAGAAACAGCAAAGGAGCCTTTTGTAGTTTCGATGACTTAATACCATGTTAGTCAGACAATCCTTTATGAATGGAAGACTTTTACAGGCTTCTTCATCACTCCTTTCCAAAAAGCTTTTCTACATTGACTCTAAGCACATCATCTTTACCAGCCTAGCTGACAGAGACCTCTCTGTTCATCTCCATGCCTGTGCATCTGGAATGCACACACGCAGTGCACGTGTATAGAACAAGACGCGTAAGCTGAGGTTTAGCCGTGTGCATAGTCAAGCTGAGAGTGAGGAATGAGGTTGCTATGGAGACAGATGCTGAAGGAGTTGTAGAAGGGAGGTGCTCACATTTGATTAGTGAGGGAGTTCCTCCACTGGGAGGGTGCCCAAGGAGCACCCATGGAGTCAAGGGCTGAGGAGAGAGGATGAGAGGGACAAGTAGACGGCTTTATCGAGACCTCTAGATGCAGATAATGGGAGATTTGGAAGAGACTTGTGGGCTGGGGTGGAAACAGATCATTATGAGACCTTACAGTGACGGTATCAGAGATGGAATTCAAGCCAGCCTTACCCCCATTTCTTTCATTTTTTTAATCACATTTTCTACTGCATGTGATTAAAATTCAAATTGCACATCTTTTCTAACTATGGTCAGTGGCAATAGATCTGAACCATGAGTAAATAATTAACTTGATGACTTCCCCAGCTTTTTCTCCTAATGTCCTTTGTGTTGACGAAAAAAGCATTACAGCTTAAATTAAGACCATTCATCAGGTCCAGCATGTGCTTGGCCCCCTGCCTCCTCAATGTACATCTCTGCATTTGACGTCGTAAAGGAAACAACAGCTTCACACTGCTTCGCTCCTTTATGTCTAGACCTGCTGCCATGGTCTAGACCTCTAACTGGTCTAAATGGACCAGTCGTTCCCCTTTTGTAAGCCTTCACCTTATGAATAGGAAAATGGTTATATTGCCCTATGATTGACTGTTAATAATTGCAACTTGCAATCGGTTCAGTATTACCTGTGGCAGCCCCTCATTGATTGGAGTAGCTTTTAGAGGTGGGACTAGGAGATGGCTAGACTTATTGCTGGCCATTGTTGGAGGTCCACAGAACAATGGGTAGCACAAAGGGTTTAGACAAAGCAGTGAAAAGACATAAAATGTCTCATTCTGGTAGAGGACAATGAGGTCCAGTGATCGTTTAGAGAAGAAGTGTCTACACACTGTTTGTAATGCACTGGATAAGAACCCAGCTGGGTCAAAACATTTGAAAGTAAAAGTAGTTGTGAAGGCTTAGGAAAGGTATGCAGACTTGTTCTATGTTTGTATCTATATTTGGATATTATTATCTTGCACCTGTTGTGCATGTTGTAAGGTTTTCCTTAAATAGATGGTGTTATGTTGTTATGGGAATGGTTTGTTCTTGTGCCCTTGTAGTGACATTTTGGTATTTCTATGATGACATAGGCCTGAAATACACATTTAACCACAAATATTGTTCCACAAAATTCTAATCAATATAACTTTTTTTATTAGCCAATTTACTCCAGTCTGATGTAAACGTCTTTAGCTTTTGAGGTGTGGCTTTTCTGGAGCTTTTTGGATGTTAATTGATTCAGTGATTCAAAGAATTTGGTTCACCTCTTATTAACCTCTAAAAACTCCTGTGCAACTGTTTTCAGCTTATGAACCCAGCCATGCGTCTGCTTAATGAGATACTGAGTAGCTGTTTGGAGCACTTGCCTCTGGTGATTTGAAAGTTCTTTCATGAATATGTTTTTTCTGGTGATTTGAAAGTTACTGCAAAGGTTCAAGGCCTCTTCTGTATAGCAAACAATATGAAGTTTTTGAAAGATTCTTTTGAAAAAGCCTTGCCAAACATGGTGTGTTTTCATAAATCACTCAAATTGCTATTAATTTGAATAATGTTTTAGAGCTGTTTTGGAAAATTAGATGTCTGAAAAAAAAAACCCACACTATTTCTGATTTGGTAGACGAGAACAAGTAGGCTTAAGATCTCTAAGAGTAAAACATTGCATTTCTGTCAGTTAGGATGCCTTTCAAGATTTCCTAGATAATACACAGTTGTGATTGGTTGTTACTACATTCCTGTCCAACGAAGTCACCCTTGGTGCTGCACCATGTGGCAGCAGGTGATGACATGTGACATATTCTTGTGGTTTGAGCTTATGATGAAGTAAAGAAAGAAAGGAAAAGCTGGCATACCATGAAGGATGTCTCACTGTTTGTACACTTGGCTAACCCCTATCATATTCCCCTAGTGTATAGCAGTCAACTTCTTCTCATTATAGCTGGTATTTGACTTATTATCACTAACCAAGTGTTAGTTTGTGAGAGACGAGGGCTTTATATGACAGCCATTCTAATCCAAATTTCCATCTGTGATTTGTAAAAAATGCAATGTGTTCTGCACAGAAATGAAAGATAAAATTTTATATGCCTTTAACAGCTATTACTAAAGTAGATGCATTGGAATTCAATTTAAAATTGATGTCAGTGATACACCAGCAGGAAGCATATCATGTTTTAATAAATTAATATCATGTTTTAATGAATTCATATCATGTTTTAATAAATTAATGTCATGTTTTAATGAATTCATATCATGTTTTAATTAATTGTGTGCCATCATATAAAATAAATACAAATGAAAGTTTGTGGTTTTACATGTCTATGAGTACAAAATAACTAATGAGAAAGAGATGGAGCATGACATGTTGATTAGGAAGAGAGACAAATGTCATAGACTCTGACGTGGTAAAACCTGGCTTGGCTTCCCTGCACGCCTGTGTTTGACATGCACTTGTCAAATTTTGCCTTCCTGCAAAGTAAAAACACAAAGGCTTTTGATGTAGGATAACTGATGTGCTCTTCCACTTAGGAAAGTGATTTGTGGCGACATACTGGAGACTACAGTAGTGCCAGGTGTTACAGACTCATAGATCAATAACACTTAAATAAATCAATTTCTAGATCCATTTCTATATTCATTTCAGGGCAGTTTCATCAGTAGCTGGACAACTTTATTATACCTCAGCAATTTGTGCTTGATAGCTTGCCAGCTATGCTCTTAGAACTACTTTCATTAACTTTGCCTTTCCGTAGTCGTATTTGAACAGCTTCGGCATGGTTTTATGTGAGTCAAATGCGTCTCTCATCCGTGTCTCACCTTGCTTGTATTAAGAATCCAGATCTAGTTTGCGGGCAAATCTTTGCTAGGCGTGCTTACTGTTAGAGCTTACTGTTAGTGATTTGATCGTTTAATTCTCTGCCACTCCTATCACACAGATCCAGGAGAACAGAGTTCATGCCACAGAGTTCAAGCTCAAACCACATACATGTAATTATATCACGTTGTCGTAAACTAGAAACAGGAAGCATGTTTACATGTCATCAAACATATGGGATAACTAAAATGAGTAACAGCTGTGGTAACCAAGTACCCAGGAAAGAGGGTGCCATGTTGCTATGTCAGTTATGTTGTTAGATTATGTTGTCATTATTTTCAAACATACCTGAACTTAGCAGGGGATGTTAGCAGTCATATTAGCAAGTCATATTGATGTCAAGATTTGAATGTCTGTTCCAATTATGGAAGTTCATTACAAGGCTTATATACGTGGCAGTGTTTCGTGTCTGTAAGAATCAAATTCTTTGTATTAGAAAACATCTGACACAATCATGCAGTAGGTGTGATTTAGAAATGTAAAGAAATGTAAAAACCTTTGAGCAGATGCATTTCCTGTACACATATACGTCTATTATGAAAAGAAACTGGACCTCAAAGCAGTTTTGAAATCAGATGTACGAGTCCTACTGTGTAACCACAGACCACAGCCCACCCCCACCACTAGCTATAAATTCCCACTTGAAATGATGGTGAAGGTCTTTGTGAGTATCAGCAGGTCCAATCGAGTCTGCTTTATGTCAGGGCAGCTGGGTGATCAGGGTCATCCGCCATAAATGTATCCCTTAAAATAACAAAATTACATTTGCTCTTAGCCACAAACAGGCCAGAAGGTACTGGTGTAGTGTGACTTTGGCCTGCCTTAGTGCATCAGAGTAAGAACTTTCATTTTTGGGAAATAGATGTCTTTCCTGGAGGCATGTATGTAGAAGAGATATACGACTGTCAGTCTGCCAAAAGTGAGTAGATGTGTAAGTAGATGTGTCATTTCTTAGCTCATGGCCAGAATGTAAATGGCAGTAAATGGCAGCAAAATGACAGAGTACGGCAGTAAAAGGCAGTAAATGGCCAGACTCTTCCAAAATGACACAAGAGGAAAGAGAACAAGATAAAATATTAAAGAGAGTCAATCTCAATTACCTTTCATATTTTTTCAGCCCTTGAAATTTATTTGAAAATCTCTCACGTTTCACTATCCATTTGCATAATTTGTCATCAGGATTTGATGAGACAATACAGTTTTGTCTGGCTAATACTCTGATAACAGCATCCAAGACTAAAATATTTCGAAGAGTGATTGGCTGTTTAGCATTAGGAAGACAGGAACAAGTGGATTTTATCAGGAAACCCTGTGAGCTCCATATACCCTTTGAGTCAAGATTTAAAGCCTAGGTAAGAAAACATGTGCATGATACTCAGGTATGTTAGTTTACTCTAAAAGTGCCTTATTTGTCAAGATGTGGGCATTGATCTGGATTTCATTTTGAGATTTTATAGTGCTGTAAGTTCTCATAATAATTATTATTATGATAATAGGATTATAACATCTTTGCTAGGAGTTTTAGGGTCTCCTTGTATAATTTAAGCTTATATGTTCCCCAGGTTCCCCATTCTGTCATATGTTGCATGATACTGACATGAAGTAGTTGAGCTTAGGCCTGTGTTAGATTTACTGATTGAGGGTGACGTTATGATAGTGAACAAAGACAGAGCAATGCACTATGGGATGTGTGGCAGTGATGGAATAAGTTTCTGTATTATGTAAATGTTAACAAATTATTTTCATTCTTGGTTCATATCCAAGGATTGCAAGGTATCTAAAAGTAGCAGAAGTTATTGAATCACTTTATTGTATTTGTCATGGCTGAACATCTCATCACAACTGGAGGAGAAACGCTACCCACTGACCCTGTCAGTAAAACCTTGAGATGGATGTCAGAGCTTATTTTGGGTATTCTTCCAAATGCGTACCACATATATTTATGTTCTAGTGTGTAAAAGATGAGTCTAATTTAGTTCCTTCACTCCTTGACTTATGGTTCGATAATCAGCAACATTAGAAATTCCATTTTTTTAACATATACACATGTTTAAAAACATTTCATTTGTAACCAGCCACATGATATTAGCTTTTTGTTTTTCCACTCTTAGACTTTCATGTTTGGCAAGAATTTGATGAAGTGAAGAAGACATTATTAAGGTGCACCAAATCGCTCTTGTCTGGAGCGTTTCTTCAGACCCAGAAGAGCGCTGGGTCTGAGAATCTGATAAACATGCCAATGCTTACGGCATGAAATTGGAAGCTAAGAAAGCCTGTAATAAAGGCTGTTACAGGGCGCTGGCCTTGCTGGGGAATGCGACCTGGGGTGTTCCAGCTGTGTGGGGCACGAGCGCATACTGAGATCGCTGAGAGGAACACTCGAGGCTCGTGACTTGTTGTGAGCTAATGACTAGGTGTGGAGAAATAAAAGAATGCATTCAGTACGCAGAGTCTTGATACTAGTCATATTAGTTGTTTATTTAGTACAAACGATCACCTCACCTACAAATTAATATTGATTAGTTGATTTATTGTGGTTGTTTTATGAGAACCTCACATCTCAGAATATTTAGAAGAGAGGAAAAAAAGTGTGGTTGATTTTGGGACATTTTGGATCATCTTTTGGATCATTTTTTCATGAAATGCTCTCACAATATAAATGACATTTCCAGTTGGTGTCAGGCAGAGCCTGGTGGTTTGGGCATCCACACATTCCTGCTTGCACTGCCACATTTGCTCCTGAGCCACCAGTTCAGTGCAAGGCTGTTGAGAAATGGTCATGGGGTCACCGAAGCACCAGGCTTGACCTCACCTCAAGTTACCAATCAGTGAACCTGCACTGTTACATCCACTGAGGTGTCGATACACTGGATTATCCGTAGCATTTTTTCTATTACTGGACATACCTGCTCCAGAAATAAACATCAGAAATGTAGTCTTAACTTCTGGAGCCAGTTTTGGACTAGTTTGGATCTTTGGCTTGTCTGGTGTCACATGACCATAGAAGACATTCAGGGATTAAAGGTTTTTATGTTCTCCCAAATTTGCCAAACATATCTGTTCTTTTGGAATCTTGCTTCATTGTGGAATGTCAACATGTTGGGAAGAACATTTTTGGCCTGAGGGCCTGTCTCACACCATGGGAGTGAGGTGTTTATATACAGAGTACCACAAGGACTGATGGATGAAAGCTACTACTGATGGGTTTCAACAGCTCTGTTGTTAAGTCTCAAATGGTGACAATAATGGCGTTTCCTTAATCTTTATTTATAGTTGTGCTTGGATACGCTAGTAAACTAATATATAGTTAGACTGCACATACTAAGCAGTTCCTGTCAATGGTTTGAAACGTTAAAAGGCATTTAAAGGACTTGAACACTCTTGAATACTCTAAGTATGTATGCTGTACTTAAAAGTCCTTAAAGCTGCCAATCATGGGTAAACATATTTGACAAATACCAACAGACCTAAAGACAATTCAAAAATAAATAAAAACCATTACAGCAAGGATGATCCGCACTTTTTCCCTCTGTTCCTCAGTTTTATTTAATTTCAGTTTAGCCATTTCTCAGCCATTTTTATCATCATAATTGTGCTTATTTTAGATTAGCCTTATGTGTCCTCTAATAAATAAAGATTATTTCTGCAAATTCGCATAATTGTGCAACTGATAAATCTCAGATAGTTTATTACTGATAGCTGTAATGTGCAAGTAAGCTTTGTAATGTAACAGTACATTACAATGCCCAGCTTTGTGACATCTCTGACACTGAATAAAGTATCTCTTACACTTTATTCAGAGATAAAAGAAACACAACAACGACATTAATGAAACTAGAGTCAAACTCAGATCAGACAAATGATGAGAGAGGCTTGCAGTATGAAGACTACAGGCTAGGTGTCTGTCTGAAATCAGACTAATGTAAAGCGCTTTAGGGGGAAACCTGGGTTTAAGTAGGTGAGGGCAGATTGGAATCAGGTGTGTGACTAGTGATCAGTGATTAGTGATCAGCATTCCAAGAATGGAGACGTGAGGGTAGTAGCTGTGAGGTGTGTTGTGATCTTGAATTGTGATTGGTTCTCATGTGGCAGCTGCCTCTGCCTTGTGTCTGTCTGGGTGCCGGCGGGGAGACGTGACAGACTGGGCAGTTTATAGAGGTGTCATGGCCCCACTTTGTTTTCTAAAAGATTTTAAGTCAATTTAGTCAAGCCTTCTTTAGTCAAACCTATGGGTTGGGTGTTGTTTTACTCAAGCCTTCTTTAGTCAAACCTATGGGATGGGTGTTGTTTTACTCAAGCCTTCTTTAGTCAAACCTATGGGATGGGTGTTGTTTTGTTTTGATTCACTCTGTCACTATGTCTTATTTTTTCTCTTTTCACATTAATAGTTGTGATAATCCTTTGATATTTTATATAGTATATTTTATCTACTATATGTATGTAGTATGCAATGTATTTTATTACATATATGCCATTTTATTACTTATATATTGGCTATATACTAATATGATATTTATTATAATATAGTTTAATATATATTATTATAAACCTGTTGTTTTACATTGTCAAGGTATTTGTTTATTTTGATTTTTGATAAATGTTCTTCCAAGTTAGTCATTTACAATTTCCTGCATGGTATTCCCCCTTGTCCAGTCTGTGAGGATGAGTAGAAATATTCTGAGACACGTGAGGTCATCCGTTCCCTCCCTGTGAAATGCCACTACCCTGCAATCGGCTTTGTCGCAATGAATGATTGAGGCAGACGACAAACAAGGTCAATCCTTCCCACCCAGAGAGCAAGGCCAATCCTTCCCTATTGGACTGTGTATGTTAGCTCCTGTCTGGTCTTGCACCAGGGTCTTAGGGACATGCTGTTTTATCCTACTAAACAAACTTCTTGACATAATGACAAAGTTTACTTCTTTTTTTTTTAACTTTTGTATGTGTTTTCCTCTTTTGGTGCTCGAGGAATTTTTTTTTGCCCTTCCTGCTGTTTTGAGACATTTTTCTTCAAAAGAAAATCTTAAACAAAATAGGACACGGCTCACTGATACAATTTTATTTAGTCACTATTTGGTCACTCTGATTCATACTTTTCAACAAACTTGTGATTTGTGTTTCCTGGCCAGTTTCCATGCCGTTGTTGCCCTCCTTCCTGTTCTGATATTTAAAGTCCAAGGAATGTGAACGTTCTCACAACAGGCTGTCCAAGTCAGGACCTGGGTGTCAAGACCTGTGTGTCAGGACCTTGTGTGTCAGGACCTTGTGTGCTCTCTTGCCTTGTTTGCCTGCCAACTTAATCTCTGTTAATTGTGCTGTTCATCTTGGTCATGCTGGAGGAGCTCATTAGGCTTCGTGGCTGAAGTCCTTCCTGACCTTAGATCAGGTCAAAACTTGACTGATTGTCTGTAAAACACAAACAATGATCTCCAAACTGATCTCAAAGCTGGAGGCTTTACATTTCTATGCATTGTGGTTTTTCCTACTGACTGGTGTAAAATCGTTCATTTGTCCAATTATATCTCCTGTTTTGTAATCAAGAATGCATATGGATTGCTTTCATTCCGATTACTGCCACCACTACATGGGGAAGAAAGGAAATCGTCATATAAGCACTAGTTGAGACATGAGTGAGCAATATTTGAGCTCAGTTTCCAATGTGGGAAACTGTTCAGTGCTATGTATGTCTTCACCGTCCTAATGACCCTCTGCAGGCAGATGGGAACTCTCAGGTGGGTTCATTATGAGTGGAAACAGCTGTTTGAAGCTGTCCAGTTCAACAGATCCATGATTTGTCAGATCCTCCATGTCGAAGGGGAGTGGGTTCCCCATTGAACAGTGGCCTCCACGTCTGATGTGTTGGCTGGCTGTGCTAGTGTCGATAATTACAGGACTCTGACTGGGCTTGACAGTTATATGATCAAAGCCAGAAGAACTTGAACCAGCACTTGGTTGTCCTCAGCTGCCTCCCTGTATGTATGAGCACAACCTTCTCACACCATCAGTTTTATGCCTCCTGACATATTAGTTCCTGGGACTTTTTCTCCAAAAATCGTGTTTACATAACTAGCTTTTATTTACTTTTCCTAAAGATTGCAAGTACTAAGCAACGACATTTATTCATTTATAAGGAAAATGAAAGAATATATATGTATAGGTCAGATTTTTGTAAAAGTACATCAAAAACCTAAACTTTGTTACATCATAAAGTAGATATTACCCATGAAAGTGTGATGCACAACACTAGTCACTGCACTCATGAGACACATAGGCAGGCTGAGAAGGGCAGAGGTAGTTAAGGCATTCCTCCTGCTCTCTGCATAGCTCTACAGGCTTCTGCCCTGCACCTCCTCGGTCATGGGTCAAACCGTCAGGCCTAAACAGGTAGTGCACAGACACATCACAGGTGAAAGGTCAAAGTTCCCCCGAAAAACATTTTTTTACCCATATGTTTATGCTACATAGACTTATAAAAAATTCTGTCTGGGACATGGCTACATTGATGGCTTAGGGGCATGTGAAAACTTTGGTTTTGTCTAAGATGTCAGCATGTCTCATGATAGCTTGGGGGAAAGCAGAGCTTTCAGAGGGCCAGAGACAAAACCAGAGCTGAGAGACACGACACCAGACTGGAGGCAACAACACCATGAGCTTTAGGTGGTGAGTGTAAAGGGCGTAGCTCTTTGAGTGGTGAGTGTAAAGGGCGTAGCTCTTTGGGTGGTGAGTGTAAAGGGCGTAGCTCTTTGGGTGGTGAGTGTAAAGGGCGTAGCTCTTTGAGTGGTGAGTGTAAAGGGCGTAGCTCTTTGGGTGGTGAGTGTAAAGGGCGTAGCTCTTTGGGTGGTGAGTGTAAAGGGCATAGCTCTTTGAGTGGTGAGTGTAAAGGGCGTAGCTCTTTGGGTGGTGAGTGTAAAGGGCATAGCTTTTTCACTTATTTCCCATCGTGTCAGAGCTGATTCAAGCTGGGCTCTGATGCCCTGTGAGAATCTTAGCTTTTTGCCTTCAATTTGTAAGACAAAAATAGTTCCCAGCAGACAAGGGCAAAACTTGGACACAAGCTTAGATACTGCAAAAGTTAATTGCATTCAGGCTGTGCATTCCTCTCCCTCTCTCTCTCTCTCTCTCTCTCTCTCTCTCTCTCTCTCTCTCTCTCTCTCTCACTCACACAAAAATGCAATGTGTATATTGTACCTATATGTTCTATGTTCAAAGTAGGTGTTTTTAATAAAATGTTTGGTTGTTGGCTGAGTCTATTGTAAAGTGAACAACTGATGTTTCACCCAAAATTTAGCCCTGATATTCACAAACCTTTTTATTACTTGCACTGTTATATCCTAAGTATTGTTTTGGAGTCTGAGAGACCAGGTTGCTGATGGGTACGTGTTGTCCACAGAAAGATGGAGGTTATTTGTCTGTCGCGTCCTGTCAACACATGCCTTGGGAACAAGATATGTGTGAAAACAAACTGCAGCTGGTTTAAAAAGAGAGATATGTGGAGAATTTGCAGGCAAAGGATAGATTGCACTGTATACTGACTGTGAAAGATATTTTATGACTTAACTGAATAAATAATACATGAATGAATGAAAACATTCATCAGCTGTTCCCTGTTGTGTTCTGTCGAGCAAAAATAATCTTGCATACTTTTTATTTCTTTTTGGATATACCTCCAAAAACCATACAGTGCAATCCTTTAAGTAATTGGATACCGGCACACATTTTGTACTTTTGACTGTTCTTTTGATACTTCTGCACACATGAAGACATGACTACGAGTTTAAAGTTAGCTTTAATTAGAGGGCACATGTTAGCGTTTGAACCACAAAACGTATAAAACCTCTTTTTACACACATTCCTCCACTGCTATGTTTTTTTTTCTATCTAGAAGGTTTTCTAAACTCAACAGTTGCGTTTTAATAATGTAACTAGCAGGATTTTTAACCCAGTGTAACTGCTGGATCTCTATTGGCACTCCTTCGGTCATCATCACATTGAGAGATGAAAAAGGCTCTGGGTACAAATGGCAGGTCTGACATCTACTTTAGATATTTTATCAGCATCCCTTGTGCATGAATTAATGATTCAAGAATAGATATTGAAGAAACTGCAGAGGAGCCAATTATCCAATTCCTTTTGGCTCTCTGAAATGGGGAAAAGTTATATAAAAGGTGCCATCATTCAAATATTTATTTGAAATCTAATATACTAATTGGCAAGCCAATTGTGTCCCTGTGCAATTACTTATAGACTGCACTGTATGTTTAGCTCTTGTTAACGTTTAAGTTTGACATTTGCTAACATTGATGTATTCCACATTTAACATCCAAGGAAAGCAAGAAATTTCAGATGTTTGTTGTAACTGTGGTGGCCACAGTTACATTAGTATGGTATGAGATCAGAAAGGGCATCATCAGACCATACTGGAATGGCATGTTAACTCTATGCCTGTCTAGTTTTAAAAACCAACTGCAGCTTTTTATATGTAAACATAACTGATTGGCATTAGAATTCTGTAGAAGTCTTGTTCCTTTTTTGATATTTTCTTTCGTATGGATTTAGATCTTGATGTGGTAAAGTCTAGGAGTCTAAAGCCTGGCCTTTTTTTTTATCATAGTTTGGACTTCCATTACTATGTGCTGGATTATTTTAAGATGAAATTACTTTGAAACATGGTAAATATATAGAATACCTTCTCACGTGTAGCTCACAGAGGCTTCAACTAAAAGCAGTGTGTGGGAGTTGAAGCCATATTTTAAATATGCAACTGGGTAAGATACAGCTGTCCAAGTATCTATGGGGTGAGAAGTTTATACTGTCCAGGTGCCTATTACAGGAATGGGGTCTGTTTCACATCTTCCATACAGTCCACAGGCTCAGATATTCAGGGAGAGGAGGATGGAGCAGTTCACATCCACTGGCAACAGAGATGTGGAAGTTACTTTTATATAATTAGATAATGTTATAGTATTTGGTATTTATATAATTAGATAATGTTATGGTATTTGGTATTTATATAATTAGATAATGTTATGGTATTTGAATAAGAAATCACAGTATTGAGGAGCAAAGATCTTAACAAGAAGACAATTTTCCTGTGAAACTATTCTCCAGTACTTTCATGTCTACAGGGTAGTCTCCATTTTATGTCTACAGAGTAAGTTTTTACCATATGCATATGCGCTAGTTAAATTATTTTCCTATTTCCTATTTATTAATTCATGTATCTTATACTGTAAATATTGTCTCTGCAATTTGTAGAACTCGCACTCAAGTTTTTCCTGTACTCTGGTGATGTGACAATAAATTTGATTTGATTTGATTTGATGTGAACAAGTTGTTTTGAGCGCAGAATTTCTATGTGCAGCATGTCAGCAGCAGGGGGCACTGTGCGCTTGAGGATCTGTAGTCTGGACCTGCAGGAGGCAGCTTGTCTCTTTCCCTGACACTCACTGCTCCATTATTTTTCTCATCCGTTTGTGTCTAAAGCATAGTTATCCCAGTCTTCAGAGCTGTCAGGGCAGTGTTTCCTGTTTGGTCAGTCTCTAGGGCTCGACGACCTCTTGCCTGTCTTATGGAACATGGCCTCTCTTTAAATATTTACATAGGAGCTAGACAGTAGTCTGACGGTGAAGCTGAAAGGAAACCTTAGAACAAAAGAATTGTAAGAAGGGAAAAGAGAGAATGTTCAGACAGAAAAATACTGGTAGAGGGGGACAGAACTGTTAGTGAGAGACTGACAGTGTGGGACAGTGTTGATGACGGACATTACCAGAGTCATAGCAGTCAATCAACTTGTGCATTTAGTAATATCTTTGTGATATTAAAAGAAGCTAATGCTGATGGTTTAAAATATTTTAAATATTTACAATGTTATATCTGTTCTACAACAAAATGTTGCAGTCCTTTAAAGGAAGTGCTTGAAGAACAGCTGATTTTAATGTTCTAGTTTCTACATATGTTTATATTTTTTGTTGGTGTGTCTGATTAATCTGATTGCCTGATGCTCTATCGCTGATGATATAGATTTTTTCCACAAATACATTCTCTGTGCTAGACGTTGTGCCGCTGGTGACACAATTTCTTCTGGTTCCACTGGTTTTCTTTGACTTGCGTTCCATTAGCATGAGAGGCTAAAGCCGAGCTATCAGCACTGGTCTAAATAAGAGACTAAAGCCAAGCTGTCAGCACTGGTCTACATAGCCTGGCTCATCACACCAAATCACATGATGCATGTCTGGAATGTAAAACGCACACAGGCGTTTGACTTGTTGCACAGTTCATCACATACTGGGTACCAGAGGTGGGGTGAGGGATGTATGAGGTATTAATGGTCAGGTGGAATTTATTATGATAACAAATTCTTGAGCTGATAACAAACTCAAGCTGTCTTCAGCTTTTCTCCAGGTTTTACTCGCTTTAAATAATGGCCCCTCTAATGCAATGGATGTATTTATCAACCATATTGAATCTCCAATGATGAAAAAGATCTTTAAAAATGCCATAATTCATGGTGCTGTTTGAAGTATCTGGACTGTTTCAGTGAGGACCAGGGTCTGGTGCTCAGGTGTAATGGCCCAAAGCTTCATGGGAGGTTCGGTAACTCTGACTGCTGGCTTGTTAAAAAGCAATAGTCCATGAACAGGTCACAGAAGTCTAAATACAACAGCGATTGGAAACAACTGGAAAAATACATGAAATGTGTGTGCATC
Source organism: Sternarchorhynchus goeldii (assembly GCA_028565775.1). Taxonomy (NCBI): domain Eukaryota; kingdom Metazoa; phylum Chordata; class Actinopteri; order Gymnotiformes; family Apteronotidae; genus Sternarchorhynchus; species Sternarchorhynchus goeldii. Next base: position 6,499,096 of record JAOXYF010000019.1, read on the forward strand.
ATGTTTAACTGAACACCACAAATGAAACAGAGTGAGTTGTTTTTTATGCCTAAAAAACCTCGCTCCATCTGAATTAGACACAGTACATGATGTAATATGAATTCATCATAGCAGATTAAGTCAAATGGATTTACTACTGCTGAAAACTTTGTATTTGTACTGTATATCAGCCTTTACATTCCATACATGTCTTTAGGACACAGACGTCCCTTGAATAACTAGGATTGTAAATGTCCTTATCTATTACAATAGAACAATATTGATGCAGCATTCTGTGGATTCCATTGCCATAGATTCTGACCTGTGGGAAGGCCTCTGATTACTTTGCCTGGGTTTCTTGATCCACTAGCCCCTAGGGCTCCAGACAAAACCCGTCTGCTTTCCATTTATCAGGCTCCGCTCGTAATTTAGGCATTACTGCTCTTCAATTATTTGTCTATTATGTGCAGCAGAGCAGATCAGGGATATCTGTAGAACACACCAAATAGTCTGACCTTAGTGCGTGAATAATTATAACTTTGAATAGGAAGAAAAAATTAAAAGGTGGTCATATATGCAGAATGTAAGCATGGGACTGTACTATGTGCAAGGTCTGTTCCTCAATATAAAACTGATTTGAAACAGGTGAACAGATACAGTCTGACTCTTTTTGTTTGTTTGTTTCCTTCAGAATTCCATCATATTGTTAGATTTCAACGGGTTGAAATATAGAGGCCTGATTTCTACAAATCCACTCACAGTAAACAATTTTACTCATCACCTTTGAGAGCACTAACAACCCTCTAGTCTAATCAGGCTAAAAGGATTTTCCAAAAGCCTCCTGCCATTGTCCTGTGGGCTCAGTCATGGGTGTATCTTGTGGGCTCAGTCATGGGTGTATCCTGTTCTAGAGACTCTTGGTGACCCATACATGATTCCAGAGGTCAAAAGAGCAATCATTTAGAATTTAGCATTTTTCCCAACATGCCATTCAATTCCTAACATGCCATTATAAGAATTATAAGTCAAAGGAATGATCCTTGCTGGGTTAAGTCATCCCATGTAATTGTTTTGTTCTGTTAATGTAAAAGCCAACTACCAACCATTTTTGCTGTTTGGGAGTTCCATTATATTGTTGAACATTTTGAGATACCACCACAGGTCATCAACACTAGTCCCCACTAACAGAAAACCTTATTGACCTTGACTCAGTATGGGTAATCTCCTCACAATACACACACACACACACACACACACACACAAACAGCTTGACAGCATATCAGCAGTGTTGGGACAAACTCTGCATTATTCCTGATACTGAGATGAATGGTGAGGCATTATGGGAAGTCTTGTATGCTTCCTTTAGGGTACACTTGGTTTATTTACTGATCCTTGCCTCATCATTACTGCCAGACAAATAAGTCCTTTGGTAGTGATCAAAGTGTGATCAAAAGGCTCAATGTGGATCTCCTGCTGTTTATCTTTTGTTTGTGTGTATATGTGTGTATGTTTGCGTGTACTGATTTGAAACATTGTGTTGGTGCACTCTGCTCATTCGCTTTAACTGTCAAAAGATGTTACATGCCAGTTTTTACAGTATTCAGATATCCTTCAATATAAAGACTGGTTTTATAACTCCTTTCTAACACATTTTTTGTCTTTGTGATTGGTCTTGTTTTGTCAGATGTGAACGAATGCGAGGAAACAAATGGAGGATGTGAGGCCCTGTGCTGCAACACTATTGGCAGCTTCTACTGCAGGTGTCCCTCAGGTCAGGAGCTCAAAGATGATGGCAAGACCTGCCACGGTGAGCTCCGTCCACCTTTAATAATGAACGAGTAGAGTCATAACACAAGACCTGCCACGGTGAGCTCCATCCACCTAATAATGAGCGAGTAGAGTCATAACACAAGTAGAGCCATAACACATTGCCCGAAAACATGAACACCAGTTGAGTTCACAATTTTCTTTTCTGTTTTGTATTTTTAAACCTTTTGCTACCACCTGCGCTACCTCTGTATGAATTCACAACGATCCCTGAGCAGCTGCCATGTGTTTGTTATGAGTGTTGTCTTCAGAGCTGTGGCTGCGTCTGTGCTCCCGTTTTACAGTAAGATTAAACCTGACTTCTGCTCCTGGCTTCCTTCCTTCCAGCCCTGGACGACAGCGCTGCCCTGCTTTAATCTGGACCTAAATAATGTCGTGGTGTTTTTACTTTATTTGCTCGTATCTGGAAGGGTTGAGGATGTTGGAATGACAAGAACATGGTCTTTTTGATCCTTTACAGAAGCATTGTGGATGGCCCTGCAGGGTCATGGGTGAACATAATAGTCCACACCAAGTCTGGGGCAGATGAAGCTCTGTAGTTTATTGCAGCTAATGTTGATCTTATCTAATGTTTACATTTGAGCTGATTCCTCTGATAAGTTATACTGACCTGACCTGTTATGAACTCTACACTACATACCTTAGCGCTATATTATATTAACATAATATGATGAATAACTCTTAATGTAAGTAAGTAGTCAATTGTTTGTTTGATTTTCACGATTGAGCCACTACTCTAATTCCACAAAACTTTAAAATTGTATTCATCATCAGCTTTGGATATTTTAGGTACAGTCTTTATCCACATTTTTGAAGAATCCTCAGTGAAATTCCATAAGGGAATTCCATCATCTATGAGCAGATACTTAAGACTAATAACTCTCCTTTGCCTGTATAAATCCTTTATATTTTTGCCATGTTAGGTGGGCTTTTAGTTGAATTAACACATATAGGAATTTAAGGAATACATATTTACAGCTCAGAGTCGGTCTGCTTCTCCCAATCCCAGATTTGTCTTGTGGAACTTTTAAGGATATTTTTCATTCCATCTGAAGAGCTTCTTTATTCATTTGTTACCTAATAATTAAAAGAACATAAGAAGAAACGGAACAAGACATGAAAAGAGAGCCTGTTCTCACATCTTTGATAAGATGAAAGAAGACCATTAGTGAAAATACTGCATACATGATGGATGGGAGCCAGTATGTATCAGATCTGCATGGCCTACAGTCAGCACTTTAGCTGACAGAAGTGTAGTTGGTGCTGGGAGTCTGATACCAGGACTTCACATCATTTAATTACTCCACTCCGTCAAACTTTTTTAAAAAAAGGTTTCTCTTGTTCCTCATTCTATCTTGCCTGTTGAATGTACTTAGACATGGCCTATCCATATTGCACTGAACAACATGTAAGTCTGTTGTTAATAATGTTGACCCATCCAAGAAGTTT
>JAOXYF010000019.1:6522101-6545822 GCA_028565775.1 Sternarchorhynchus goeldii
TGGGTCGTGGGACAGAGTCCAGGACATGAAGAACACGCATATGAGAGATGAATGAGTAAAGCTATTCTTTATGAAGCACTAGTTTCGGGAATTAAGTTGGTCATAACTTAAGGCATTTAAAGCTTGCCTATGCTGACCAAGCCATAGTGAGATGAGTGAATAGTCCAGGCCTCTGTGCCAGTGGGGCCTAGCTGTGCCAACAGAGGCTAGCTGTCCTTCAGATGGTTTCCCTGCTCATGAATTAACAGTGTGATGCCACATCACTGATGGTCTATGGCTGGCAGCCTGAAGATCCGAGAGGTTCTGTGAGGACACTGAACCCTTCCAGTAGTTTTTCCAAAAGTAACTTCAGCAGTTTGAGCTGCTGATGAGTCGTCAGTGAAATCTTAATGACTCACATTTGCTTTCTGTAATTAAGTCTAATTTGTTACACATAAAATAACAGTGGGGCCAATGGCAGCAACCCAGTCTCATCCTGGTGCTGCAATTATTTGATTTGATAGAAAACAAGCCATATTTTCCCAAAATCAGATAATCGATTCCGCTGTAATGTCCACTGTAAGCAGTCATGTGGATCCGAGACAATGCTGCAGTAATGAGTGTAGAAATGTACGAATACATACAGCACTGTGCAAAAGTCTTAGGTAACCATTAGGTTTATTGTGTTGTTGATGTAACAATGGTAAAATGGCCATATATAATTACTTCTCACTCTCTTGATGAAAATACAACTAGACAATATAGAAGTATTAAAAAACAGACAAAAACAGATCTGAAAAAACAACTTCTGACCTCCCCTTACTCTTGAGCAATAGTAGGAACCTGGCTCACCTCAAGTCTCTTAAAGCCTGTAATACCAAAAGAGATTACTTGAGAACACCTCAGGACAGTCTCTGCAAAAGACTTCTAGATGTGCTTATTGTCACAATGGGGAAGGAGTGTGTCTGTTTTTTCTAACTTAATAAAGAGAAGTAATTGTGTCTGTGTGTGTGTGTGTGTGTGTGTGTGGGTGAATATATATATATATATATATGAAGTGAGAGCAATTTTCAAGGTATATTGCAAAAGCAACAAATCTAATGGCCTAAGACGTTTGCACCGTACTGTATTTCTCCCAATATAGCACTCACATACGCTGAGGTGCCCAAGTACTGCATACTGAGCCTCTGTTCACCAAAACGTGTGTTTATGTAATATTAATACCGGACGAATCGTCCGCCTACTCCCTCTTCAAACAGCAGCAAGTAGCACCTGAGGTGACCTTCATCTGTGCTCAGAAAGGGGCTCCATTTCAATCCTTACATCTTCTCTCTGGCCCCCAGCTCTATTCTCTTTAGCCCCCACATATGTTCTGAATAACTGTAGGATATGTGCCACTTACAAGGCTGTTAACAGTTAAGTGTTGTTCAATTAACCACTAATCGGGCTTTTAAATGATGAACCCAATTTTCTTTTCCCTAAATGGATCTTTACAGATTTCCATCACACAATCTAGGTCTCCTCACAGTGCATGGGCTTCTAACACAAGGTTTCCTCGTGAGGCACACAAGTCAGCTACCACATCTTTTTGAGAACCTCAGCCAATTATGCTCTCTTGGCTTTGGAATAACCGAAATTCAAACATGCAATCTGCTGACAGAACCATAAGAAAGATGGGCTATTAAGGAGCCCCTAGTGATTGGACTTAAATTTTTTTTTTTAAAGAGTTCATTGTAGTAGGCCACATATTACACGTACAGCTCAAGGTGCAGCGTCCTGTTATCTCATGTACGCACGAACACAGAAGAAGAGTGACGATCTATTATGCCAAAAAAAGCTGGTGTAGATTTCATCCCCACCTCCAACAGTGACGGGTTAAACTGAGCAAAAATGAGAACCCACAGAGCACCACATGACATGGTCCTACTGAGGCTTAGAACTACTCAGAACAGCAAAGCAAGCAGGTTATTATAAGTTTTTTTGTTTATCCTGCACAGCAATGTGAAGTTGACTAGTTAAGCATATCAGGTTTCCAGTTTCCAAGGTGTAAGAGATGGGCAAGCAGAACCTGATCTCTGCAGCTGCCTCTCAAAAGGCAGAGGGGAAGGGGGCAGATGCTACTCTCCGCTGAAGAATCTTAAACAGTCCACACACAGCCAAACATGCTCTCAAAATGCCATAAGGTTTCACTCCTCCTCTATGTAAGCACTGGGTACTGCAGTGACCTAAAAGCAATGGAACAATTTGGGACAGAATTATGGTTCTGCACAATAGAAGGCAGAGATGTGATGAAACAAACTATTAATATTAAATCAGACAAGAAATCGTACAAATAGCATGGAAAACTGATATTATTAATACATTTACACTAATGCAAAACAACGTATTACGAGGGATAAACGAAAACTTGGCATCCATTTCTGACAGAATGCTTCTTAATCTATTTCTAGAGCGTTCACAAAAGACACTGTACATAACGAAACTAGACACATGTATGCTTTAACTAGGCCTGTTCAGAACAGCATACAACACATATGCGGTTTTCATCTCCCACATGTATGCATGCACGGACACGCCCACACAGCCACAGCACGTTTGTGCTCTACAGCTCCACTGCAGAGGTGTAGATGACTGGACAGGAGTTCTACTGAGCAGCTCCGCTGAGCTTTCACTGCAATGTGCCTTCCACTTTGGCTCTTAAACATTTATCTGGTCTCATTTCATGTAGGAGTGAGGCTGTATCGAAGCTAGAACAGTAATAGGGAGGACCACAAGTACTGTAAAATCTCAGCACGCCTACTCAGTAACACTTCCAGCGTACTACCACCTCGCTCCTTTCTGCGCTCTGCAAACCCAAACACACAGGAGGAGCTAGAGATGAACAAAAAGGTTCTTTATGGAGAACACCATCATGTACAAGCTCTCCCTCAAAAGGTTCTTTATGGAGAACACCATCATGTACAAGCTCTCCCTCAAAAGGTTCCTTATGGAGAACACCATCATGTACAAGCTCTCCCTCAAAGCCCGTTATGCCTTTTTGTGAGCGTTTTTTTAAAACGTGCAGTCTAAATATGTTCTACATGCTGGTGAAACGCTGTGGACAGCCAGTGCTCGTTTCAATGGTATGTCTGTGGTACTCTGCCATCTGTCAATAGACCTATTTTGATGATCCGACGGCTGATATTAACTAATAAAATTATTAGTTATTTAACAAATGCTTCCATCTGTAGCATGGTAACTTTAAAGAGATGTGGGAATGTTTGCAGTATTACTCTGAGGAAAGATACTGTAAAAACTGTATCTCTTCTTTGCCAGCACTGGGTAGCATGATGATGATGATGATGATGATGATGATGATGATGATGATGAAGCTACCAGATAAAAGCTTAAACGTGGCCTTCAGATCACTCCTCTACCAAGGCAGCAGTGGGGATGATTATCAGTGATGGACCTTTGGACATCAAATCAGACTGGCTGTCAACATCAGGTCACTGTCAAAATCACATCAGCAGAGACTAGTCAGTCCTACTTGCTAACCAGTTCCATATTCACAAAACTTTTGTTTTTAATAACTTTTGATTGTAATAAACTGGATGCTGCGCTGGGATTGGTGCCCTGCCTGCTTCGGCACAGCAAAAAGGCATCAGCTCAGCTAGGGTAGGTTGCATTACATAATCACAAACCATAAATAAATAAAGGAATTCTCATATGACCAAAGCCATTTAATCAGTCTGTTGAGCAGAGATGCACAGAGCCACAATTTCAAGCCATAGTGGCATGGAAGTCTTCATCTCCAATAAAGCAGCCTTTGATCTTGAGATTGTGCTGGTGTAATGGTGGTCACTATCACGCGTGTACAGGCTTCTCCACACGCGTGGGGCTCACTGGCAAACTGAACGCATGTCTGTGGCTTGTCGTATCAGCTTTGATTTGAAGTAACTGAAGCAAAATCCCCTCAGGGTGAAAATGAGAAGAGTGTCGATGCAAAGCCCCTGCTTAAACAGCCTGGAGAACTGAACTGAACTGTTAGTATTTAAACAGCCTGGAGAACTGAACTGAACTGTTAGTATTTAAACAGCCTGGAGAACTGAACTGAACTGCTAGTATTTTCCTTCCCCTTAAGTGTGCAGGATGAGTGACGTTTTCTCACACACATGCAAATGAAACACAGACTGGTTTATTTGAGTGGGGAGATTCTCCATCTCTGTGAAAAACTCAACACATACATCACCTATGTTGCCAACACCAGCAAGTCCACAGCCTGAATCACTAAGAAAATTGCTTACAGCATAACAGGAACGCATTGATTTGGCATTACTTGGATATTTTATGTCTCGTTCTAGCCGGTGGATACTTTGCATGCTCCTTTCCCCCCTTCATCTGGCACCCAACTGTACCCAGGATCTCTTGCCAGAAAGGAGGTGGGTGGAGGGTGGATGTAGGGTCAGAAGGGCCCCACTGTAGCACTGTCCAATTTTGATGTTCAGTGTCCACTGTATGTGCCGTCAGCAGTGAACATGGGTGAGGATGGTCACTCTGACTGGTCTGAGGCTACACAACCCATATTCAACAAGCTGCGATGCCCTGTATTCTGACACCATTTTATCATGGCCACTTTCAACATTTTCAGCAATTTGTGCCATAGCAGCTGTTCTGTGGTATTGGACCAGGCAAGTTAGCCTTCCTTCCCCCCATCTTTGTGCCTTGGGAGCCCTGTTTACTGTTTGTCCTTCCTTGGACCACTTCAGGCATCAACAACTACATACTGGAAGCCACTCACATCAAGTTTGGAAATTCTTTGATCAATCCGGCCCTTGTCAAAGTTGCTCAGATATTTGCACTTCCATTTTCCCTGCTTCCACTAAATCCACATCAGGAAGTGAGCATTCATTTGCTGCCTAATATATCACCCCTCTAGACAGAGATCACTATAACGATATAATTTTGTTCACTTCTCGTTAGTGACTTTTCCTGCTGTGGCTGACTGGTGTGTGTATATACACACACACGAGTGCATATGTGTATATTGTTATGATAATGGGAAATTGAGCGTTGGGAGCCCTATAAAGGAAAATTTTACTATAATGGAAAATTCATTGTGATAATCTACAAGATGCAGAAAACAGCAGTGGTAATAGATGCGACAGGCCCATTACAAAGAAAGAAATATGAAAAGCTGGAAAAATAACAGGGACTGAAATAAGAAACAGATAGAATGTGGAAGGTTAAGATGGTCTCGGTGGTGATAATGACCCCTAAACTGCAAAGTAGCTGCAATTACATTAATTTCAGGCAAGAAGAGAGAAATCCTAGGAACAGCAACAAATGATAGAAGCTTCGATTGTGAACAAAGAGGTATGACTGCCTACTGAAATTCTCATATACACCTCCCCACCCAGCCCTGTAGAGGACAGCAGTAACTGTGGTGTTCGATAGTTAAAAATGTTGAGATAACAACAATGATTGGTGCTATATAGATCAATAACGCATAATACAAGGAGTTCTATTCAGAAACATTACTGCACCTTTCTGCTTCTATCAGCAGGCCCCACTGGCATGGAAATTAGATTCTGGCACACCACTCCAGAGGGCTGCACTATTCACCCAACTGACTATGGCTTGGTCAGCACAGGCAAGCTTTAAACGGCACCTTCAAGCTTAAACGGCACCTTCAAGTGTGAGAAAATTATTTGGCGGCAAAGGGCCATTGGCAAAACCAGTGATTCATAATGAGTACCTCTACACAACAAGGGGGAAATGTAAATGTACACACACACACACACACGTAGAACATTTAAAACTTGTGCTGATAAATATAAAATGTTACATTGTGTTTTTTACTTTACATTTATTTTCATTTTTCATTTCTGTTTGCTCAATCTACTCTGGCACCAGCATCCTGTTCACCAATCATCTGGACGTTGAAACAGAAAATGTTTTAAATACTTCAATAAATAAGGCAATTTTACTTTAAAAAAGCTGATTTTACACTCTATTGTAATGCTGCATCTTTATCGTAAGTCATCCCAAAATTGGTTGAAACTTGAGAAAGACAGAAAAGTTCAAACAGATGCCTCTCATGTCTCATACTTCTTACTCACTAATCCCAGTTCACTCTACACACGGCCAGTCCTGATGGCCTGCTCTGAGTACATTAGACCAACCCACAGATGCAATGTTAAATTACTAGCCAGAGTTAATACCACATACTGAATGAGCAAAACATCTCACTTTCCCTTTACACAGCCTGTTCTATTTAAGCAGATGGGCAGCCATACCAAATGCATGAAATGACCAGACAGCACATGCAGTTTTCTATGACTGTGGAGGTTTTAACTGGAAGTGTAACTGGAAATAACGTATTTAGGTATTACCATATAAGATTCTGAACATACAAATCTTAACCAAAATCTTAACCATATCTTAACCAAATCTTACATTATTTTTATTTGTTCTGACACCTCAATAAATACACACATTAAGAGCACAGGGTTCATCCAGTTCCTATAGACATATGAACAACAACATTTGGATTAACTGGTCGTTATCCAAATCCAACTCTATAAACCTGAAGCATCAATATTATTATAGGGTTTCATAAATAGCCATATATCTCCAATAGCACTACCTCTAGGAAACTTGATGCACGGCTTAAGCTCAACTATCTTTATCAAGGCAACAGGACAGCCCATCCTGTTGCTAAGCAACCTAACTTTCCAAATGGTTGCATTTAGCTTGTTAGCTTCAGTCCTTTTCTTTGCTAGCTAGCATCGTGCGTTTGAAATGCTATGTGAAGACTCAAATGCCTGTTTGTATGCATACGCGAAATGTTTCGGACCAAAGGCTCTTTGGACTATTAAACTGCCACACAGACACTTTTTCCCCCCCAAAACACCAGATAACATCATTCTTAAAGTTGGAGAACGCTCACCCACTGGCCCTCTCTAGACCTCTGAAGTGTTTATATTAGGAGGCTCATCATGGAGATTCCAACTGACATAACAGCAGCACAACACAGGCTGGGTTCCTCCTTCGAACAGAAGGTTATCACATGCACCCCAACACACACGCATTTGGAGAACACCACCGAAGCAGTGCAATTAAGTGTGTGTGAGCAAGTGCGTCCTAATTCAGTGACCCACAGAGACACACTGGGTTGTGTTGCCCAAGAATGGACCCTTTCTCTCTTGATGTCTCTCTGAGCGTTATTAGAGATCAGCTCAGATCTACACTCATGCATGTCCGCACACAAACTCAGCCTCTGGCACAAGATCAGATGCCGACCCTGGAGTCAATATGGAGGTTTTCCTCATGCCAGAAGGATCTTTGAACTGGGTCCCTTAGGAGGTTTTGAGCACAGAGTCATGACTTACATCCAGAATGGCAACAGAACGGCCTGCTATTAAACTTCAAGCACAGACCTTAAAATGGACAGTCAGTGACTCTGAATAAAAACAAAAACCATAACTGCTTACACTCTTCTGTTGCTCCACATTAAAATAAGTTATATAAGTTTATGTCTGTGCATATATAAGAGTGACAAATTGAAGTCAGTGACAACAGAAAGGGTAGCTTCAAACCCCAGGCAAAAAACAAAGCTATAACAATAGAAATAGAAAAAAGTTTATACTGCAATATCCTCTTATAAGTGCCACCACTGTACCATCTGGTGTGTGTATATATACTTTTCTGCAGCTGTTACCTACAGTGCAATCAGGACCAATAAATTAGTGCGTTGAAAATTCACACACATACATACACACACGCATGTTAGCAGTCACACTTACACTCTCAGTCACACGCAGTCACACACACACACACACACACACGCACACACGCACACACGCACACACGCACACACGCACACACGCACACACGCACACACATTGAGCAACTGAGCATGATTCCAAGTATTATTTAATTAGTCATTTACTCCACCTCCCAACTCCCCACCCCCACTCCAGGAAAGAAACAGAACCCAAGAATGTGACTCTACGGTATTCATGGAGAGGCAGTGATGGACACGGTGAAGGATTATTAATATTGACTGCTGGGGACGGTTGGGTTATAGTGATTAAACACCAGTGTCAGTAGCAATCTGGAGTACACGATGCGCGATTCGAGAGCTAATCGTATCAGCATGCTGAAGTCAATCTCAATAAACACAAGTAAAAAAAAAAACCAAAACCAACTGCATACTGAGTGAAGACGCATCACGACAGAACAAATACAATTTCCTCTAGCACTTCAAACAGGAGTGAATGAGTAAGTCAATTCTGAAAGGCTTTTTTTCTTTAAAACATCCCCCAAACACGGCAAAGCACATCTAAAAACATGAGTAAAACACATCACCAAAAGCAAAGACTTTTTTTTTGCTAAAAAGTAATGCCCAACATAAAAACACCACCACCACCACCACCACAAAAACATGCCCAAGGAGGCATTAAAACCTCTGAGTGACACACTGTTGGGCTACTGCCCTACTTGTAGAGCGTGTCCTACCTATACTTCATGCCTGTCCTCAAGCTCTGGTCACTGGAGGAGGGCACGCTCTGCACAGACAGCTGCCCGAGGCTCCGTGCCACCATGGCCACGGCTCTGAACTTGCTCCGGGTGCCCGTGTTTGGGCTGTTGGCATTCTGCCGGTTCAGCCGGTCGTCCGTGCTGCGGCTCATGGACCGGTGGTCTGTACACACAAACGAGACCTGCATCCTGGCCCAGGGGATGCGGGATGATCAGGATAAGATGAATATCCCGCCTCCTTCTGTCTTGCTGCAGCGGTGGAACAAGAGAAGACGGGTCTCCGGAAGCAAAGCTTTGTTTTAAGTTCCTCTTTGCTGCTGGATCTGTACGGTTGGATGTGTTTCTGTCTCTTCCTGCTTCTCTGCTCTCAGCCCTGAGCGAGCTGAAAGGAGATGGCTGGAGGCTCTCAGGCAGCAGCAGGAGCAAAGTGGGGAGGGTGTGTGTGTGTGTGTGTGTGTGTGTGTGTGTGTGTGTAACGGCGCTTGGCCAGACTAGAGCGTGAAGCCGTCTCCAGTGCTGTTGCCGTCACTATCTCTAGTTGCTTCACTGCGTCTTCCAACCAGCGAGGGAAGCACACGGAGCTTGGTTACCGTGACGATCAACAGCACAGCTTTGCTAGCTCAGGTCCCACTCCACATATGCTCTCACACAGTTCCAGTGAAGGCTGTCCTTACACAGCGCAGTGTCCGCAGAGAGGTGGGCTCTTTCTCTTAATGCCCCTTTTCATCAGCTCAGATGCCGTCCTTGCAGCCTGCCGTTTCAGTCGACCAGAAGATTAAGCGTAAGTGGCATGTAGCTCCTTCGAGCCCAGCGCAGCAGGCTAACGGGGAGATGGCAGGCGATATGTCCGGACCCACACCTGGGATGAACCGAAGATGAGCCACACACAGCAAGCAGAGAGGTCTTTTGTAGGGAAAGCCCAGTGTTTGTATTCGTCTGTCACATAGAGAGATGTGTCTCGCACTGGCTGATGCTCCTTGGCAAGGATTAAACTTATACGAGTACCAAGAGCGCGACACAAAAGAGGCAGACCATGTGTGAAGGGGGGAGGGATGGAGAACGGTTGCTGAAATAGTGGGGAGTGGAGGGTTTGACGGTAAGATTAAGAGGCTGCGAGAAAGAGAGAGAGAATTAAATAAGAGAACCTAGACCAGGGAAGCACAGAGTACTAGAGTGAGTTCGGACGCTTGGATTCTGAGGTCTCGTCCTGATTCCCTGCTTTTCATGGACAGTCGGGGGAAGCAAGCCTTGGGTAAAATGCACATTATGCAAGTCAGTCTGACTGAATGCATGTCAAAGCTAGAAGAAGTAACTGCTGACCACAACACTGCTACCACATTGTTAATAGTTCACATCCCAGTGGGCCTGTCCCAATCTGACAATACAACGATACAGCAAAACAGTTGCATCCAATTTATGCCAACTCTCCCATCTCCTTTGCATGTGCTAAATATTTTTATTGCCCATAATTGACAGCTGTTTCTTTCAATTGCGTGGTGAAAACAGCCAATTACCACAGCACAGAGATATGGCCGAAGACAGGAAGCAGATATCAACAACCAATTAGATTAGCAACCAAAAGCACCTCAGTGTGTGGAAGCAAAAGATAAAAATAATGCTGGCAGGTCAAAGGGCGTTTCATGCTAACTGGAGTGAGTATGGGACTGGCTAAAGAACCAGGAGCCTGCTGGGACATGCGTTCAAACCGTGATCAAACAATGACACTTATGTATATAGGACCTGCCACTAATCTATTTAGAAGAAAATCAGGAGCGATGTAGAGCAGAAGCCCACAACTGTGTGGAGATCTGCAGAGAAGCACCTCTTCCATCAAAAGAATCTAGCAGACAGCAGGCAAATTGCCCCTCCCCCCTGACCCCTGTCTCCCACCCCATACATACATCCCTACAGGGTTTTGGTAGTTATATTCCTCATGCTGCAGACCCGTTGCCATACTGAAAACCACAGAAGACAACGAAGCCTTAACATGGGGAAACATGATTTCTCCATGTCTGGTCTTCTCAACTGTAAGACGCAGGGTCATCAGTTTCTTAGTACGACTTGGGTGCCCAGCTTGTGCACATGCGTGCAAACACTCACACACACGTACACACAGTACTACGTGTACCTTGTAAACAATAGGTAATTACACACTTATACTCACAGGCAAGGCAGAAACATGATGCCCAGATAGGATATGTTTCTGGGGACCAAGAGTAATTTCTGAGCAGGGAAAGGAGCCTCCTTTACTTGTATTGAGTATCAGTACATACAGCGCTGGCTTGAAAACCACACCAAGCTACTGTCACACAACACTGAGCTCGAGATGGGCCATCTGGGATGCTGCTCATTTTAAATGCTTTGACCTGCACACGGGTTATAGTTGCCAGGTAACGGGTGATTCATAATTATAGCCGCACTACAGTGAGCGTGCCAATTCATCTGGGCAGTTAATTCCCCATTCCAGCACAACACGACAGAGGTAGATCAATATAAACGTGTGACATCCAGCACTGCGTCTGCCAGCTCAGAGATTCATCTCATCGTTGGATCAATAGACGCTGAATATGATGTATGGTATGTCCTGTATGGAACAGGTTTAAATTGTTGTTCATGGGGTGTCAAGCTTGGTCAGCACCGTTGCTTGTATGTTCAGAGGTGTTCAGCATCGACTGACCAGTCCAGGATGTATTTAAAGATGCAGTGTGTAAGGTTTAGGGAAATCTATTAGCACAAATGGAATGTACTATACAGGACCATGTTTTCATTGATGTATAATCACATAGGAATCACTATGTAGCCCTACATAGGGAACAGGAAAAAAAATTTGATTGAAGTTGCCCATTTTCTTCTGAACAGGTAATTTAGTGTACCAGTATAAATGATAACTTTTGCCGTTTGATAGGTTTAGATCAACATGGCCATAGGCATAGTTGTCAACACAAATAACCCCCCCTCCCCCTCATGTCTATGTTAAAAAATATCTCATTGTAATTTTAAGCTAGACGCACACTGCCCCAACCATCAGATAACATCAGGCTGGCATCAGTGACCGACTGTTGCCTGTAATCTGTGTGGTGTGTTCTCCATTGTTACCTCGGGCTAACCCTAACCCTAACCTTAATCCTCTATGGAAGTAAGGAACTAAAGGAGATGTGTGAGTCACTCAATTCAGTACCTTCTAGAAACAAGCAAGTAGTTTCAATTTATTTCCTTTTGCCAAGGCACAGGAGGATGTGCATGTCGTCCATCAGATGTAGTCTGGTGTTAGCTTTTCACCGTCAGTTTAGGATATCCCTAGTTTTAATTTGTGCCAAAATTAGAATATATCTTTTATATTTGGACAAATAAAGTAAATAAAAACCTTGGTAACTCCAAAATCAGCCCACATCTGATTAAAGTTATTGCCCATAAAAATGTAACATGGAAGCTACAGCCTAATTTTTCAGACTAAATAAATAAAAAATTTCTAAATGAACCTCATCACTTGACATAGGGCATCTCGATGCAGTCGCAGATGATCACATAATGTTGGAAGTAGCTTGGCACCTCACAGCTACTATACATTAGGAAAGGCAGAAGTATTGACTTGGTTGCAATTAGCAACCTCACCTGCTTAGAATGACCACTTATAATGACCACTTGTCCAGAAACTCTAAGCATCACGCAATTAATCCACGTCATTAGGGTTCACTTGCACACAAAACAGAAAGTTATAAATGTGTTAAATTATTATTTCCCCTCATCCAAACTGAGTTAAGATTATGGTACTGAAATCTTGAGAATATAATTGTAGGCAAAGTTCAGAGCTGGGCTCCAGTACACCACCCTACAGTACACCATGGCCCTCACACAATACTCAATTTAATACAATAAAACTCTTACACAATACAGGGACCTAAAGTTGGAACAATGCCACAGTGCAAAGAAAAATTCTATATATACAAACACAAATACATAGCAGTTGATATGCAAACTCAACTGCTCAACCAACATCTGCCATATAAACTTCTACAAAGAGCGTAAAAGTATAAACCAGATAACTTAATAACTTAATAGTACAGAAATAGAATCAGCATAGTGCCCTGCTTTTAGTAATTTCTTTATTCACATAAAAAAAAAATTAAATGTTTTTTTGAAGGACAACTTTAACTGTTCCTACTTCCACCTCCAGACTTCAGGTAAAACTTTCTGCACTTACAGCTTATCCACTGGGTCATGACTGATTCTTAATTCGCTCTTACCTAAAAATCGTCAAACGGTCTTTTTTAACTTCAGTTACAGCCTTAAATAACTTCAGGCAGGTCAAGCCTCTCGCCCTTCTGATTCTTCTAGAACTCCTTTCTGAATGGTAGATCTTTATAGTTAACAATTCATCCCATACGTAAAAGTATGAGGAGACAAGAGATGGCTTTATGGAACCAGTATGTGCATTATTTCTATAATTATTTAACTGTAATTTGACACAACAGTAATACCTTGCCTCTGAACTATTCTTCAAACGTTGCAAATCTTAAATAAACCCAGTATAGCCCTGCCCCTCTCATGAGGGCACTATAGGTGAGAATCAGTTTTTAAACTGTCAACAAATGTATCATTACTATAGATAATAATGAACACCTTGCTGTCCTTTCCTGTCCAAGTAGTCTAATTTTTAAGCATGTTTTGGACAGTTATCCTGCTGCCTAGTACGTCTGTCCAATTATCTCAGTCCAGAGAATCATTACTTGCTTCCACACTGTTGGCTCCCAGCACTGTGCAAAGTAACATTTTCCCCCTCGCTGAGGAGGGGGAGTCCATAAAGCAATCAAAAACAAGAATAAAGAACAATTCTCCATAAAACTGTTTATTAATTTATTAATGAATGTATTAATCATATATACATTGTACAAGTTGTAGTTGATTGCAGTTGATGATGGAATGCTAAATCCTAAATGATGTTTTCTTTGGGTACTATTTCTCTTTCTCCACTCTGCCTGTACCTCTCCACCCTGCACATGTGTTTTATGTAGTTTTGGTAGGCGGGGTGTGTCACACAGTGCCAACAAAACTCGTATGTGAATATGACTGCCATCTCAACTACACATTGTGCGGATCTGCTGAGCTGCTCATCAGGTTAACACTGATTGGCTGTCTAGTATTGTTGGTTGGCCATTAGAAGATTTATGGCCTTGCAAACATTTATATGACCCATCCTCAAAATATTACAAGAATTAATAAGATTTTGGGCGTTTTTACTTTGCAGTTTATATGCTGCCACTGTTGCAAACCTTTACGTTTAAAGTGTCATTAGTGGAAACGTTAGCATGTGAAACCTGCATGGGTACGCAGATACGCCGAAGCATTGCTGGAATCACAAACATCGCTGTGATGTTTCGGAAATTATTTGAGGCTCCAGCATCTGGCTACATTTAGCAAGTTAGCATACCGCTACTTGTCGACGATTCTGTGAGACAGAGAACACCATGGCAAAACACAGACAAATGTTTTCATCTGAGTGAGACAGAATGAAACAATCTCATGATGTCCAGTGCCAACCAGTCAGCCATTAAGGCATTATCTTGGAAGCCTGTCATGGCTAAGTTACTGTCCTAGTGTTTCTCTTATGTAGTGATATTTAACAAACGCCATGAAACGCAGCTATGCTAGCATCCGTCTTCGAAAACGTGAAATCTGTCATTTTGGAGAGTCCAGTAAGTAAGTCTAATTAGCATCACAGATGAGCTGATTCATGACCGTGATTAGTGGAAACGCGAACAAGCCAGTGACTGGCTGATCAAAGTGTCCGTTTTAAAAATATTATTATTTATTAGAGAGGTGCAGGGGCTACATAGCAGGTCTGAGCAAGTCAGCACTGGATCTGTGTGGTTCACTATAAAGGGCATGAAGCCGCTCTCTCATTTTCATTAGCTCTGAGATAAACTTACCATATAGTACTTAATTCAATCTAAAAATGAACAGACTCCAGGAAACATTTGGCACTTTAGGCACGTGGTGTTTTTTTCCATTTGATACTTAATCTCCATGCTCTAGTAAACCTTTTATAGAAGCCACAGAATTAGCTTTTGTAAATTGCCGCTGCGCGTGGCAGTGAGGCAATTCTAATTAAACTGGAGGTTCAGATTCATTCTTGCCTGCTCTAAGAGAAGTGTCTTTTTTAACATAAAGCCCTTTCCCCATGCCACAGAAACTTTAGCAGCTTCTTTTTGATAAAAAGCCAAACCTCAGGAAAAAATCCAAGGTACCTGGAATTACTCTTAGAATCAGAGAGACGCTGCACCACCCAAGCCATGTAGAGTTACAGCCTTTACTGCATGTCCTTGCACTGTGGGCCAGGCTGCAAAAAGGCACAATTTACACAGCATACACTCACGCCTCTGTTTGTAGGTAAAATACAAGAATGATATTACTAATGATTTTAAGAGTAAATGTTCAAAACCTGATGAGAAAAAGTCAATGGCAGCTCACCACCTAATGCAGACAGTACTCTCAATTACACCTGTACAACATAACCCAACAATCTATCCATCGTTATCAGGGCCATGTAAAAACTCTGGAAGCTGGATAAATATGATTTAGCCATTGTGTCATTCAGTCCATCACTCCTATGCTAAGATACTGAGAGCGTCTGCAGGGACCAAAGGCTCCAAGCAAGGGTTATTTACATAGACAACGCAATCACTCAGCAGAGTGGCAGGCAGTCCGACAGTAATCAGCTAACTGCTTCACTGTCTGACCTCTAACTGCACTCTCACCTGTCTCATCAATCAAATTCCAAAAACTGGAAGGAGCAAAGCTGGTAAACGGCTAAAACTCCTGGGGTTTGAAGAATGGGCTGCACAGCAGGTCACATAAACCAATGAGCACACATCATCTCAGCCTTTCTACTTTCACTTGTACAGAACAGTAGGCTTTTGTCATAAAGCCCAAAGAGAATCACCTTGATGAGCAATCTATAGAAGAGCCACTTACTGCACCCAGATTCAAGTGCCTAAATCGCCTGACGGAACAATGGAGAAATCAGGGGTCTTATTTATATCTGTTTCCTATCAGATTCATTAAGGATCACTTGGCTTCTGAAAGTGACTGGAGCTACTATATTTTGCACCTGTGCATGTGTCTGAACTTGACATAGAAGGAAAGAGATAATAATTCCCCATGATTCCCAACTGAAATGCCTTCAAAAAAGAACAGCTGATTTAGATAGCTACTACTGAAGCAAAACGAAGATATAGGTACACTGATTACTATATTAACACGGTACACTCTCATACTTTAGATACAACTATTATGGTAATACACTACTATTTCAATATTCACTTAATATCAAAATGAGTAAATACTTTCAACAGTAATCTAGAAACTCCACATACTAGAAGTTCACCGTACACTTAGTATGATTGGTAAACTGCTCAAACACGTGTCACGCAGTAGCACTGAAGTCTGTGCTCTGGCCTACAATGCTGCAGTTTTCTTTTCAGAGCATTTAATGAAATATTACTATGATGGAAATGAAAGGTCGACCTGTCAAACTCCAGCTCATGCCAGACTCTCTGAACCCATCTCTATTTGCAAGCCGAAGAGTGTGGGTGAAACAGCAGGCTAAGTTCCACTGTAGAAAGCTCTGGTGTTGTCATGGACACAAGTATGGACCTTCCAAGGAAGGCAACACTTTTCTGCAGCTGCTTGAAGGTGAGCAGCAGTGTTGGCCAAGGTGTGCTGTTAGTCACCGCCAAGTGTCTGTAAAACTGCTCTTGTAGGTGTATGTAGGTGCTGCTTGAATTTAGTGTAATTGTACTTTTAGGAAAAAACTAGGTAAAAAAATTACTGACATTGATGTGCTAATATAACTTTGTGTTTTAAACATGTGGGATTACTCAATACCGCCATATGCTGCCAGTCTGTACCAACTCATATTTTAAGGTGGGTGCCTTTGTAACCCACCAGCATAATGTTTATGGTAGGAGCTGAACACCCGAACTTTACTGCTGCTGGCAGTTGGCAGACCAGCACAAACTGCTAGATCAGCTCCCAGCCTCGGAGGACAAAAGAGCTAGGAGAGTTGGACAAAACTGACTGTTGATAGCAGTGTCCCAGCTGAGTTGGGCAAAAACTTGCACGTGTGCTAAACCACTTTGTCTGGTTGCTTTTCCAACCTGGGTCAGAGCTGGCAACAAAACATTTAATAAAATAGGGATGGATACCAACTGTCCCTGGCAAACCTACAGACAAGGGAAATATTTTAAAAATTATTATGTCGTGTATCGCCATTTAGTACTTGCTTGCAGTTGAGATGTTCTAGAAGGTTTTGCATTTGTTATTTTCTGGAAAGTTACTGGCATTGC
This sequence comes from Sternarchorhynchus goeldii, assembly GCA_028565775.1. Taxonomy (NCBI): domain Eukaryota; kingdom Metazoa; phylum Chordata; class Actinopteri; order Gymnotiformes; family Apteronotidae; genus Sternarchorhynchus; species Sternarchorhynchus goeldii. Next base: position 6,538,949 of record JAOXYF010000019.1, read on the forward strand.
ATGCAGCACTATTCATAGTAATGGTAAGGCTATTAGTTTGTTAGTTGGAATCAAAGTATGTGCACAGTGCAGAGTGAGAGCAGAGCAGGGATCAGTGATGCAATTTAGCCTGGAGCAAGGAGCAGGTTTTCATAAAGTTGGAGCATTGCTGTTTTCTCTTGCTCCAAGATTCCTCCCATACTGCTTCAGTGCAACACATGACAATCGCCCATAACAAAATTGCGCCATAAGTTTTTACAAGTTCGGGGTTCTCTAGGTATTTTCAGAGTCCATGAAAATGATCAAAAATACAAGTTCCTAATTAAAACCCCTAATGCTCAACATGAGTACGGTGAGGTTAGCACTACCAGAAAGGATGCACTGTGGATGTTGTAAGATGAACTGCATCTCATCAACACGTGAATAACCAAAAAAGGGCAGAATGGATATAGGTGTCTCCATGTTGTTCTTTGCCGATTTCATAGAGATTCACAAGAAGTTTCTGAGGTAGCTGTCACAGACAGCTAGAAGTAAGCTTTCAGATTTTGTTCTATCTTTGGATGGTAACTCAGTCACTTCATGTGAAGTCGTAAAAAAATCTTGGTGTGATTATTGACTCGTCCTTCTTTTGAGGCTCATATAGACAATATTTCTAGGACAGCTTACTACCATCTCAGAAACATTAGTAAGTAGCTAAAGTAAGAAACATTTTGTCTCTGCATGATGCAGAAAAATTAGTTCATGCCTTCGATACAGCTAGATTGGATTACTGTAATGCCTTGTTGTCTGGATATTCAGGTAGGTGTATTCAAAAGCTTTAATTATTTCACAATGCTGCAGCTAGAGTCCTTACAACAGTCCTATCTACAGTGCATTGGCTCCCAGTTCATTTTCGCATAGAAGCATTCAATGAAATCTGAAATCAATTCACCTGAAATCTTTAATAGTGACCAGCATTGCTCAGTCGTACTACTTGTCAGTCAGTAGTAGAGACTTACTGCCACACGGTGGCACGCAACAGAACTGAGCAAATTTACACACAGACCAGTTGATGAGATCACATTATCATGCATGGTGAGAAATTAGAGCTGCTTCAAATCTCAGGCACTAATCAGTGAACTGAAATAATGGATGCAGACACAGCTGTTTAAACTCTTGGGGACACCGCATATAAATATGCTGTGTTTTCCTGATCTACATCACCACCTGGTGGTTGTATTGGGCATCACATTAACAGACAATTTTATCTTTTATTTTTTTTTACCATTTAAGACACTAATAATAGGACCCTGTTGTGGCAAATTGGATTGATTTTTTTTGTTAGATTAGTAACTGCAGTGCTGCTGTAGTCTCACATTTAAAAACATTAAATGAATGAATAAATAACCACAACATTTACAACCACATCCAATTTGCAACTGCGAGTTTCTTGGTGGTTAAATGGGCAAAAATGCAACTTTTAGAAGAATGATGCAGGAGGAGCCTGTGATTCAGCCCAGCCTGGGCTGCCTTTACCGACAACAAACGTGTCCAAGTTAATTACGAGACAAGTTTGTGTGCTAGTGTTACAAGCGTGTATGAGCATTGTTCATGAAGGAAGGAGGGGAGGGGGGGGTCAAAAGTGCCACTCTCTCTCCCTCACTCATTCTCAGTTTCCTTTCTCGGTCAGGGTCTCGGCCCTTGAAATAATAATGAGAGTTGTCGGAAATGCGAGTACCAGCCTGACCCTGATGCGGCGACCATTACACCACAAAGGATGACTGTGATACACGGCTCAATCAAAGTGAACAGATCCTCCAGGTTAGTGCTCCTAGCCGCAGGTGAAGCAGCTAAAGTTTCTGAACGTGAAACTTAAGCTATTAGGCTCCTGGGTTGCAACCAATTTATGCCCGTTTTAAAAACACCATGTTCGTAATACTAAATATTCATAGCACAATGATAAGACACCAGTAACATCAACAAAAGTGATCTCATCAGCATAATGTCAGGCAGGGAGGGGAAAAAAAGCTACTTCAGCCAACCTAGTTAGCTATATAGTTTCTGTATATCCTGTAATATGACTCTGATGTTCAGAACTGACACTGGATCAGATCTTCATGGTTAACTGGGCAAGCGTTACAGTAAAACATGTCGAGTGACTGCTGTCCCTGAAACAGAACACCAGCATCTGACTAGCCTTACTGTCCAATAGCCAGATGCACGTTGCATTGACAACAACGCTTGCAAACATAATTCACCAGACAGCAACTGAGGATGGGTAATCTTTGCTCTCAAAACAAATTAGTCTTTATACACACAGATTAGCACACTGATAGTTTCAGAGTATCAGCATAACAGGACCCAAGGACATAGCTGATAGACACTGTGTTCATTGAGAAGAACACGTGTTCATTGAGGAGAACGTTCATTGAGAAGAACACGTCATTCTTTCCAAGAAGCAAAAGAAATGTCACAATATGCACAGACCCTGTCAAACTTTTGACTCATCAGTAACAATATAATGCAACAAAACTGCACTATGGACCAGTAGGCAGTTGTGTAGCAGGGATCAAGAGTTCCTTTCTCTACTGCCTGAACATTTCTCCCTTCTTTGTGTCTCAGAGCCATAATCTGCCCTTCTCACATTGTTGGGCAAATATGCAGTGACCTAGATGATGAAAATAAAACCAGAGCTCCTAGTGTGGTGTGAGAGTAACAGGATGGCTGGAGGAAAGTATCACACCGCAGCGACAGTGCTGCGACAGAGAGGACAAACAAGTGAACGGCAAGAGGACGACGCGCCTGCGGGCTCCTGCAGCATGGGTGAAATCCAACCTCCAGCCTGTTGCTAGTGCGTTTGAGACAGGCAGAGAGGTGCACAAATGGCTTGCGATCAAGACAGGACAAGACAACATGTGAACAACATTAATCCACCAAGCAGCCATCCAGCATCCCGATATTTTGCTTCAGACCACTCTGTTCTTTCTCCCGATCCACTGGTCTGGTCCCCTTACCTGTACTTCATGCCCGTCTGGTAGGCCACGCACTCCTCCAGCGCCAGGCCGTTCATCTTCAGGAAGTCCTCCATGTTCTTGACCTGCGCGGCCACCCTCTGCTCGCGGAGCCGCTGGAGCTCGGCTTGGTCGGTCTGCCTCTGGGCCTGGTTGAGCCCCTGGTCTGAATGGTAGCGGCTAATGCCGCTCCGGATGCTCTCGCTATACGACATGGACAGCATCCTGCCCCCGCTGCTGCTGCTGCTGCTCTTGCGTACGCCACTTCCCGGCCCGGCCGGTTTCGGGATCTGTAGGTTTTCGGAAGGGAGGGTGGACAGGCGCCTGCCGACGGGCCCCCCCGCGTACCCGCCCGCAAACATGATCCAGCCCTGCGCCCCCCCCCACCCGGCTGCCCCCTCAAAAAGACGCTCGCACGCCCCCCTCCACCACCTTTCCGGCACACAAATTGTGAACAAGCTTTGGGAATCTGGGACCAGGACAGAGGCGAGAGCTGGCCGGGCTTAGCCATCGCCTTAAATAGCACAGGCTTTAAAGGAGGGGCTGAAGACAAAAAAAAAAAGTGGGAGGGAGTGAAAGGAAGAAAAAAAAAAAAAAAAAAAAAACCAGCTTAGTGTCCCCAGTTCCTTGTAATCAGACCTGATCCCGCCCTCTTTTGTGACTGAAACAATAGCAGCAGTAGCAACAGGGTCCGAGGGAGGTGGAAGTAGCTGCTGGAAGACTCGGATGGAACACATGCTGAGAACCTCTGCATTCGCACATGCACTAGGGGACGTCCATCGACAAACAGCATTCAGGGAAACATGGGGAGATCTGAGCAGACAAATGAGAGTCGAAAAAAAAAAAAGGCTTAATTAGTTTGCTAAGCTTCCCGTTCGTTTGTGGCAGCCTGATAAACAGCAAGAGCGCAACGCTTGGTGCCAAAACACTCTGAGGTATGGCAGAAAAAGAATTCTTACAGAAATGTATTTGTTTTTTTGCAAACCTCAAATCAATTGCCTATATTCAGTCTAAATTTGTCTGATGTACGAAAGAATTGCTTTTAATTTGAAGTAGCATATTAATTTGTTGGTTTTTTTTTTGTTTTTTTTTACTGAGCCAAAACACACATAGGGCTCTATTTTTGTGGCCATAACACAAGTACAGAAATAAGGCATAAGACTGCGGTGCAGAAATGTAGCTATTTTCATAACCTGTGCAGACACACTAATCTGGCACAGTGGTGTAGTTACAACACCCAAAAGCTTGGGTTAGACTGAATCAACCCAACAGGTGTGGTTAGGTGTGCCGTTACGACATCCAATCATATGAATCCCTCTCACTCCCTTTGAGTGTGAGTCGATGATACAACGCAGCGACAAAGGACTCAACTTAATATTTGGTTGCACACCCTGAATACACCCTGAAAATAACTCAAATCAATCGCTTCCTATAACCATCAACAAGCTTCTTACACCTCTCAACTGGAACTGTGGAACAATCTTAATTCTTCACTCTTCATCCACGTCTCTCATATTTGAAGGGTGCCTTCTCCTAACAGCATTTTTAAGATCTCTCCACAGATGTTCTATGGGATTTAGACCTGGACTCATTGCTGTCCACTTCAGAACTCTCCAGCGCTTTGTTTCCGTCCATTTCTGGGTGCTTTCTGAAGTATGTTTGGGGTCATTGCACGGCTGGAAGACCTATAACCTATGACCTAGGACGCAAACTCAGCTTTCTGACACTGGGTCCTACATTGTGACCCAAAACTCTTTGGTAATCTTCAGATTTCATGACACCAACCTCAAAACATCTTCGAACCTCCACCATGTTTGACTGTAGGTACTGTGTTCTTTTCTTTGTAGGCCTCATTCCATTTTTGGTAATCAGCAGAATGATGAGCGTTACCATAAAGCTCTATGTCCACAAGACGTTTTCCCGGAAGGATTGTGGCTTACTCACGCACATTTTGACAAACTGCAGTCTAGCTTTTTTATGTCTCTGTGTCAGCAGTGGGGTCTTCCTGGGTCTCCTGCCAAAGCGTTTCATTTCATTCAAATGTCGATGGATAGTTTGTGCTGACACTGATGCACCCTGAGCCTACAGGACAGCTTGAATTTCTTTGGAACTTGATTGGGGCCGCTAATCCACCATCTGGACTATCCTGCGTTGCAACCTTTCATGAATTTTTCTCTTCTGTCCATGTTTTGGAGTTTTGCATGAAATTATGTCAAATTTGCCATTTTCATCTGCTTTTTTTTTGTGTTGTTCCAATACACACAAAGGAAATAAACATGCATATATGTTTATGGGAGAAATATTTCATTTCAGGGGTGCGAACACTTTCAGTCATGACTGTGCATGTGTCATATATATGACACGCATATACACACACGCTTTTTCCGCTTCCTTTTCTCTTTTGTTAATCGGAAACAAAAAGATCTTGCTATAAAGTGGAGATTTGCCTGCTAATGCACCTAGGTGAATATTTGACTGCTCTATGAAAAACGATGCTATTTTTACAATAAATTATCTGCTGCTTACATTATTTAGTGTGTAACACATTCCAACTAAAACAAAATACATAATATATTATGTCCTACATCATTATTTATCACGTACAACCCTTCTAACAAAGTCTCTAAGATAATAATAATAATAATAATAATAATAATAATAATAATAACGCATGTAATATTTCAGAGTAATTTTATGGATTTTTTTAACTACAGAAAAAAAAGCTCAAATGACTAAAGTAAAATATTCTTCTATGTTGAAAAAACTACCTCCAAACACTTCCTTTTGACGTTAGGTAGAACTACAAAAAGTTTTCGAATAAGCGATTTAAAGCTTGTGTCTTTGTTGTGTGTCAAATCGGCCCCTTGTTCCTTGTGTAATAAACTAAACAGTGTCTCAGACATACTTGTCAAAATGGAGATTTGATCCTAGGGTACTAGAATTCATTCACTAATGCTTGATCCTAGGGTACTGGAATTCATTCACTAATGCTTTGTGTATTGTATTGTGTAAGTTCATATTTATTGTGTCTGTCACCCAATATTTACATGTGTTAGAAATTCGGCTTTCAGGAACCAGGAGTCAGGCACATGTTTTCTTATTTATTTTCAATAAATGAGTATTGTTAGGATTATTATTGTTAGGATACTATAATGGGGGCATAAAATTTTAAAAAAAATTTAAAAACCTGGCAAAAAGACAAATCACAATTGGTTGAATGACAGCTAAATTTGTTGACAAATTTAAAATGAATAAAATTTTTTTTAAACAGTTCACGACAGGTTCCATGTCAAGTCTATTCATATTGACAAAGAAAAACAATCTGCTTTCAAATTCAAATATGAAAATAAAACCACATTGAAAAGCAAAAAACAAAAAAAACCAAAAGAATATTTATAAACCTTATTGTGCAGATTCAAACTCCAATAAGCTTCCCGTATTTTACACTAAGCTCTGTGGATGTATAAAGGGTGTTTTCCTCTAGACACTTATTGATCCTGAGAAGATCTGCTAAGTGCTACAGACACTTGATCATTTTCTATAATGTAGATTTTCTATAATGTTTCCTCAACAACATGAAGTCCACAATACAAAGAAATACTTTAAACACCAACAATAATTTTAAGGTTTTCCAACTATTCCAGCTGTTCTGCAGATACTCTCTGCACAGATTAATGGGGCATGACAACAAAGGCAAATTCACCAGCAAACATGCCTTGTGAGTTTCCTAAAACACTCATTTTGTCCATTAGATATCACTGTGAACTTAAGCTTACAGGAGAACCATTCCAAAACATGCAGGTATACAAACAAAACCATGCCAGATCTCCTCTCTCTCTCTCTCTCTCTCACACACACACACACACACACACACACACACACACACACACACACACACACACACA
>JAOXYF010000019.1:6556428-6567139 GCA_028565775.1 Sternarchorhynchus goeldii
AAGACATAGGGTGCTTAGATGAGACATAGGGTCCTCTTAGATAAGACATAGGGTGCTTAGATGAGACATAGGGTCCTGTTAGATAAGACATAGGGTGCTTAGATGAGACATAGGGTCCTCTTAGATAAGACATAGGGTGCTTAGATGAGACATAGGGTCCTCTTAGATAAGACATAGGGTGCTTAGATGAGACTTGGGTTCAATCTTAGGTTCAACATAAATGATCCTCATAGTTATACAAAATGCAAAAATAACATTTTATTTATTTTGAAATTTATCCTCTTTTATTCTGTAATTCATTTACTTGTTACTATGTCTGTAACAATAATGTCACATGCTTCCAAGACACATTTATTCTAAGTGATATCTTACTTGGTTAATGAAACTAATCTATTCTAAATTTGATAACCAAAAATTCAGTGTTTATTGTTTTAAGTTTACGGTCAACAAATGTTGGGCTACTTCAGTTAAGTTTTATCAGCAAAAGATTAATCAATTAACAAAATGACACTTTACTGCAAAAATACATTCACAAGCTTTCATATGTCACTGGATGTCTTTACCATTAAGTTATTTTACTGCTTACAGTACCATGACAACATTAGGGTAAACTTTTGAATATTTACACAAGGCACAAAAGCAAACCTGAGAGTCACCCGTGTGATAATTTTTTTTTTGCTTTTGCTCTGTACAGCATACCAGGAGACAGGTAGTAGGAGTTCCTCTCCTCCCTGACTGCAGTAGGGTTGGGAAAGCCCTGGCTGCTGTTCCACTGTCATAAGCTCGCTCCATGCCACTTTTATGCCCATGCCACTTTTGGCATGGGCAAACACAAAGCTTTGCTTGCTCTTGCCCACCGCACAGAGCGGCGCCACATTCTTTCAGATCAGTCAGTCTCTAAGGCTTCAGGTTTCCCAGTACATGTAAATGCAGAATGTCACTGGTTTCCAGTCTCTAAGATCACAGGCATCAGAAGCGCAGATGTGTCAGGGATTAAAGGGTTGTAACCAGGAGGGGGGAGGAGTTATAATCATAGGTGTACATTAGAGGGAGCCGGGTGGATAAGAAATAACTCGGCGCAATGCGGAGGCTCTGTAATGTTAACAGTATCACGGACATCAATTTCTTGCAGACTGGGAGAAATAGACACCAAAGAGTAGAGGACACCATGCTGGAGGGCTTCTTTAAAAGAGACCAATTTTAGCTTTCAGCCCAAAGCATGTGCTGAGCAAACTGCAGCCTACGGCACGTCCAAGATAATGCATCAGAAATGGGAGTGGAGCCAAGACTACCCAGTGCCGCTGTGAAGCCAGCTTTTGGTTCTGCAGACACTGCAACAGTGCTATTGCATCTTTGCATGGTCTGTGGAAGGGCAAACAAAAATACATTCTGCTTATCTATTCAATTATGCCCCAAGCTCAAATGCAACACAACTAATTCAAACAACATTTCCCCCTATTGTTTTAACTATATATTTGTAGCCATCCAAACTAGGGATTAAGAAACAGTGAACCCACCCTCAAGTGTAAAGCAACCGCCTCACCAATCCTCACCTACAGCCTATAGAGTAGTGGGGAAGACACAGAAACTTGATTCAGTTGCTTACAGTTAATATGAACGCGACTTCGGTTCAATGCCACCTGATCCATTTCCTGAAAGCATCCTTACTATATGAAGCTAAGATGACGGCATCTGCCCCACTGTGATCTTGAACAAATTAACGCCATTTTGAAAACCCTGTACCGAAAAGCTCATTTTAACATGACACATTTCTCCCCAAGACACAAACCAAATGTAGCAGAATCTCTGATCTCCCAGCACATGCGGAGAGCATTTTAAGTGAAGAGGGACCAAACCATCATACGAGTCACAGAGTGGTTCTGCAGTTCTGTTCAAGCTCAAACTCAGCTTTGCAGGATTTTAGTTACTAGGCACCCAGCGACACCTTATATAACATATATGTAGTCCCATGGTTGCATGTCCCAATCACTCTAGCTCTCATACTGAGATGTCATGTAGTTAAATGAGCAAGAGCCTAGGACAGTGATGTAACCGAAAATTACAATATTCCCTAAAAATATATTTTCTACACATTGTTATAAAACAAATGTTGATGGTAGGATACTAGAGTGAAAAAACTCAAATGAGCTTTTATAAGGCCAATATACCGCTAATGCAGCAATACAATAGACTCCAATTTGTGTTATTTCCATTTACAAAAAAATAAATAAATTAATTAATAAAATAAAATAAAAAACACTGCATGTAGTACTTTGACCTGTCTCAGAATAGCGATACGTCAAACATCAGGAGCAGAACACGGGGACTGACGCGCTAGTATAGCCAGAATACTAGCGAAAAAGCAAACAGGAAAACAATAGTTTTACTAACACAAACACTATGGAACATGGAGTGTTTAAGAACCACACTGTCAATGAGCTGCACTGTAGACAAATACATTTTCCAGATGTCTTCTGGAAATGACCAGAATTAGTGATTTAGGTTCTTTTCCCCCATGGTATATCATGCAGTGTTATGCAGCCATTTCTACTTGGGATTCAAAGCCTAACTTTGCATTGCTGTGACCTTGGTATGAACCTATACTCTGCTAGTCCTTTACCCTTCTTGATCTTGACTTGGGCTTGATCTTTGTTTGTCTCAGTCTTGACAGTTTCACAGTAAACCTTAGTATTAATATTAATAGATAACATGGGGGAAGTTAGCGTTAGCAGCTAGCTAGACGCTACTGAAACAAAAACATCAAACGTGACCCAGAGGGTCTGATGGAACAATTTACTGATGAACAAGGATTTGATTTACTTCAAAAGCGTCAAAGCAAACATGTCAAAGTCAGTTATTAACACAGTTTTTAAAATCAAGTGAAGCTTAATACAGCTACTGTCAAATGAGTCGCCTGTGTGTTCACAATGTAAGTTAGTATTAGCCGTTATTCAATACAGCCAATCGCTGTCAATCACCTCTCTGCCACACCCCTTAATGTATCACAACTTTAAGAAAACCTGTTCAATATTGGGAAAAATATTGGGAGAGATATAACTGACAAAAAAAGGTTTGTCATCTCTGAATCATTCACATACATTGGAATGGGTGGGGTAAAAAGTACTGCAGCCAGCCACTAGAGGGAGCCAGACACACAGTGGGTTCACTTTTCACCTGCTGTTAGAGTCTACTTGTATATAGTCTATGGTACAGACCAGTGTGCAGTTCATAGCTTGCCGCAGTGTGAATTGGCAAGATCCTCCAGACCTTGTCTTACCAGTAATACACACCGCTTTAGTGAGGACCAATGTGTATCCTGTCCTGTGGAAGGCCAGTGATCAATCCTGCTGAGGTATCATGATCAGCTTCATGTGTTGCCAAAGGCTGCAAGTCACTTAAAAAAGTAAGAGGCTCAACGTGGCCAATCCACAGCTCACAGACACGTATCTCACAGACATTTACTCTATGCACAGCAGAGCAGGTGACCACAGTACTGAGAGTCAGAGAGTAGCTGCAGAGTATAAGGTTTCCTCCAACCTTATATAATAAGAATGTCCTCCAACCTTTCTGCCCTTCTGTCTTACAGTACTTGTGCATCCGACATGCATTTGTGGTATGTGTGTGTGTGTGTGTGTGTGTTATGTGGTTCCTTCTCTGTCACCTCCCTCCCCCCCAGCCCTGTGCTCTACCTGTAGCCGACACAGCATGTGGGTGGAGAAAGAATCTCACATAACGTAACATGCCTATGTCTCTCAGTCTGCTTGTATCTAACAGTTTCCAGTAGGGCCAGCAGACGTTTACATTTACATTTAACAGCAATTGCAGAGCCGGCAGCAGCCTTTGTGTATCACAGCAAGTACGTGAGCCAAACAGATCTGGAGATTCATTATGCAGCGCGTGAAGGAGGACTGTTACAGTCAGTCACATGCAAAAAGACATATGACTGAAGCATCTGTTCTCCACTGACTGCTGTCACACACAGATGATGAACTCAACCCTGACACTAAGCAACGGGGATGTTTCATAGGCCCTTGCCTAAGGCCCTGAAATGTGACGTTATCTAAATGCACAACTACTAAATGTCAAGCCTATAACCAGAGGTGGACATTCCAGGTTCAGAAAGTAAAAGTTCTCGTCAGGATTTTTCTCAAGCTTCCTGGATTTTCGAATTAGTGCAAGCCTGCAGGTAAAATTAGTTCGTGGAATCAACATAATCTAGGATGCTTGAGCAAAATCCTGGTGAGGACTTTTACTTTCTAATCCTGGAACGTCTACCTCTGCCTATAATCCATATTCCGAGCTAGAGCTGACAAGGGCATGTTGATGCACTTTGATCTGCCATAACACATTTGACAAATTTCTTGCTATAATAAAGACATTATGTCGACATTTCAATTTACTGTTGAAAAAAAATAAAAGGTTTAATGTGGGTAAAACATGGACGAGATTTGAATACGTAGTGAAATACAATCCTGTTTGTTAAATTATGCTATGCGAAATATTTAATATCTATGTACCGCAGTACGTGTTCAAAAACCACACAGTCATTAAATATTAGTTATTTGTAGAGTGTCCAAATGTTAGAACTAACAAGATAATTTGTAACAAATTACGAAAGCAAAAACTGGGACACACGTACAAAACAAACCCACATTCAGCATCCATTGTTATTTTAAGTAGATCAGTCTCCTCAAATCCACTTAATCCAAAACAATATATAATGAATAAAAAATAATAGTGAATAAAAAAACAGAAGAAATATATGGCCTATATATTTATTCTGAAATCGCCACAAAAAGAATGTTTTAGATGCCACTTCCTGTACATACTTTTGCTCTCTTCAGTGTATCACCTAAAGATAAATCTGGTTGAAAATACAATTAAGAAGGGTTATAATCTTAACTACACACACATCTTTTACATTTGCTGCATGTCTTCTTCAGATACACCGAATGGCCACTTTATTAGACACACACCCATCTAGTAGCACACTGGATCTCCTTTGACCTTCGGAATTGCAGCAATTCCTTTATGCACTAGATCTCACGAGATGTTGGTTCCTGCAGGAATGTTGGCCCATGCAGACAGGATAGCTTCTTGCAATTACTGCAAAACAGAAGAAGGTACTGAATACTGAATACAGCTTGTTATACCTTCTTTTAGAGGTGCTCCGTAAGATTACGATTTGGGAACTTGGGGACTATGAATGCCATGGAAACATGGAATAGTTGATAGGTTCCTGGAACCTATCTATGACTTTTACAACCCTTGTGGCATTGTACACTGACCTGCTGAAAATGTCCTTCAGCCACAGGAAAAACAGCTGTCATGAAGGGATGAAATTACTGTGCCACAATTCTTAAGTAAGTCCTACTGTCCAAAGGTCCATCCACAGGTATCAAAGAACACAGGGTGTATACCTTGACTCCACCTCCACCAACCTGAACTGTTGACACCAGACATAAAGGCTCATCAGTGCATGCTGCTTGCTCCAAACTCTGACCCTTCCATCAGCAAAAGAAACCTGGGTTCACTGGACCAGGTGATGTTTCTCCACCACTCAATGATCCAATTTTTTCACGTTTGGCCACTGGAGTCTTGCCTTTCTGTTTCCTTTAGATAGCAACCGCGCTCGAACTGGTTGTCTGCTATTACAGTCCATCAGTGCTAACATGAACAAGTTGTGCATGTTGGAGCACCAGCCTTGTATTCAGCTGCAATTTGCTTGACTGTGTTCCATCTGCTCATTCATCTTGCTCTTAACAGCTTCTTTGTAACATCTTTCTTTCATTGTTAAGATGTTTACATCCAACATCTGGTAAACTTCAGAAGCACTTTCCTTGTCCAGCTGATGAATCTCTAGATACCCCCTACCAACACACACACATGCATACACACACACGTATATGAAGATAATTCCAGCTAACTGGAGTGTACTGTTTCTACTTCTAGTTAAGGCACTGGAGTCCAAGTACAGCAGTGCTCTCGTGTCCCCACTTCAGCCGCTCTGTTTTATAAGCCCTGTACAATGAAACAAAAGCAAATTTGATGCAAACTTTGAAGAGGCAGACAGCAAGAGGTGATAACAATAGCCGGGTGCTCACTGATCATGTTCCAGGAGCCAGTTTTAGTAGCTGAGGACGGGAAAGCTAAGGCCCCAGCCTTCAGCCACCACCCAATCCACATAGCACTGGACCACCATTACTCTCTCTCCCATAGCTGGTGGGGCCATGGTAGAGTGGGCCCATGTAGCTCGTTCGGACTGAGCATTACTGGACCCGATGGGTGAAGAACCAGCCACCAGGTGCTTGACGAGAAGCCCCTCCCCCAGGCATGGCTCAAGAATAAGGCCCCCTGGAACCCTAATCCAGGCTGGGAACTGTTAGCTTCCATCATAGGGGGGTTTTGTGGACTACATTTCATCTGACCCATCACCCAGGACCCATTTGCATTGGGAAATCCCACCGGGGGATTTTCGTTCCTACTATTTCTCAAGTGTAAAGGTAGTTTACACTACTTGCCACTGTAGCCAATAGAAGTTGTTTTTTTCTGATTTTTCTTCTGCTTTTATATACTGCATAGAAATGTTCTATATTTTATAGCTGTATTCTAATAAAGAGACTGAGAATTAATTATATATGGCCATTATACCATTGTTAAATCAATAAAACAATACACCTAATGGTTGCCTTAGACGTTTGCCAGTACTATATATACACATTTGTAATGACAGGTGGTTTTCACATGATAATGAGGTACGAGCTCAAGCTGTGTTTGGATTGATGCATGTCCTTCTAGCTCTACTATGACCCAGGATGTGAAGGAAAAATGGAACCCAAGGCCACTGACGGAGGCTCCAATGATGATCTGGCCAAAGCATACCTCTCAAATTCTGATGCTTCTTTTCCAAGTTTTTTTTTCAATAGCAGGAGATGCTATAAGAGCCTTTAAATAATCATGGCTTAATTTGGCAATCAAAATTCAAATCAAGATAACACTTAGTTATGAGTACTTAGTAGTAATATGAATTTGGTGAAAGTGTTATAACAGCATAATATCCACTTTTCCTAAATTTCTTTTAAGTGAAGGGATTAAAGATTATTTGTTTACAATTTTGTTAGAACATTTTGTTTAAAATTGTTTGTCATTCAAATTTGATTTAAAGTGACATAAAATCAAATCAAAACAAACACCACATTGTGAATTAGCAGTGTTACACTCCAAATATACGCACACACACAAACATATACAGAGAGAGAGAGAGAGAGAGAGAGAGAGGGAGAGAGAATTTTTTCATATACATTTGAAACAAAATTCTACCAGAACGATTTTAGGCTTGTTATAACTTGGCCTTTGCAGGACATGAGTACAATCTGTAAATGCATTCTGCAGTAGCCAAAAAGCAGGTGGAGAGGACGTCTGTATCCTGTACCCCCGGAGAGGAAGGATCTGTTCTCTTCCTCCCTCACACACACAGCCCGTCACTGCGAGCTGGCCTTCAGTCCCCTGCAGAATCTTACTAATAGTCCTCCGTGATGTTTTTGGCAATCTGTTTAATCTGCACCAAATAAGAGGACACGCACATACACATACACCTGCTGAGCAGACAGATGTGATAAATACTGCATTCTCCTCACACCTGTGAGAGCACACCTTCTTACTGGTGCGCAGCCCAAGTAGAAATAATGAAGCCAGACAGCCCTTCTAAATCTTTACCACAGGATGATTAGGGAGAAAGCTTAAGAAGGAAAGTCACATACACTAAATTCTACACTGCTCCAGGGAACTACAGTCCAGCACCTGTTAAAGTGTGCCTGGAGACCTGGAGACTGAGGTACAATTAAACAGAACGACACATGACCTCACACCTATTCGTTAACACATCATTATTTTTACCCACCTTGTACTAATCAACTACCATCTTAAAACTGTTAATATCTGTTTCCTGATCTGCTTTTGTACCTGTGCCTGTGTTTCTGAACTTGCTTTGGGACCTCAGAGCCCAGAACATTTGTCCAGAAGTGTTTGGGCTTCATGGTGTCCACACGGTCAGGTATGAGAAGGTAAACAGAGGCGATCGCAGAGCGAGACAACGTTTTATAGAATGGGAGTGAAAATATCATTTGTATAGAATGGCAGTGAATACATCAGTTCAGTGTCTTATATACTTAACATGTACACCTGAATATTACTCTTTTAAATACACCTCCCTGTATTTTCCCTTCAATAAAACACATTGTGAAAAGGTCCAGGTAATCTGAAGAGGACTGGGAAGTTTCAATTACTAACTGACAAATTCTAAAGAATTGTGGTTTCTAGCCTGACTGCGGGCAAGAATAACAAATTGGTCTCATTAGTCTTCTAAAATCAGATTAACAGTGTCAGAAATCACAGAGCAAACATCAAATCAATGATGACGGTAGAATTACAAAAGTGAAAAGTCATCAATAACAGAATTTTGTTTTGCAGGGGCAATCAGAGTTAAATCAGATTTGAATTGTCACAACACATAACTGTACAGGTAGATTATCACAGTCAGTTGAGTTCAAGCTTGGCTTCAGATAGTACATTAATTCAGTCTCTGCTATAAATAACCCACAGAAAGATTATCATAGGGA
The DNA here is from genome assembly GCA_028565775.1 of Sternarchorhynchus goeldii. Classification (NCBI taxonomy): domain Eukaryota; kingdom Metazoa; phylum Chordata; class Actinopteri; order Gymnotiformes; family Apteronotidae; genus Sternarchorhynchus; species Sternarchorhynchus goeldii. The sequence continues at coordinate 6,565,047 of JAOXYF010000019.1, forward strand.
ATGTTGCAGCCTTTCTCTGCTATGAGAAGCCATGTCAAACTGCTCCTTCAGCTTCAATTCCATGCCTTGTTCAGTCAAACGTTTAATACTGAACACCTTGTTTGTTATTCTATAGAATGACACCATACCAGCAACATGATATTCTGTTCATATAACAGATAAACAGATGAGATGATGTATGAATCTTGCCAATAAAGAGAGTACCTTAACGGCAAAGAGAAATACATTAATGGGGTGACAAATGACAACGTCTGATTTCACACAGTGGCATAACAAGTCATACAGTCATTTCCTGAGCACCCCATCTAATGAATTTGATGCGTGGGGGTTTAATATGGTTCAGTCTAATATTGGCAACATGATCAACAGTGTCAGAATACACAATGAACTTTCAAGTCACATGTGTTGGTGGTTTACAATAGAGAACATACAAATAAAAGCTGTTGCCACAGCAGTTGTCCAAATTCAACACAAATGAAATCAGAATCACTTTAAATGCCTCCTCAGCAAGCATAGGACCAAAGTGAAAAATGAGTAGTCAGCAGCCCTGGTTGCTCTGGTGCAACAAAGCTTTGGTTCAGTCTGATCTCTCATAACATAACACTACCTTAAAGACATACTATTCAGTCTGATCTCTCATAACATAACACTACCTTAAAGACATATAATTCAGTCTGATCTCTCATAACACTACATTAAAGACATATTATTCAAAGCATATTTTTCAAAATATTCAAATATTTTAATTGTGCATCATGCCAGCCCCTGCCCCCATCCCACCAAATTAAAAAGTCAGCCAGCTGCATCAACAAGACAAGAAAATCAGACACAACAACATTCAAAATATTCTTTGTCATTTCCAAAGAAAAAAAAAAGATCACCAACCTTTCCAGAAACACCCCAAGACTGTCAGAAGCTTCACTTCAGCAGCTTTTATGAACAAGTAGTGAGTTTGTATGGAACTCAAACCAAAACACTGCTTTTTAGTAAGTCAAAGACTTTATCGCACAAGAGCCAGGTGATGTCCTCTACTTCAACCACACAAAAGATTAAGTGCTCAAACTTGACGCTTCCTAGAATGGTGAAGACAAGATGTTACAAGACAACTGAAAATGCCTCTGTAAGTCCCTGAACAAAACTGGAAATCAATTGACTACTGTGACAGCTATGCAGGTGAGGGTATGATCAGCAGTAAGTGATAAGATGGCATTGATCAGAATAGCCACAACCATCAACAAACAACTCTAGTCCTTCAAGCAAGCCATCCATGCATGCTGGCCCGAGTCAAAAAAAGAAAGGCCTATCTGCTACCTGAGTACTGAAACCACAGGGTTGATATCACTGAAATGGGTACTAACCTTTTCAAAAGTGATTGTGCCACTGATTCAGAACTGAAATGCTTTCTCGTGTAGGTACAAGGTGTGGAGAGATTATATAATAGGATGAGAGAGCAAATAGAGACATTGGTGAAATCTTGAAACGCATACCTGGAGCAACACAATTCCAAAACCAAAGAACTTACACCCAAATCCTGAGCAATCATGGGAAGTAACTGCCACCAACTTGTTCACGTGGTTCACACATCACGGACTGTGTGGTAGTGATCAACTATTACAGTGGCTATTTTGAGGTAGTGTCAAAAGATTAAGGCCATGTTTGCACAATCTGGAATACCAGAGATAGTAATTAGTGATGATGCTATATTTTTTTTTTAGTAATTTGAATCATGCCTTGGGTTTCAACCATGCTGCAAGCCGTCCACTATTGCTTCAGAGCAGTGGGTTAGCAGAGAAAACTAAATCACTAAAGCATATGCAGAAAGAAGCAATCTTCACTTCAGCCTACAAAAATACAGTCACCAGCCCAGTTCCTCATGAGCTTTGCTCTGTATTAATGACTGGTAAACAGGTACAACTTAGTACAGGTACAACACAGTACTACAATATACACTATATTGCCAAAAGTATTCGCTCACCTTCCTTGACTCACATACGAGCTTAAGTGACATCCCATTCGTAATTCATAGGGTTCGATATGACGTTGGTCCACCCTTTGCAGCTAGAACAGCTTCAACTCTTCTGGGAAGGCTGTCC
>JAOXYF010000019.1:6586710-6602859 GCA_028565775.1 Sternarchorhynchus goeldii
AAGAATAAGACTTTGTACATCACAGTTAATCATTTAATCTTGTAAACTTCACATATGAATGTCGTCAAGAGGAGAAATATACAAACCAAGATAACCAAAAATTGTTATATGGACAAACGTGTTTAGTAAACTGGCGTGTTAGCAACTATTGTTTTGCGCCACTGCCAACATTTGCATGCAATATTTGGACAGTAAATGCGAAAACAGGCCAATGAAATAAACCACTTTCCTCAGAAAAGGTGGTTTGACCCGCTAAACAGCAGTGCCATTCACGCCAGGCAGGGTCGATTCAGGCAGAAATATTCTACGAATGACACAGTGAAATATAAAACATCATATCATGCTAAAACACAAGTGCTGTTAAATCAAGGAAGCAATCGGGCTGACTGCCAATGCGATAATGCCAGAGCCTATATCAGTGTGGCAGCAGCAAACTTTGACATTTAGCTAGCTCGAGCGCACTCCCTCTACGGAGGATACCAATTACGCGCTTAGCTCGCATGTTTGCACTGTGTCGAACTCACTTAAACTAGCTTGCTATACAGATATCAACAGACAATCTAACTAGCTTGACCAATACAAATAACAAGTATAGATTTGGCGAGGCTGCTAGGCAAGTACTTCTTCTGAGACGGAAAATGCATTAAGTTCAAGCTGGAAATTCACTGCACTAGATAAACTGCATAATACAAAGCGAAGCAGACGACAGTGTTTACGTAGGAAAGTATGTGCGCATATCAAGCTAGTTTACTAGCTAGCATAGCACTGCGTATACATGTTAGTAACAAACAGTTATGGCATCCAGCACCCAGTGTTTTAAAGATAACTGCATATATACGTTTAAGGCTAATTACGAACCCCAGCTCTACGCAAGACGTCCACTGGTATAACGGTTTCCATCTCCTCTGCACCCTTCGACAAAATCACTAAAGCTCGTTTTGCTGCCATAGCTGTAACGGCGACCTCAAAAGACCCGAGAAACTTGCGGCGCAAGAAGCACAGTTGATATATCAGCACCAATAAGTACCGCTTCCGTGACATTGGAATTATGGGAAGCCACTCTACAAAAATAAAGTCTTTTAGCTTGGTGCAGAAGCTACATTCAAATCAGTCCTCAAGATCCGGGTCCTACACATTTTCCAACTTTCCCTTACCTAGGAGTCAGGTGTGACGATAAAGTGCTCAATAGGTGACATTAATTACCCAACTTCAAGTGATTCCAAAATCTGGAACCGGATTTGCATGAGAACTCCGGAACTGCGTAAAAACAGAGGCTATACTTAACCGTCAACCTGAAGTAACAGCAGGGATGGATTGGTGATCAAGCGAGGTCAGTACACCGGAGCCTCTTGACAGGCAGGGGCCTTGAGCATCTCGGACCACAAGACCCAAGGCAGTTCAGAAAGTACAAAAGCACCACTGGAGGTGTAAAAATACAATCTAAGAATATGTAAAATATCAAAATTCAAGTATTTTAAAAAAAGAAATGTAATATGTTCTCAAGGCACTCAGTCCATACGCTGCCTTCCTACATCTAATAACTACGTAATTTGTGATTAGCCAGTAGGTGATCTGTTAAACCAATGAAGTACAGGGTGTATACTTTGACATGTGACCCTGTGACACACTAAAATAACAATGATGAATGGAAAGTAACCACCACTTCAGAAGATTAACTAATAGTTGTCTGTCCAGATGTTCTGCAACATGGAGGACAGCTAACATCTGTCACGCATTTAGACCAGCATCAGTTTTCTTTTGTCATTCAGAATTTGGCCTTCAATAGATCATAAAGGCTGGAATAGTGGTGCATTCATAAAGAAAACATGAAGCAAGGGGGAGCAGTTGTACTTTTGTTTTTATAGAAAGTGTCCTATCATGATACTAATGAAGCTACTCCTAATAGCAGCTGGCTGGACATAACTGGACATAACTGGACATAACTGCTGAGGAGGAAGTTAGTTTACAGCCATTGCCAGTTGATGGATGATAACAGTTATGTGGTGCCAGATATTTCAAGTGGAGCGACAGCCAGAACCAGAAAAAAATACCCATCCATGAGCTGCCTTTAAGTCAGAGAAGCAACACCTAGATGGTTCAAATGATGCCATATAAAAGTCATATAATCTCACATAATGCTTTCAGTGTAAACTAACCAATAAAGCAGTTCTCACAATATGTAAGGTTATGATTTTGATATTTAAGGTTATGATTATGATATGGGGCTAAAGTGTAATTTTTCCTTCATCTCCAACCACTAGAGTGCAGTGTAGGCTGAGATATAGGAAGTTGCCATGTTAACTCTGATCACACTCCTTTGCAACAGTGGACAAGTTGAAATATGCAATAAAATGTAGTACATGGTGAATTGAATCTGTTCATGAGAACAATTGTCACATGTAAGTAAAACAGGTGAATGTCTTATAGCATAGGCTACTTCTTTGATAAACATTATATGCTAATTAAACAGACTGGCATTCAGAATTGAAATGCATATTGAGTTTCCTTAGCCAGAAATCTAATGGCACTTTCATCAAGATAGCACAGAAAGGGTGCTATTTCAAAGTGCATCTACACACTCTTAGATCAAATGAGACTCAGAAGGACATCTACACTCTCACAGCTCAAATGAGACACAGACGAACATCTACACTCTCACAGCTCAAATGAGACACAGAAGGATATCTACACTGTCACAGTTCAAATGAGACCCAGAAGGACATCTACACTGTCACAGCTCAAATGAAACCCAGAAGGACATCTACACTGTCACAGCTCAAATGAGACCTAGAAGAACATCTACACTCTCACAGCTCAAATGAAACCCAGAAGGATATCTACACTGTCACAATTCAAATGAGACCCAGAAGGACATCTACACTGTCACAGCTCAAATGAAACCCAGAAGGACATCTACACTCTCACAGCTCAAATGAGACCTAGAAGAACATCTACACTCTCACAGCTCAAATGAAACCCAGAAGGATATCTGCACTGTCACAATTCAAATGAGACCCAGAAGGACATCTACACTGTCACAGCTCAAATGAGACCTAGAAGGACATCTACACTCTCACATTTCCCTTTTCTCAGTTTTCAGTGCCTCTGCACAATCAGATGTGCATTTGCCTACATGCAAGAGACAACAGTGCTATTTGTTGGCCGATTAGACAGAAGTGTAGGGTGGGAAAGAAAAGCAAAACAATAGTGTGGGGTGCTGGCAGGCGGCTGGTTGTTATGTACCTGCACTCAAATCCACAAGGCAGCAGCATATTACCAGCATATTCCCTTCCACCCTTTAAAGAGGAATCTTATAGTTCATATACGATAACCCTCAGGAAATGCCTGTTAAAACCGCAAAGGTAATCTGGTAAGGCTTTCATTTAGGCTGTGGGACACTGATGTTGTTAAACCGTCTGCGTGGGGCTGTACTGTGCAGTTAGCTCTGGCAGTAATATCCTCCTCATACTCTTAACTTTGCTTTGGCTGCGCTAACACTGCTTCCAGTGCAGGAATTCCCTCCGGGAAACGCCAAGCATAGTCAAAAATAATCATTTAGGGTTTAGTGTGGACCACATAGTTTGTGTTTGCTTTTTTGTTTACTTTCTTTTTAGGCAGGGCTTATATAGGCTGCATATATTTGCAGTTGTATGTAATCTCTCAGTGCAAAATACACACCTCATGACACCCTGAAGTACTGAATCAGAGGATCTGTCCAATTCTTACCGCCACATCTGCAAAGAAGATCAGAAATAACAATAAATGGATGATAAATATGTATAATACAAAAATCTTTTTTTATTCATTTATGGCTTATATACAGAAAATATCCCAGCAGTATTTAAGGACTATGAAAAATATATTATTATAATGTATTATTATTGTTGTTTTTGTTGTCAATGTTCTTATTTGTAGTAGTGGCAGCATCAGTGGTTTTCGTTGTACTCAATAAGTCACTTTTCAGCAGATATCCACTAATGTCAGTCACCTAGAAAAGAGAAAGTGTGAACAGATAAGAGTCTCCTGGGCACTCAGGACTGTGCGGCCTGTTTCAGCTTAGCTGTCTGTGGAGTTTGGGAAGGAACTGAGGAAGTGTCATCGTCTCATAACACACGAACGGAAGCAGCAGTCGGCACCGACAGTCTTGGAAACCTCCCAATGTCATGTCACACAAGCAGAGAGCTTAAGAGAACTAATACAAACCAGATTTAATGCATAAAATCTGCAGAGAACAAACATGTAAGAAGGGACATGAACAAGTGTCAGTGCCTTTGATCTCCATTTGGCAGCCCTTGCAAAACATGATGGCTTTATTCTTTTTCTTTTCTGTTTTGTTATTTATTTCTTTATTGCATTTTTTTTTTTTTTTGCTAGTATTATATGCGTTTGTAGTGATTTTGTATGTTTGGCCACATGTAGTGAATTGTAATGCGTTCTTTTTGTTTTGTATCGGAACATGAGGACCCTTAGCATTCCTCATAGAAGTTACATGGCTTTGTCTGGTGCCCTCCATGGCAACCCTGTGGTTGCCAGATGCTCTGCAGACTCAGCGTTATCTTTTGCAACACAGGGTTTCCACTCAAACCTGAAGGGCGTCTGGAATATAACCACTGGGGATTTTTTTTTATACTGTTTTTTTTTAAAGAAGGCAACCAACAGACATAAGAAATCAGGGAATTCCACAAATTCTTGTTTGTCACTGAGTAATCCTGTTACCAGTGATGTGAATACGAAGCTTTGTAAACATGGAAGTAAACAAATTTATGCTTCTTATTTTGCAGGGACAAAATGCAGGCGAAAAAATAAATGCCCTGGCCTGTTCAGACGTAATGGTATCCTCACTTAAGATTTTCCCCCAAAAAAAGAGAATCTCCAAAATGGTCACAGTGCATTTGATTTACAAGAATCAGTTAAAATGTTCACTGACTTGAGAAACCTGGGAAAACATTTAAGAGATGGAGTTTCATCTGTTTTTACCCTATACCCAGCAAGTGATCATTATTTGTAGCACTTTCCAATTATTGTATTGGGTTAGAAATCTTGTTGTATTGGGTTGGAAATCTTATTGTATTGGGTAAGAAATCTTATTGGTCCATCTCAAATACAGGGTGCAACAAGACCTGGATGAAGGTTTCAGATAGAATTTTTAGTCAGTACTTTTTAGTCACCCCCCCGTTGTTTACTGACACCAACTTCAGCATGATGATGTTGTTCAGACCTAGAGCACAACCTCTAAAATAGAGAGAAAATAAAATAAACAGATGGATAATCCTGGCCAGACCCTAGCTGAGCTTAGACCACTGACTCCCTTACCTGTGTGTGTAAGACTCTTACTAATGATTCTCCATTCATGCTCCTGAAGCCTGGGACACAATAACTTTATCTGTGACAATAAGACAGTATGATCACCACCAAACAAATAACAAACACTCCTACTTTATTGTGAGGTTACTATCGGATTTGCCATTCCATCACATCGTCTACACAGTTACCAAGTCAGATGAAAAAAAGAGTCCCGTGTGTGGCCTGCCACCAGTCTTAGATGTTTTAGGGAGCATAGATGAAAAACTGCATATGGCACAAGTCGGGTGAGACATGAAGAGGTTTTGCACGTCTTCCCTAAACAAGTAGCCTGACAGATCCTGACATTCCACTCTTCCTCACACAAGTCTCCTCATCACACACCGGCTGTCCCAAGCCACAGAATGTGTTGGCTCCTGGCTGGCTCCTGTTGTGCTCTGTCTAATATAATTTGCTTTGGAAACCCCAGTCCGTACACATATGGAGAGCATCTTCCCCAAGGCCTACCACCCGCCCCCCTGCTCCCCGTGAGACGCTCTCTATCTATGCAGTGAGACTTACGTTTGCTTTTTGCCCCAGTCTTGCTAACCAGGATTCACACGCTAGCTTTCATGGGGCTGGAGGATGGGCTGACTTTGTTAATACGTGGCTAAATTTACATATTTACATATTCATTCACAATTGATTAGCAGAGCCCAGTGTTCTGTATCCTTAAAAAGGGATTTTTTTTTGCTGTGGTTCATAAAGCACTCAGCTTTTGAGTAAGTTTTACAAGGAAAATGTGTTCCTAAATCACCTCTCAGCATGAACATCAAGCACTCAAGGGGAATAACATGCAAAAGCCTTAAATATTGTCTTTTATTGGGCATACCTTCTGTAATATGCTAATTTGATGTATGTGGCAATCTACCATCAGTATTTGAAATATTAGAAAACTTTTGAAGCATTTGAAAACATGCTAGATTGTCTTTGTAAGTGCTATGTAAATATTTTCACTTGTATTGCAAAATCAGTATGAGGAGAAAATATTCAACAGGCCTAAATGGAGGTGGGACTTTAAACCAAGATTTTCTGGACATGCTGCACAACCATGCTGATTGGAACCAATCAGATTACACTCCACTTAATTCCATATTGAGGCTACAGTAGTTGTAGTGGATCCAGATGTCTTTACGGAAATCAAGACGGTTGAAAATGGGGCTAGTATTGCATGTAACTGTTTTGTTAAGCTATTTTAACAATTATTATGTAACATACAGTCTTCATTTTTTGTCACATGATGCCATTCACACCATGTATGTGTAAACATTACATATTTTCATGTTTTTAATCATTCAAATCAATGAATTAACTGTGCGATCAAGCTGGTTTATGCTTTGTTGTGAATTTTTTGGGATATTAAACATCTGAATTATGTCTGGAGATGTCTGATGTGCAACATTTATCTGAACCATGACTGCAAAAATGTACATAGGCCTGTGCCAGAGTTATGAGGCATTCATTTCATATTCTCAATTGGTCAGTTATTTGGACTAACATAGTAAATTCGTAATTGTTTCAATCACAACTTTTGCTTGTGCTTTTATTCTTTTTCGTATTCTCAGTATGGCAGTGCAGCCATACCAGTCTGCACATACACGTTCACCATTTGTGTGGCACATAACTCACTACTAACACAAGCACAGCAAAACTCAGACAAAAGAACTTCTCATCACTCAGGAGAACGTTTGCTGTTATCATATGCATATGCACACAGACATCCCAATAGCTCATTTATGTCTCAAGACTGCTCACCACATTTATGATTTCCACTTTAAAGGTCTGAATTATGCAGACATTGCGATTGGAAATTTTCAATGGTGTGACAGAAGTAGGTCTGTTATCCTGCACAGATAAGGCTATGCGTGCGTGATCCAAACATTTGAAAGGGAAAAATAAAGGAAAAAAGAACCCAATGACAAATAATTCTCTCTTCTAGAGCACAGTGGGAGAGGAAGGCAGATGAACAGAAGCCTTTGAGCATAAAGCTTGTTTAATATCTCTGCCACCGTAACGTCAGTCAGGTGACATTTCGGCTGCACCATCAAGATCCAACACTGCCCATGCTACTTCTGGAATCAGTTAGCCATGCATAACAGGCCTGCGCTGTGTATGACATGAATGTGCCAAACAGCAGCCCTGCCCTCCTCCTGCTTCTTTAGGGAAAGGAGCTTCTTTTTTAATCTGGAAAAAAAGATGGTGATGATGGTGTAGAAGAAGAAGAAAAGTCACAAAACTGATAAGGGGGAAAGTGTGGAGCAAACAGTGGGAAATAGACAGATCTCAGAATTCTCTCCGTTGTTCTGGAGACAGATCTCAGAATTCTCTCCGTTGTTCTGGAGACAGATCTCAGAATTCTCTCCGTTGTTCTGACCTCACAGTAGAGACGTCATCCTCCCAGTCAGAGTCGCTGTGAGCATGATTTGGAGATGGAATCCATGCTATTCCAGGGAGCTGTTGGCTACATTAGAACTTTAAGATAAAAAAGCCATTTAAATGTTTTTTTTGTCTGTTTGCTTTAAGGTCAGTATAGGACAACTACTATATACATTTTGCAAATTATTTTTTTAATCATACATATTAATCACATAATAGGATGTATATGTTGTGGGAGGTCATAATAAACATAACTATAAATTAACCTTATTAATTAACCTAAATTAATTAACCTAAATAAATCTAATCCTTTCCGTCCACCAATCACATGCAAAACTGCTCTTGTGTTTTTTTAAAAGACATCTCAGCTGTTCGTGTGTTTCGATCAATATTGCATTGCTGTATATTGCAACAGCCTATTTTGTCATTTCTTTCTTGTTTTGAATCACAAATTTTAAATCACAATCTTATCAAAATGCTAAGCAGAATTTTCTAATCTATTAAGTAGATGTTATTGAAAAATTCATGATCCTTTTGAGTATTAGTAATGAGTTTTGTACAAAAGCACCAAGATTGATAAATAAATCAAATTTGGGCCACACAAATAATTAAAATAATAACACACAAATAATAACAAACACAAATAATAACACACAAATAATAAAACTCCAAATGCAGATACACGCCCACCAACAGCACACACCCCCCAATAAAGTAACAAGCACACGCCCACCAACAGCACACACCCCCCAATAAAGTAACAAGCACACGCCCACCAACAGCACACACCTCCCCAATAAAGTAACAAGCACACGCCCACCAACAGCACACACCTCCCCAATAAAGTAACAAGCACACGCCCACCAACAGCACACACCCCCCAATAAAGTAACTGCTGCTGTCACACCCCAAGATCTTATAAAGTTCTGTACTAAAACTGATGATATTCCTAATGGGTAACTGCAGTGTTCTTTAGTAGGACAGAGATTTAAAATTTACATTTAAAAATGTAGTGAAGTACATGAGGTTTCAAAAAAGATGTGACAACGTACTTCTATTTTTCTATTTGTATATATATGTAACTCCGTAACTGAAGTGTAACAGGACAGTAAAGGACAATTTTGGACAGATTTTATATGTAAAATCAGTAAAATCAATGATATATTTTATGACCCTGTAAACTGATGACCTTAAAGACCCTGTAACTGATGACCTTAATGGCCCTGTAACTGATGACCTTAATGACCCTGTAACTGATGACCTTAATGACCCTGTAACTGCTCTCTGCAGTTCTAGTCTCTGGCATTCTGAACTGCACTGAGACGCTGCAGCACCCAAGGCTTCACATCCATGTGGTTTCCTGGCAGGCTTTCCTGCTACCAAGGCTTCACATCCATGTGGTTTCCTGGCAGGCTTTCCTGCTACCAAGGCTTCTGCCATCCGCCACTCTGGTAAGCTCCTCTCCCGAGACGAGCAGTGGCCCAGAAGCCGCTACGATCCAGCTCTGTGCCGGGTGCGTTTCACAAACAGCATCACTCTGCCTCTTCATTTCCATCTGTATGCTATCACAGAGCTGTCAGCGCTCATATTGGCCTGCAGTTCAGGGGATGAAAGGCAGAGGGGGATCCTGTTGAGTGAATAATCTCGCCAGTTTACAGAGGGGAGAGCTGGAGTCAACTTGACAGACTAAGAGTTGCTTACAGGTTTGCGGATTCGTGAGCAATCCGCTAGTCTCTTTAAATCTGGACGGGTGAATGTGAAATCAATGGTACACCCATGTAAGAGTTTGCTTGTGTGGCCTTCACTGGCTTAGAAATGGAATAAAAGTCTCACATTTTTTAACCTTAAGGGATAAGGAATGGTATAAAATGGAGACCGGGTTTGCTTTTATGAATACAAAGTTGCATGGATATATTGCACTGACTTGCCAAATCTCAGTATTCAGCTACTGGTGCCAGAAAAGAGTACAGAGAGAACACTGTGAGCTGGCACAACAAAAACACATACATCTAATGGAATGTCCAAGGAGCATAAGTTCAGCAGCTTGTGAGTTAGTTCGCCTGAAAAGTTCTTTTTGATTAAAAATAACCTGTATTTTAAGAACAAAATGAAATTGTTTAAATAAAATTGACCTCAATTGCCCTCTTTACAAGTCTCTCTAAAATTGACATTTCAGTGGAGTTGACAGCAAGACAGTCAGTTGAGTTCATTATAAATGACAAGTTAAAAAAAAAAAAAAGAAGACTTTGCCATGTCTGATCTGTAGGTGGCAGCATTACAAAATGTCTGACCTGCAGCACTGAGCAGAAGACAGCGATAAAGGCTATTCATAAAGATTCTGCATATGCACGTGTTTCTAGATTATAATACAGTTGCAAATATTGTAAATCTGTCCTCAGAAAACATTTGTTTCCCTGAGCAGGTAGCAGCAATTTCACACCAGAACTGAAACATACTCATTTTCCAGTCTTTAAAGTAATTATTTCTACCAGTTTAAACTACTGAAACATGTTATTTACTCAACATGTGGGAAACAGGAGTGAAAAGTCAAGTCCTTTGAAATCTACTAAGATCATGTTTGTTGCCCCATGTCTCTCCAGCTTTTAACCAAGACGTGCAAGTGATAACCAACCTTGCACAACTTTCAGCATGAATGGCAGGGTAACCAGCCTTGTGTAACAGTATAACAGATCCCCGACCTTGTTTAACAGTGTAACGTATCCCTGGCCTTGTGTAACAGTATAACAGATCCCCGACCTTGTGTAACAGTGTAACGGATCCCTGGCCTTGTGTAACAGTATAACAGATCCCCGACCTTGTTTAACAGTGTAACGGATCCCTGGCCTTGTGTAACAGTGTAACAGGTGCACTGACACTCGGGAGAGCAGAATCTAAGTGCACAGTGAGGACACAGCAGCCAAAGTTCATCTCGCCTTGCACAGCCTGCTGGGACATCAGTGGAAGAAGCCAGGAGCAAAAGATGGTCTTTTGCTGTTTCTTTATTCATGGCAAAGTGAATAAACGACAGGGAGGTAAAATGCCAATGTAAAAGTAGTATGGAGAAGCACACAAGGCCTGTGATGGGTCTGAAAAAGAATCTCTTCTCCAATCACTAAAGCAAAAACAGAACTTAAACATAAGGCATTAATTATTGTCCAATTTATGAGAAATTTATAAATGCCTCCATGTGCAAATGCCCTAAATGAGTTAACTTCTTGCATGTCTGAATGGTCTTATGCTCAACACCCATACTGCAGGGCCAGAGGCTCGTGTGATCCAGGGCTTCTCTTATTAAACACGCTCTGCTCGGAGCCGGCAGGTAGCTCCTGGGGCCCTGCTGACGCCAGGCCTGTTTGGCTTCAGTGTTTTTTATTAGAACGGATGGAGACTTAAGCTCCGTATCGGAGCCTCGGCCCTTTGACCAGGCACCGGGCCCCTTTCCACTGCTCCCTGCCCAGCACCCTTAGTGAAATTATATCAAAACAACCGGACCCTCGGAAACATAGAGCATGGAGCTCTCTTGGTCTCTCCAGGCCGAATTCCAGAAGCTTCTGAAGCAGCCGCCTACCGCTTCTTACATCACCCGGGACTACTTTCACCACGCGCTTTGCTGCTGCCAGCTGCCTGGCCATGACATCACTTCCTCCCCCAGCTGTGTCAGTGTGATGGTACGGACATGGGAGAGCAGTAGCACCTCCCACACCGCACACACTCTGACTGCATTTAACATCACTTTTAAGACATAAGGAAAGGCGTATAAATTGGTCGGCTTCTTCAGTCTAATTTCACACCTTAGTCACCCACCTGGCATGCCACTGATCCCCCCCCCCCCTTACATTCTGTATGTGGGAAAACACAATGTACTGGCACTGGACCTTCAGGGCCAATCAGAAAAAAGAGTCCAAAACCCAACTGCCCGGTTTACTACCACAGGAACATGTGCCTTATCTGTGTTTCTCCCCGCTGCAAAACCTCACTAATCATGTGGCCAAATTTTAGGTTTGGTAGAACCTAGTACATATGAGCACAGTTTAAGTTGGAGAATCTCAGAAAGTGTTAAAGTTTCTAAGTTATGCATCACAGTCGTTACAGCAGCTCGCAAGCAAAAGTATGTGATGTCAAGTGTGCAAGAAAACGAGAGGTAGTGAACCGTGATTTGCTTCTTCATAGGACTCAGCACTCCCCATTACTAGAGGTTGGACACTTTTCCCAAACTTGGTAAACTTAGCAATTTACCTATTGTTCCAGGGTACGAAAAATGCCACCCTAACACCCATGCGCTCTCATACTCTGGCTCTAGCAAGGGACTTAAAATGAGACTTTATGTTTCATACACACAGCATCTCGGTTGCTCCAATAATCCTGCAAATGAAATCGATTCCCACCCTTCTCTGTTTCTCCAATTCAGAACCCAGCTGGGTTTCCCATATGTGCCAGTAATGGGAGGAGGGGCTCAATCCCATCTAACGTTGTACCTGCTAAAGCTGGAGCTCACCATAACATCCAATCCTATTGTAATTACTTTCAATGCAAACAGACGCTTTCCATTACCCCCGACGTATTTGAATAAAGCTTCTGTAACTATAGCGACTGCATGTTGTGTTGCTCTTGCCATAAATATGGATGCAAGAATCAAATGAGATTCATTACATGGCTCTCAGTGGTATGTGCTGACACTAAGGGGGAAAACCAAGTGAAAGCAAAAGTGTGTCTGATAGAAAGTAAACAGATATACAAGTTCATTACACATGCCGTTATAATATTATTGGTATCTTCTCAAATGTCTAAACCTGATGAACTTGGGAGCAAAGGGAAAGTCAACAGTAATCATTTACAACACCTGGGTGTGATATTTATTTAGAAATGCCACATTCTTGTTGTTATTTAGCTTTCTGAGTTAAAGGAACTGATTTTCCTCATAATTATTTGAAATGGTTTCTCACAATTGAGCTGTTTTATATAGCTTCTTCCCTCTGTTGTCACACCGAACACTATTTTTTATTACACAGTCCCCCTCACTGCCAGAGCCCTTCGTTCAGCCTCAGAAGTGCAGAAGATAAAATGAACCAACATTCCCATGCTGCGTGCTTGCAGTGTGTGTTTGTGAGTAATGTTAAACATGTCTCTAACGGTGCTTGTTGATATTAAGATTGACTGCTATCTAGAATGATTATTTGCTGTTTTAAATGTTGGAATTTAACTCTCCGTGCAAATCAGATTTTTGAACATTCAAATAAATCCCAGGCGTATATAAGACGACTTCTTATCCGAACAGAAAAAGAACGTAAAATTGTTGCAAACATACAGCCGATCGACCAGTAGTAGGTTGCGCACACTCGCACGCGCGCGATGTCATCTGTGTGTCCGCTCAAGGGTGTCAGGTGTGTGTTATCTCGGTCATTGCCTCCGGGATCTCTTCCAAAGCTGTGCCCGTTAGCCCGTCCTGCTCTACTGCTGTAAATGACTCACTAAACAGTGCTGCATTCTAGGGGGGGAAATCAATTATTTGACCCCACGTACATTTCACAGTGCATTTTAACATGCTGGAGTGAATTAAAAAAAAACGCTCCTTATGCTGTTCCCACGATGACCTCCCTCGCGCCAAACCGCAGACAGTGAGGCTAATGCGCCCGGTTAGCGCACCTTTTCTACTCATATCTTCGCTAATGCACTACAGGTTCCGCACGCTGACCGTGGGGAGAACAGCCTCTGTCCACCGCGCCCAGCGACCTCTTCGCCAGCTGATGACGGGGACTTGACAGCTTTAATGAAAGCTGATTACCAGGAGGCATCCATTAATTTGCCACTAATCACTACAAAGAGAGAGGCAGCACTTAACAGCTGTGAAATGGCAGCCGCTGTTCGGAAATGAGGCGCGGGAAAGGGGAAAAAAGATGAGGACGAGGGGTTAACGCCTACGCTGTCATTACCTGCCTGCTATTGTAGCGCTCCTCCGCCGGGCTTAGCTGCCGGTAACTTTATAGCGTCGTATTTGTCCTTCACTTCACCTGGACTCTTTGTGAAGGAGATCGACGGCGGAGAGACCCGTGGTGACGGATGGTGGTGGGGGGAACAGAATTGGTTAGCAGTAGCTGTTGCAAAGCTCTTGTGATCCAGGTGAGAAGCTGACAGTAACAGGTTTAAGGCCCCCCTATTTATCTGCTGAGTGTGAGGGATTGAGCTCTTATCCTGGCTAGACTAAAGAGAACCTGGAAGTCCAAAGGTGCTAGGGCATTAGCAAAATAAAAGCACACCACTGACCTTTCACTAACAAAGGCCAGGAACAGGGAAACACTGTTAACACGTGCATGCCAAAATACGCCTTCTGTTACCATGTGCCTCTCAGATGCAACAGTCAGTTATGGAAGGACACCAAATGTCAGGATTATGAAAAGAATACGCTCAGTCACGGTGATCAATGGTCCATTCCTGAGGAACCTCAAGCCAAGTCTCTGCTAATGAATATTGTGCTGAGCTCCATCCAAATAGCCTTGTTATATACAAACATTACAAGGCATCTCTAAGCCAATATTTGTGTACTGTCTGCAGTATTCAATAGCGGCCCTGCTATATGAACCGTCCTAGACTGTTTGAGTGGCTAATAGGTTTTATAGGACCTCTGGGAGTACAAATGCATTGTGACTGTCACGAGGGCCTGTGAGCTTCCAGCACAGAAAAACACACTGAAACAAGACAAGGTGGATTTTAATTCTTGTAATTATCTTTTCATTGTGTTGTGTTTGGGTAAGGAGATGGCCTGCACGTTATAGGCGTGCAAAGGGAGAAAGAGAGCCTGCTGGTGTGCCACACACCCTCCACAATGACGGCGCGCGCTAAATACACTGCATTCGCGAAATGCCAGCGTGCGCCAGCACGAGGAAGGAGAAAATTCCGTTAGCTGGCACCCGCTGGCACCCTCCGCGCTGTTACCTTTTATTACTGTCATAATTAGCGACCCGCGGTGCCAGGCTCGTGGAGAAAGAGGCTTTTTGAAGTCATCCGCTTGCAGGGCGTCAGGAGGGACCGAGAGGAGGATCCAGAAAACGTTCAATTAATGGAGAAAGCTGAGCTCGGAGCCGGGATAATATGACAAACAAGCCAGAACATTCCGTTTGGCGTCGTTTGAATTAATCAGTCAAACGGCGATGGACGCGTCGGGCAAGCAGACGTTTGAGTCATTTCAGAGAGCCTGATGGGGGACAGTGATTAAATTAAGGAGCTCTCAAAGATGTAACCGACGTGTCAGAGGCGAGAGACAGGCCTAAGATGTCAGCAACGCTCGAAAAAAAGGAGTTCAATAGACACTGACAAGCAAATAGGCTGCTGGTCTCTTTAGCCACTGTTAGCATAGCGCTAATTGCCTCGTTAATGATTGACAGAGCAAGTACTTGTGATTGCCTTTGACCATGGAATACAGAGGCCCTCTGGCTACCCCTAAAACCAAGAACAAACACGCATAATCCATGGTGTACCTTTCATGCCAGCAGCACTAAAACTATATGATGAGTCAAACTGCGCTTTTTAAACTCTATCCCAGATTAGATGTAGCTGTATACAAGTTAACAAATTAAAACAACAACACAGGCGCTTGTTTAATTTGTTTTAACGTTTTAAGTTAAAACAGTCTAATGTAGTGCTTGGCAGGCGAGTACGTTTTTATTAAGTTTTTTTCTATTAAGTACCCCGCCAAACCTGACAGAGAATCTCTAAAAGTCGTTGATCCGTGCAGACATACACAAACAATTATGCTTGGTTATATTGGATAAACAGATGAGAGAAAAGGATACACTCAGGAAATATTAAGACTCATCACAAATGAGGAAAATGTATTACTTACCTCATCGACATTAATTATGCTTGTCTCATTTACCACTGCCTTCAATCATGATTTAAAATGTGCGAATTTGGAGTCGCTTGGCGCCGTTGCTAATTTCTAACGTCAATATACATTATTTATGCAGCGGACTTTCTTGCATTTAATCGTCTGTAAGAGGATGAATGTAATATATCTCCATGTTTCAGTAAGCGTAGGGTAACATGCAGTTGGATCGACACCCTAACGTCATTTTCCTATGCTGGGGCTGTCTTTATTCTTTTCCTATATTATTCCGTATTCTTTTGATATCTGTGTGCTAGACCTGAAGGATTATCTGTATGCTATGTTTTAATAAACTATGTGTGGGACTGTGTAGAGTTCTTTTTTCGAGTTTGCTCGCGGACCTTCATCGTTTTATGAGAAAACACTCATTCGCCATCAGTAATTGAACCCTTATAAATGTAAATATTGAATAGGTCGAGGGTAAAGATTTGCCTGCGGCTTTCGTTTTGCTGGTACGTCAGTGGGACCCAAACCACATTCTCTCTCTCTCTCTCTCTCTCTCTCTCTCTCTCTCTCTCTCTCTCTCTCTCTCACACACACACACACACACACAC
>JAOXYF010000019.1:6621391-6631733 GCA_028565775.1 Sternarchorhynchus goeldii
TGGAGGAGGCAGGAGGCCGAGCTGCAGTGAGTGGAAGCAGCGTGCAGCTGGAGGGGTTACTGGCGTGGGTGGAGAATACAAAGGGTTCTGCAGGACTGAGGAAGCCTTGGGGTCTGCCTGCCTGCAGAGAAGATAGCAGACCTTAGTTCCCAATACCGGTCTGGGTGCCAAAACACACACACACACACACACACACACACACCCTTCTAATCTGGCCCACAGTGGATTATGGAGACCTTGTCACTGCTAGCTCCCCCGTCTCCCAGTGCCCTCCGGTGGTACCTTCAAGTTTAGTGCGGGTCAGAGAAGCAAATCGCAGAGAATAGGCCCTCCAAGTGTGTGTGTGTGTGTGTGTGTGTGTGTGTGTGTGTGTGCTGGGGAAAGTGTTTGAGAGTGCATGTGTATGTGTGTGTGTCTGCTGGAGAAAGTGTTTGTGTGAGTGCTCATATGTGTATGTGTATGAATTATCGAAGAGGAGCAGAATAACATCTCACACCCTCACTGATTGGCCAGACTGATATCTGCCTTAGCAGGACTTCGCTAGTCGCTAGTCAGGCTGTAGCGGGTTTATGTTGTAAAGGGAGTCATGAGGGGGTAATTACAGTCAGGTGGGTGGGGGTTATAATGCTCATTTAATTCCATTCATTTGCAAACATGGACAACCAAAGCTCATCCTACACGGTTTATCTCTTTGTTCAAACAAAATACATTTGAAAACACAATATATAAGTTGTGGTAGATGAATAATTCAAGACTATTTACATACACCATATAAGAAATGACAAGTTTTAGCTCATAACTGTAAGACTACAGTTAAATGTCACAAATATATAACACCAGTCAAACCTAAACGAGACGGCTCTGCTCTGACATCGTCCATTTAGCAACTGGTGATCAGGCATTTTGTAAGAAATCTGCCACGCAGAAGTTCAAACTCTCCCTCAAGCCCACGTGGGCTGGCTGTCCTAGCCCAGCCCCCCATCTGAGGAGACAAAATGACTATTTAAAAATAACAGTGGTCGCATAAATTCAATTAGGGGGCTTTTGGTCACGGTAGAAGGCAAGTGCAGGGCAATTAGCCAGGCTGGGAGCACTGAGCCAAGCTGGCTGGTGGCAGGGAGCAGATGACGGGGGCCTCGCCGGGTGTCACTGCTTTAATTGGCCGCAGCACATTAATCAAAAGTGAAAAGAAGCTTCCGTCTAGAGAAGAGAAATGGAGAGAGGTAGGATAAGTGGATAAAAGAATAAGTGATATAAGAGAAGGGGGAGGGAAGGAGAGATGAAGAGAGAGAGAGAGAGAGAAACAAGAAGATGGGAACGGAGAGGAGAGAAGCAGAGACAGGGGACAGAGAGAGAGAGAGAGAGAGAGAGAGAGAGGTAGGGAGAAATGGAGTAATGAAATAGAGACTGACCTGGGAGGTGCTGAAGGGATGAAGCGAAGGTGTGATAATTGTGTTCAATTAGGATTCTGATTGGCACTGACAGAATCTGGGCACTGACAAGCCCTGCACAGATGAGAGCGATTAGCAGCACTGGAACAAGCTGTCACTCCTCACAGCCCTGTAACTGCATGAATCAGAGCACATATGGCTCCCCCTGGGCAGGGCTCTCTCTCTCTCTCTCTCTCTCTCTCTCTCTCTCTTTTTCTAGCTCTCTCTACCTTGCTCCACCCAACACCCTCCAACAGCCCAATCAAACCAACCTCCCTCACTAACAAAAAGCTTAGACACTCCCCATCACACTGGCCCCCTCCAGTAATGTATCTCCACATCGTTTTGCTCCGGTATCGATTAAGTGTTACCTAGAGTTAACATTCACGGTCAAAGGCTGTGTCCCGAAGCTCACTGAGCCCACACAGGTTTCATCAAAGTTCACGGTTTCCGGTTTTCTTTATTGGGGCTGGTTGGGAGGTGGGGGGGGGGGGGTTAATACATCTGATGTGGCAGTGCTACCACGGAGAGCATGTGGGTCATAGTCCAACGTTCTCTGCTAGTGAGGGGCTCACCTCAGAGAAGCACACAAATACACACACGCATGCACACATTCACATGTATGCACAAGCATGCACACACACATACACATAATGTATACTTTGCATCAGTGGCTCAGCCGAGTTGAATGGCACATTTTATGATTCCAGAAGGGTGCGTAAGCAAAGAGGAAAGAGAGAGAGAGAGAGAGAGAGAGAGAGAGAGAGAGAGAGAGAGAGAATAAGAGAATAGGGGTGAGAGAGTGAGGGATATAGCAAGGGAGCTGGGGTTGAACTGGAGTCTGGGCTTTGTTTGCTAAAAACAGCAGGGGAGCATCCCAGTGAAAAATGTCAGGTCAAATTGTTCTTGACAGTGCTAATATCTGCAGCTCATAGCGATAATTACATGTAAATAAATAGTGAAATAGCTCTCAGCTGGGGGTGGAGAGCAAAGGGATGCTTCCATGAGACAACCAGCTGGGTACCTAACATACACACACACACACACACACATACAGACGCATACACACACACACACACAGACACATACACACACATACAGACACATACACACACACACACACAGACACACACAGACACACACAAACATTTTTACACAAAAGTGAAAAGAAGAGAAAGAGACAGAACAAGAAGACAACGTAACTGAGACTTTATGATAAAAAAAACCCACGTTAAATAATCAAATGCACCTGCCAACTTAGAATGGTATAATAATAGTAGCATCAGCCTTTCTTAAAAGGACCTCGTATCCTAATAGACCCTGCTAAATATGTTTTAAGTGCCTCTTTAAGAAAAGCTATTTACCAGAGCATATATTATATATCACATACAGCTAGAAAGCAAGCATTTAATGTGAGTATATTGTTCAACTTTGCTCAAATTGCGAGTTCATCTCACTACAACATAAAGGTCCAGAGTGTGTTTGTGTGTGTGGGGGGCGTATTTGGGTGTGTGCGCGTGCGTGTGTGTGTGTATGTATGTGTGTGTGTGTGTGTGTGTGAGAGAGAGAGAGAGACAGAGAGAGAGAGAGAGAGAGAGAGAGAGAGAGAGAGAGAGAGAGAGAACTCATTGCAGTATTAATCACGTCCATGCACCTGTCAGAGTGGCATGTGGAACTAACAGGAAGCACATTGGAGAGGGACGCCGTCCAAACGGCTGGAGCTACCGGGGCAGGTTCATTCACAGCAGATCTAGCCCATGCCGACCCTGCGACCCGATGACCCGCTGAACCCGTGGCTCCGAGGGCACGGCCGGACCTCTCGACCTCCACCTGCCGGAACCCCACCGGAACATTGGAGTTTCTTGTCCGCCACAGGCAAATTACGCACAAACCCATATGACGAGAGCTTTGAGTGGTAATGCTAATTAAAACTGCGTTAGGCTAAATATGCCCGTTGAGCTACAATCAGGAACAATACCACATTGTAAAGGAACCGACCTTCAGTGAAGAAATCACCGCCTCATATCTGCTCAAAACTGGTATTCAGTCCTATAAATCTCGCCAGTATAACTTCTGCTGCATGTCACATGGCATTCATGATACGATCAATCCATGCGCGCTACACTTTCTTCCAATTCTCTAGGCATTTCCAGTTGCGTGGGACACACACCGTGTGAATTGGTCTCAATCGTTTCCTACTATAAATCCCCGTCTTCTAGGATTTGCTGAAATTTATATTGGCTGCTTCTGCAAGATAAATGTAAATCGCATTCCCTTATATTTGCTATTTATCAGAATGCGGCAGCTCACTTTCGGCGAGGGAAAATATCTCTCACTCCCATACAAACAGCCTTGCATTTAAATAGCATTTTTATTGTCCGCCATAGCCTTTCATCCGAGCGGCGGGAAAAGCGCTTCCTCCTCTCCAGGGGAGCAAGCGAAAAACAGCGAGAGAGAGAGAGAGAGAGAGAGAGTGAGAGAGAGAGAGGAGAAAGAGAGGGGTGGGGTGGAGAGAGTGATACAGAGAAAGAGAGATAGAAAGTGTGAGAGAGGGGATAGATAGGTGGATAGATAGAGAGAGAGAGAGAGAGAGAGAGAGAGAGAGAGTGAGAGAGAGAGAGGTGATGGAACGAGAAAAAACCATGCTCAAATAAATAAATAAATAAAAACGCATTCAAACTTTAGATTGAAAGGTAACCGCACTGCCGGTTGGAACGGAACATTGCGAGTGCTCAACGAAATAGGCAATACGGTGCTATTCATAATAAACACTGGTGCTTTATAATATACACTGGTACTTCAGCACAGGTCGCAGGCTAGTGACCTTCCTATCAATCAAAACAACATTTCGATCAGATAAAATAAAGTTGCTGCATGAAGCACACGTTAGAGCTCTTAGGGTATTATAGAAACACAAGTTTTTCTATCCTTAAACTTACCAGGTCCACAAAGAGAAAACGAGACCCCCAAAAAGGAAACCCTAATGTCAAACATACTTCAATTTTGCCCAAGGGTACGATTTTGGGTAACCTAACCAAATTTCGTGCCAGTTCTGCCCTTCCTCACCCCCAAAAGCCTCTTATGCGTCTTTTTGCTATTATAGCCAAATATAAACAGTATCAGCTTTAATGTGCCTTCTAATTATTAAGTATCTATTCCCCCTTTCGCTCTGGGAGTGTACAGGGGGGTACAGATATGTGCAGTGCACTCATCCGCTTTGATTCGTTGTCAGGAGAGCTTGCCAGCTGACACTGTGCCCAGTCTACAGCTTAATGCACAAGTTTTTAATAATGTGGGGGGACTACACGCGTCTCCCGCACTCACTGATATTCACAAGAATAATGTCTTGTCAGAAGTCAGCGAGGGAGATGGAAGAAAGCTAGTGCTCAAAATTGTTTGTTAGGTTCCCCTCCATATTCTGGCAGCACGAGCACTGGCTTCTTAAACGTAATTTATCCCCGGTTTTTTTTTTTTTTTTTTTTTTAAAAGAAGGGGCTGCACAGCTAATGGGAGTGGGGAGAACGGTTGGAGTCTCTACTCCCTTATCTCTGTCAGACAGTTGCGAAGAGTGGCTGGCAAGGGTTGGTGTTAGCGCGTAGCGCCACGCAGCGCGGCGCAGGCAGGCAGGCCCGGGGACAGGGATCAAAGAGAAGCACGGGGGAGCGCCGCTTCTTCCTCTGATCCCCCCGGCGTCAGCCCAACCTCGCTCACGCAGCCCCTCACGCCCATCCAACCATCCTCCATCCCTCACAGCCGCCCTTATTCCTCCGCACGCACGCACACGTGCACACGTTCACCAAATAGTTCTTTTACTGCATTATCCATGTCAGTGCCTTATTATTTTTATTCACCAATAACTTCAAAATGTTACATTTTTGTATTTTTTTTTATTTCGTGCAGATTTTTACAAACACACCCCTTCAGTAACTAGGCAAAATTTCATATTCATACTTGAACTTTAAAAGAAATGGGAATTTATGTCTGTTTCCATCAACAATAAAACCATTAATGACTGATCAAATACCAGACGATACAAACAGTAACTAAACTGTTTTCTTTACACACACAAACAAACAAACAAACACACACACACACACACACTACATGGTCGCTCGCGCGCATTTGAATGAGAGCCACGAAGAGCGGCGCTAAGCTGTTGTTTTCTCTCTCTCCCCCAGCAGGTGTCCCCGTCATACAATACAGAGGAATTCGCTGCGACGCTTTTGCCAAGCAACACAGCTCCCGCGAGCTGAGTTTTAAAATCCCATTTAAAAGGACTTAATGGTGGTGCCCCATTACCTAACTCCTGCACTGCAAAGCAAGGAGGCTTCCAGCATGGCTTTACCACCTATGATCCCAACTGTTGGAACCCCACCTGTGTATATCTTCAGCTTTAATTACAGATTTTGTACTTAGTTATACAGGATGTTGAACTATATTAGGTCCCTCTCAAGCACTTCATCTTTACTCCAGGTTTGTAGTAGTATATTCACCCATGCTGGCCCCATCACCAACTCCAACCTCCAAACGCCTGCTACCACAAGGAAGGAAAGAGAGAAAAGAATGTTTTCCTTGTTGTTTTTCTGAAACATGCTTTCACATTTGAGCGCCAGCCCTATCTCTCTTTCTCCCATCTCACACCTGCTGTGCTACAAAATGAAAAGGGGATGGAAAAAAACGAGAGAAAAAGGAAGAAACAGGCCCTGGCCTGGCCAAACACACGCCCTAATGGATGACATCGCACCTCTCCCGGTCCTGGAAGAACTTCTAACACGCAACGGCAACAACAACTGCCGGCCATCAGACGTGGATGACTTTTCCGCCAGAGTGTAATGAGAAAATGTGCAGTGTCTGGATGAGTTAGGGAAGGGGACAGCGAGAACCATCCCAGGATCAGCAGGGATCCATTACCAGCAGCTACTGGCCCACCATAGCCCATTTACTGGGAATCACCACATTTTGGTCAATCTTTACCGGCAACCACTAGACCATCAAATACAGACACGAGCAGGAATGGCTTGCTCATGGGTCTATCTCCACTGAGCAGATGTTGTCTGAAGAGCTTCAGCTTAACAAGTATCTTTTTTTTTATCATGAAGAGTGAAGATGCACAACTTCTTTTTGAATTGGATTTTTTTTTAGCTTGGGTTAGAAAGGAGGGAGAGAGAGCAAGAGAGAGAGAGAAGGAGGGAGAGACCCACATCTGCGGACATCTTGTACAGGTCAGTGCTTCTACTGAGTCACAAGGCTGGTGGAAGGAGATTTCTCTTGCTCCAGACTAATTGGCAGACGGTGCAGGAATGCCAGGCATCTCTTAAGTTATCGTGCAGGCCAGGCTTTGCTGTTCTGCACAGGCTAAGGACTCAGCAGGAGCAGGAAAGATGCAGAGTTCAGTGGTAAGTGAGAGCAGCAGGTGCTGGTGTGGGCTGTGTGTGTGCGGTAGGACCCACGCGCGAATCCTGAACCACACGTGTGAAACACACCAGCAGGGAGAGTCTGAGCTGAGACTGAACTCTGCCTGTGCTGTCAGGAAGGACATATATCTCCAGCCCAATGAGAACATGATGACTCTTCCACATGGCCAAGAGAGAGAGACAGAGAGAGAGAGAGATAGAGAGAGAGAGAGAGAGAGAGACAGACAGAGAGAGGGAAGGAGAGAAACAGATTAACCCTTTACCCTCATCACCATTTCCCAGCAGTAATTCTTAATCTGAGGTGTAGGAACGCATACAAGCGTGTAAGATCAACATCCACCATACCAAACAATAGTATTTCATTTGGTTCTAGCATTAGGCTTTGAAAAGATTAACCTGTGATGTAATAAAACAAATGACACTGTGCCAATGTTATTAACCAATTTACCTCACAATGATCCTTTCTGAAAGACGCATTTTTAATTAATAGAATTTTTCTCCTTGATGTGGACCACATGGCACAGTGTTTAACAGAAAATACAGAGAAATCACAGATGTGATTGTTTTAAATATTACATGTGTGTTTTCCAAAATTATTAACAAAAAGGTCTCATTACAAACATTACCACCACAATGACTATCAAAAATTAATTTTCACTTCCTTTTCTAGCCCAGAGGCTGATGTCTTAATCCACGGTGTTTTTTAAGTGTATTTTTAAAAGGCAATGAGAAACTTGTGCTTGTAGAAGTGGTATTACAGAGGCACATTATCAAAAGCTTTTGGTGTTCTGTGGCATTTACACAGGTTGAGCAGGAGAGCATTAGAGCTTAAAACCTCCGTGCTACGATTAACAATCACACACACACACACACACACACACACACTGCAAGGAGCCCATGTTATCCTTCTCACGCTGGAGCAACGAGAGGAAAAGCTCTTTTTTGTCATCAAATCCTCAATTCTTTCTTTGGGAAAAAGAGGGGTAAAACCAAGAATGTTTCCCAATCTGCTTTGAGAAATGGGGGAGAAAAAGAGGGATGGAGAGAGAAAGTCCCAATAAAACGTGTGAACGAGGGGTAATTGTGGACAAATGCAGCATTGAAATTCATTTTCAACTCTTTACACACCATTTCAATCTTATTTTCTGCTTGTTAGCCACATCTTGTTGGTGAGGGTGGGCAGGACTGCCCAGTATAGATGGATAATTGTGTATAATTCACTCTTCACATATGATTTGCATCAATATGCATCATTTTTTATCGCCCAGCATTTTAGTGAACCTCCATAAACCTCCATAAACCTCCATAAACCTTTAATAATGCGCCAAAGAAGATAAGATGGAAAAATTCACATGCAATCCAGAAGTGGCCCTTTTAGCAAGACACATTATCCCCACACATACAGAGAAATGGATGGTAACCACAAACACAGCAACAACCAAGCAATGGTTAACCAAGAAACGGATGGTAACCAAACGTTCCTACCATATACCTTCCTTCCATATACTCTCAGTCTCTTTCACACACACACACACACACACACACACACACACACACACACACACACACACACACACACACACACAGGGTCAGGAAGCAGACGGCACAGAAGAAACTCGCAGTCAAAAGCTAATCTAATGCTGCCTATTGACTCAGATGGTAATTAGGACACTGAAGCACCAAATCACTTTCAGTAATTCCCTCCTCTGCTCCATTCACAGAGAAACGACAGAGAAGAGCATCAGTGCACTTTCCGCACCCACAGTTTCCACCTCCAACAGTTTAGCAAAGATATCAAGATATCTGAGATACAACGTATCAGGCTGTAATATATCGTATTTTAGGAACACGAGAATAATTGCCATTTTCCTTTCAGCTTCATGTTCTTAGGACGTGCTTTTCTGAAACAGTGCCAGTACTGGCAACCCTTATGTCTAGAACATGATGCTCATCCTATAGGTTTTTGTACAACATGAAATGCTCCCATAGGCTGAGATGTTTACACTATTCTGGGACATTTATAGATCAAACAGTTAGTTATACTCATTTTCTTTTTAAACCTATTGTGTTACAATAACCAGTGAAAAAACTCACTATTATCATGGTTAATGCAGCCATGTGTACCATGAATTAGTAATGAATTCAGATTCAGATACAGGTTCCTCATTCAGACAGAAGGGAAACCCTGTCACTGGTACTATACCACTAGTACTAACCTGGGGGGAAAGGCCGTTGCTGACTGCGTTCATGTGGTTGCTCGAAGCCGATGGGCTCATGAAAGTGTCCGAGTAGCTGGAGAAGGTGTGGCGATTGGATGAGAGGCCGTAGGCGGAACTACTGTCGGCTGAGAGCCCGCCCTGGTGCATGGAAGAGGGTGGGAGGGGCTGGGGCCGATGCAGTGTGCTACTGCCATCTAAAACACAAGTGTTTATGATGTCATAATGACGCTACATAAGTAAAGTCCATTTGAAATCATAATCATAGTGACACAGGTGGTGACTGACTCTTACCCTGTGAGAGGGTGGTGCTAGGGTAGGTGGTTTCTGGAAGTTGATAGGTTGGTAGAGTTGGCATTCCAGTGGGAGGAAATCCACCAGGTAACAGGTGGTTAAATGCTGCCAGTTGATTGGCTCCCGCCTGCTTGCGCCATCTGGCTCTTCGATTGCTAAACCACACCTAAGAGTAAAAAAAATAAAATAAAGAACTGACACTGTCAAACACTCAGAGAAGAGTTTTTATGTCAGCATTCCTAAAACCAATATAACAATGTCATTTCTCCATTTTGATGCTCACAAAGTATTTGCATGAGTGTGTGTCCCTGTGGGAAAGCAACGTTTTCTTGCCGGCAACTGTAGAAAATGCCCCGCTGTGAGGTTGAGGCAGGACATGAGGTTGAAGCAGTACATGCCCAGCAACTGCTGTTTACCAGCCTACCAGACATTATAAAGACAGCCAGAAGGAATGCTCACACACACACACACACACACACACACACACACGCACATGGATACTAATCAAGTTATGTTTATTGTTTTTTGTTTGTATATTGTTAGGCGGGACACTCTATGAACATGAGTTCATAGTAAAAATAGAAACAATAATAAATCTGTAAGGTGCATGTGTTCCTAACTGATCTGACATCACCTGCTATTCTCTTTCCTCCGTCAAACTCATCATCAAACTACAAAATAACCTCCCGCAGAAGCCCAGGCGACTTTACAGTCTCTTCTTTACACACTGTTAAAAAAACACTTCTGCCTCTTCAAAACCTGAATATAATTCGAGGTTGTAAAAAGGCTTGGCTCTCTCACGCGGCGGCCGGCTCCGTTTCCGCGGGACAAGGCCGGGGCCAGCGCGCGGCAAAGGTTGTGCCACACTGATCTACGCCATGCACAGCCAATTCAGCCGCGCTTAATACACTGTCAGCGCAGTTCATCTACTGTTGTGTTTCAAACGGGCCGGTCCATTGTGAGGCCAGATGAAAGGGGGGGGGGAGGT
>JAOXYF010000019.1:6631833-6650672 GCA_028565775.1 Sternarchorhynchus goeldii
GGGGGGCTGGGGAGGCGGGACAAAGGCCTCTCAATACGGCAGACCGAACACTGGCCACAAAGAGTGGGCGTCCCTTTTTAAACAGGCCTTTAAGCGTTCCACTTTCATGGTATGCACACAAGGACGCGCTCTATTCGGAGGCAGCGACACTGCAGACACACTCGACAAAACACACACGCACACAGATACTCACGCACACACACTTGGACGAACCCCCCCTTCACAAAGCGGTATTTATATTGTCTGTGTGCACAACTGTCAGGCTGCTAGCAGCTAGCATCTCATTCAGAACGGCTTCAATGGATCTTTAACGTTTGATGCAACTAAAGATGACTCTTACCCATCTGTCAAGTGTTGGGTTCAAACCCTTTTTTTCTTTACTTTTAGAAAGTAACAACCCCACCCCCCACTCCTCTACTTTCAGTGCTTCCCTAAAGCTTCTGAGGGAGGGCTCGTTCCCCCTGATTCAGTCCCAAGCCTTAATCCAAGTGCCTCTGGTGGAGAAAAGGGAGCGGAAGGTTTCACATCTCCGAGTGGCTCGGTGAGGGTTTGCTGGAGCGGCTGGCTATGCTTGAGTCGCCCTCCTGCTGGGCCTGAACAGTTTGCCTGCTTCAGGGCTGGAACGCCGGGACACGCCGCTTCCTCCCCCACGGGCCCAAAAGGCAGTCAACCCGGCTGTGCCACCTGACCTATGAACCCAGGACCCTACTCTTGACCCTGCCTGCCTTTCATCTCCACAGCAACTGTCCTGTTCCTCGTCCATGTGAGAAGGAGAGACATCGTGGTTCTGAACCGGCAGGGTCACGCAAACCTTAATAAACCCTAAAAAAAAAAAAAAAGTTTTGGCTTTTTTTCTCCTCTCCTGATACTTCATCACTCTTAAGGCATTTGCAGTCCTTCTCACAAGTTCACACACTTTCTCCTCTTGTACACCCACACACAGACAAACGCAACCCAGAAGAGTAAGACCACACAATCTGTAACAACACACAGCAACCCTCGTCCATAATTCTATAAAGAGATTTGAAATCCTTTTCTCTCTTGCTCAGACGGGACACGTCATCCTTGAAGGCTCCTAGCTGAGACGACGTCTCCGGATCTTGTGCCCTGGCCACGAGCGTGGCGTGGACAGCCGGCTCCCTCAATCAGGAGAGGAGCCCGGGAAGCCAATCCGTCTAAGTGAATTTACGTTGAGCCCTTTGAATTGCGAGAGGTGTCACCGTGGTGCACCAGTTATCCTGATTGCCAGCCACCCACTACTCTATCGAGTTAATGCTGCCAAATACTGAGGTCTATGTACCCATATCTAAACTCCTCTGTTCACTGTGGATGGTGGGCGAGTAGCGCATCTGTTAAACGATGGGTGCATCACAAAATTCCTCTGTGTATGTGTGTGTAAGGAAGCTGGCTGGGTCGAGCCCACTCTAGCCATCGTCTCTGAGCTGGATTTGGGGCTCTGGTCTGGATTCCGATCCCAATGTCACCTTGGATGGGCCCAGCCACCCTCCCCCCAACACGCCCTTCCTACTCACACACACACACACACACACACACACACACACACACAGAGACACACACACATACACTTTGCAATCCAGCCTAATTCCTCCACAGAGGCGCGTCTCATCAGCAGAACAGACAATGAACTGGTATCAATGAGCAGAGGCTACACTAATCCCCACTATAATTTACGCAAAGAAATTACAATTAATTTTCATTTGTTTGTGAGTGAAAGTGGTTTCTCACGAACCGTCTTTGTCTTCGTAGGTTTGCGTGTGAAGGTGTGTGTGTATGTGTGTGTGAGTGTGTATGTGTGCAAGGGTATGTGTGCTTGTGGGTGTGTGTGCATTTGTATGCGTGTGTGTGTATGTGTGTGTTTGT
The DNA here is from genome assembly GCA_028565775.1 of Sternarchorhynchus goeldii. Lineage (NCBI taxonomy): Eukaryota > Metazoa > Chordata > Actinopteri > Gymnotiformes > Apteronotidae > Sternarchorhynchus > Sternarchorhynchus goeldii. The sequence continues at coordinate 6,633,715 of JAOXYF010000019.1, forward strand.
GTGAGTTTTAGTGTACCTGAACCTGTCCACCTCTGTCTACTGCAGGCGTCTTTATGGAAATGTGTGTTTGCAGCATTGCCCAAGGGAGAGATAAATGGCATAATATTGCACCCACACACACAGCTTTCTCTATTCCTCCTTTGATGTGCTGTTTACAGTACCCTGTCTGTGGGAGGAGTGGTAGTTTGGTCCAGCAACTCTGCACATAGATGCACAGCACTGGTTTCACTGTAAACAGGTCTTATGAAATCCAGGAGGGTTTTCCCCGATGTGATGTTAACACTGATCCTGCAGCAGTTACAACCTGAAGGAAACAGGTTGGCCTTAAACAAGAGACAGTCCTTTTATTATTTACAAATGTAAAATGTAACCATCATTCTAAATTGCATTGTGTAAGGACACTAAATCAAATAAACAGTAATAACACATGCCTTCTATCTATATGTACTCTCTCTCTCGCTCTCTCTCTCTCTCTCTCTCTCTCTCTCTCTCTCTCTCTTTTTCTTCTTGCCAGCCTGTCACTATGCTAATTAATGTAGCTCGGAGTGCAAACTGCAGAGGAGAGTAGGATTAGCCTGATAAGTATCAAAGAATACAGGGCGACTGAAAGAAAGTCATTTAAATTCTAATAATAAGAAACTGTTCGAACATTCAAACTGATGCATTGCAACAGTTTTCCTCTCCTGCAATCTGCATAAATCCTGTTTATCCTTTTATAGTACATAAGCCCAGACTCCTAGGAACGGTGCTTGCCTGTTGGGCAGGGTGGGGACAGTGCTTGCCTGGAGGGCAGGGTGGGCTTCCCTCCTTGACTTGCAAGCAACCACTACACAGTTCTGCATGTTTTGTTTATTAATCTGAACATTATTGAAATACTGTGTCTTGATTGGTTCACTGGAAATAAACCTGCCACTGATGCTAGTAGAAATGCTAAATTCTTAGATCCAAAATCTCTTAAAAAAAATCTCTAAAGCAACAGTAACTGCTTTAAGAGTAAAAAACTAATAAATGTGATGCTACATTTTGCAGTGTTAATGATACAGTTTAATATATGGAATCACAACAAAAGAACAAAGGTCCATTCAACTCCTGCGTTCTGCTAGCATGAAGATGTTAGCACAGATCCCAGATAAAAATAGGTCCATAAAAGATCATGCCTATACCTTATTAGGTTCCCTAACCATCAGAGCTTCATGAAAAATGTTCAATGTACTGAAAGGACGTCTGTGTGGCAGACTGGAGAGCAAACTGGTTCGGTGCCTCTCTGATGACTCCTAACTGTGAGCTGGTCTGCTCAGTCTCCTACATAATCCAGGAGCCACTTAATAAGAGCCTTTTTCAGTGGGAAAGGAACTGAATTACAGCAGTCACCAGTCTCTCCATCTCCCAATCTCTTCCATGATCTTCCCTTCCAAAACATGCCACATTTTTTAGGTTTATAAGACAAACATTTCAAAGGAAAAGCAACAAGTGCCTTCTCTCTCTCCTCAGTCTTCTTTGTCTCCTTCCCTCCTTCTCCCTGTCTCTCTTTCTCCCTCTCTCCACTCTTATCTCTCTCCCTCTCCATCTCTCTCTCTCTCTCTCTCTCTCTCTCTCTCTCTCTCTCTCAGGGTATGTTCTTGACTCTTAGGTCTTTGGTTCAGTTTGGAACCATAAGCCAGGCCAAGATGAGCTCTGTGACTCCATCCTAGCATTTCAGTTTCCCTGTTCCCCGCTACACCAGCCTGGGAATGATATGGATCTGACCCAGTGAATCACCAGCAGAGGCAATAAAGCCACAGGAGGGCACAGGGAGGAGTTCTGGGGGCACAGGGAGGAGTTCTGGGGGCATGGGACGGTCTTGATGAAGATGGATGGGAAGAGCACTAGGTCAGACACCGGAGATGATGCTCCATAGTGAGTCAGGGACTATAGAGTCACCTATGAGGGCTCTTTGTGTCTGTGGACATGGTCTACAGATATGGAGCTACGTAGTAATCTGATGAATACACTGCTCTTATATGTTGAGCTGAGGTACAGTTACACACTGACCTTTGTTTGACACATAATTGATCTTTGATGTGTAATAAGATTATATGCTAAGTAATCAGTGTGTCTGTTACAGAGGTTCCCAACTTAATTGGGAATATGCACTAACAGTATTAGCTAACAGTATTATTGTATAGACCATAAAACTCCAAAAACATCTAGGAAACAAACCCAGCCATGTCTATGTGTTTGGAATTACATTATCCCACAGTTTCCCACCCATATACATGAGGATAGTCAGAGTGCTGAAGGGGCACTACAGGAGCCCTGCTCCGATATGCTCCAGGTGAAGGAACTGGGGGTAGAGAGGCCCTCTCCCTCACCCAGCTGCCCTCTTCACTAGGCCTACAAAACTGACATCTTCGGGACGGGTCTCTGCACAGCTGTGGTGGAGCAGCGAGGCAGCCTGGCCAACGGTCCGTCCAAAAACCTCAGCTGGGGAGAGCCGAGAACATAAAAAAAAAACGTTCCAGCTTTGTGTTCTCAGCCAGACCAGTGAGATCAATTCTGCTACAGAAAACCCCACTGCCTCTTGCTGTGTAAAGGCTTATATGAGAATATTTCCCCAAAAAGTTGAAGGACCTGTCTATGAGTATAAATGGCTTGCGCAAGCCTTGAGACATGTCTGTAATCCTTACAGCAACACTTGCAGACTTTGCCATTGCTCACTGTTTAGGGGGACATGTTTCTGTACTTGTCCCTTTGGAATTTAGCCCCAGGGAGCAGGAAGACACTCTGCTCAAAAAGTCCCCTGCAGGAGCACGAATGAAGTTAATGCGTCTCTCTGCTGATTCCATCAGACGTAGCTTTGCAGTGGGAGTGAAACAGACAGAGTGAAAAAAATCCAGATGACATGAGCAAGGAAAAGACATTGGGTGCTTCCGTAACAGACTTTCCCTTGTCATGTTCCCTAACCAGTCGTGTCCTCCACCCTCAGGGCACCGGTTCAACAGTACTGAACACCCACGGCCATTATTTACTTTGGTTAACCAGAGTCACTTTCTTATAGTGACCTTTTAAGAAAATTAAGTTTGAGTTGACCTTTGGAATTTTTCAAAGTGTTTCAGAATTAGATTATGAAGAAAATTGCATTAACAAATTATATCCATGACCTGAATGCCTGCAGGTTTTCACATGACATCCTTTAGCTCTGTTACCCATCAGGAAGGGAAGGGGAAGGAATCTTGTCCTTCAGTCCAAATTTTCCTTTCATGTTTTGTTTTCTGTCATCACTGGTCATAAACACGTACATACAACCGACCCGCAATTATTGTCAAGGTCTTCGTGCTGCACCTGAAATGTTCAACTGTCATACAAATAGCTGAATGTTACGTATCAAACAAGCAGGGGAGGATAAGCATTGTAGCTTTCTACTAAACCACTTGGCAGTGCAGTATTAGTGTGTTTGGGGGAAAAAGATCAACCCTTTAAATGACAATGTTACTAAAGGCATATGCTAAAGGGTTTATATTTATGTATAATAGGGGAATGGCATTCTTGCTGACAAGGCGCAGATAAACATTAAAAGTGCCGTCTGCTTTCTGCCCCCCTCCCAATTTTTCCCATAATTCAAAATCAAGGGGACAATTTTTCCCACTGAGCTTTTTTTCTCCCTACAGTGGTGCACTGTGTTATTCCATGTTACCAGCATCCTGGTCACCGTTTCTTGTAACAGATGCAGCAAATAAAATCAGCGACAACACACCTCTAGTCCCAGCTTTAACTTTTGTCTAGGGGGACATCCTAAAGTGTAGAGGACTGTGAAAAATCAACAAAGGATAAATCTCTAGGCATCTTCCCATGAGTGGGGAGATACAGCCATTTAGACACATATGTCTTTTTTGCTGACCACTGGGAGACAAAGAGAGACATATGTGGAATTCATTAGCCTGCCTGTGTGTCTGGTTTGATGAGGTCCATGAGCACATGGGACAGGGCAGAGAGAAAGAGAGAGCGAGAGAGAGAGAGAGAGAGAGAGAGAGAGAGAGAGAGAAAGAGAATGAGTGAGAGAGTACTTGGAGCAAACAGAGAGCAGCACCCCTGACCACACTTGTTATCTATTTATCTGTCTGTCTGTCTGTCTGTCTGTCTGTCTGTCTGTCTGTCTATTCATTCATTCATTTTTGTTATTTATTTATTTTTTGCAAACTCTTGATTGATTAATGTTTTTGTGGAGGTGCTCCCTCGAGCAAGAGAAATCGCTGCTATGTAGAACAGTTTACAAGCAGCAGCCGGCTTTTTAGAACTAGGAAGAGTTTCTGGCCAAGCGGAGAGATGAGAAACCCATCAGGAATGCATTTGGTCTCTCCTTCTCTGTCTGTTTGCTCACCCCACATCCCTGCAGCCCACCCTCTCACAGGGAACAGCTGCTGCTATAACTCTACTGTATTTGCCTCTCTGTGTCCCATAAAATCAGAAGGTGCAAACGCTGTCAGAAAGCATTTCAGATACTCAGGGTGTGAAAATGTTGGCCAAGGCTCTCCCAGAGCAATGGATGTGTTACAGACGGCAATGTTTTCCTGGAGGTAACAGTCGAAACAGCTATTCTCATGCTGATACATGTATGTAACAAACATGAAATAAACAGCATCATGAGAGAAGGTTTCAGGGTCAAATGTGTCTGTAGAGCTATATCTAAATGCATCTGAATTTATGCAAATACACTTGGCGTTTGGTAGGAACAACTTGACTCTTTTGGTTCAAGGAAAATAAACACGGATGTAAAAACACATCATGCTCCACTTAAGGCGGACTGATCAGCTGAAGGAACAGCTGAAGGAACAGCTGAAGGTTTTAGTCTCTCGTTGAATTTGCTCCCTAATTAAGCACTGTTAGTGGAAACCTACTTACTGCATTAAGATGCAGTAGGACAAAGCGACTTCAGTTCAGATCCGAAAACAAAGTACAGTACAACACTGATAGTGATGATTCAACAAAACCTCCACATGGACTCAAACACTGAATTCACTGGGAGTGTTTTCAGAGTGTTTTCAAATGTGTTTACTTCTAAATGCTCACATGACAAAGTGTTTCACTGTTTACTTATTTTAGTCACTAACGTAATAAGAGTGAATTTGAATTCCAGTGACAATATGGTAAAATGGAATGGATCTAACGGGCTTAAAAGCTTGTAATACAGGGTTTGTGGATTTGTGAAGATGACTCTTGCACTCTCTTGGGTCTTTTAGCATGAAACTCTGATAGATAACCAGCGGAAGTGTGAATAATTACAAGCCCAACAGCTGCACAAACCTGCCTGGAGCATGTGCTCCTGGGGACCTTTCAGTCAAACACTAACTCGCTCTTCACAGACGCTGTATGTGGTGTGTGGAATAAAACACACAGGGGTGTATGGAACAGCATTGTGGGTTTTGAAGCTTGTATGGATGTGTGTGTGTATATATGTGTATATGTGTATGGATGTGTGTGTGTATATGTTTGTGTATGCGCTTATATATTTAAAGCCTGTATAATAGTAATGGTCATGCCTGGACAGTGGCCTGTGATTTACAGCATCATCTGAACTGTGCCCTCTGACTTGTGTGTGTGTGTGTTTGAAATGGTACAAGCACTTGTGCGCGTGTGCGTGCATCTGTGTGTTTATGTGTGTGTGTGTGTGTGTGTGTGCGTGTGTGTGTATGTGCATCTAACCTGAACTCGGGCCTCTGTGAGCTTGGTCCTCTGTGCGAGCTCCTCGCGGGTGTAGATGTCGGGGTAGTGCGTCCTCTCGAAGGCCTTCTCCAGCTCCTCCAGCTGCTCGGCGGTGAAGGTGGTACGGCTGCGCCGCTGCTTCCTCTTCAGCGGCAGGTCGGGCTCCGACTCCACGTCCGAACCTTCATCCGTACGGTGACCTGCCGTTTGGACAGAGACTTCAGGTAAAAACAAATGGCAATGCAAATGTTAAACACACACACACACACACACACACACACACACACACACACACACACACACACACACGACTTGTTGGCACAACATTTATACAATAAGCAAATATATAAACAGTTTTTGGAAACAACGCAGCACATGAAAGTTATCTGATCACCAAACTCAATATACAATCAACACTGAGACACAAACAATTTAGAAAGAAACTTGGGAATTGCAGTCCCAGCAGTATTAACACTCTGTTATCTTCAAATAGAGCCCAGGCCTCGGCTCGGGTGGCTCTTATTCACACGTGTGAGGGCCTCTGCGTACTTAATCCCTCCACTGAGCTGCGCAGGCCTGGGGATGTCACTGCGAGGGTTAGGGTAATCTACACAGGACACCTTGCCGTTCTGCATCCCCACCATTCTCCCACACCGGCCCCAGGCTAGCTGCTAAGACGCACCCGCTTGAAATAAGTAAGTATGATAGTGTATTACTCCTGGGCCATTGAATTCCCAGTTCTTTGTGTTTGGAGCTAGGGTTCAAAACATATTACAACAAATTGTACATTGGACCCCTCCTCCCGAAGGCATCCCTCCAAACACACTGTCAAACACGAGTGCGGACTGCAGCCTGGCGGTTTGCGTGTTTAGCCCAGGATGTCTTCGGCTGTGCAAAGCCAGGCTCCATTACAGTCAAGGCCAAGAGGAGCATTTGTGAGCAGAGATACGGCGTGCACATGGTTATACTACTGCAACATATTACCATGATAATTGAGTCTAAAATTGCATCATGCGGTACTTGAGAGCCACGTCTGTCTTCCCATTCATAGAGGCAACAAGGCTTTTGAAAGGTCCTGTCATAAAAAAAATAAATAAAAATACACTCGCACATTTGCCTGCTGTAAATGGCAAAGTGTTGACAAGCAGCAGAACATGGAAACGTTGCTCCAGGCCTTGCAGTCTTGCATCATCCACAGGGAGTGAGAGAAAGACAGAAAGAAGGAAGAGAGAGGAAGACAGCAAGAAAGAGAGAGAGAGAGAGAGATGCAGGGGTTCTCAGCAGCCTTGTACCTTCCCCCGCAATGCCACAGCTGCCACAGAGAAGGCAAATCTCCTTTGAGCCAGTGCATGTGCTCCCTACACACTACTGCATGGCTGCTTTCAGCCAGGGCCACTTCACAGCGGCGTCTCGGTCCCCCCAGCTCCCTCCAGCCAGAACGTGGAACAGATCAGCTCTGGAACCCACACCCCTCTCCACCAACTCCTCCAGGACTACTGTAGCAGCTACAGTCCCAACAAAGAAATGTGTATGTGAGTGTGTGTGTGTGTGTGTGTGTGTGTGTGCATATGTCAGTCTGTCCATCAGTCTGTGCAAGTATGTTTTGAACATGCCATGCCCAAAAAATCACAGCAGGAAACCAAAGGGAAAAAAACAACTGTTAATAAAAAGAACAACTGAACGGGCTCAGTCTCAAGGCCAGCTCTGGAGTTTAATTAAACAAGGAATTAGGGGATTATTTTGAGACTATCATTACAGGCCACTCGAGGAGGCTCCCCGAGCTCAGGCTCAATGATTCTCAATGGATTACATGCGGCCGCAGGACATGAGTCTGCATTCATTAAACCAGTCCTTCTGTCTTCCCATCTTTTAATAAAGATTGATTTTTTTTTCCCACCAGAAGCTCTCCAGCAAAAATATACCCTTGAACATACAAACTTGAAAATGTACATATCTGGAATATCCCTTTGTTGGTTTTCGTGAGGATGCGGCATAGAGATTTTCCTACTAATGTGCCATGACTGCACTTGAGACCAGTGTAGTGGTCCACACAGATCACTTTCCAAAGTCACCTCGGCGTCCTGAGGGGTAGGGGAACAACAGGCATCCACCCCAACCCCACCCACCCACCCACCCCCCTCTGGTGAGACATCATGCTCTTCTGAGCAACCCTACACTCTGTTAGCTTAAGCGGTCAGCGCCTCATGGTTTGATAACAGTTTTTTTCAGAAGTGTGTAAATTCATCTGGAGCTTGTCCGTGTTAAACAATAAAAGTGGCTACATCGAGTCCTGCAGTGCACATACTCACACTGAACTATGTTATGCTACATCAAAGATATTGTGAGTTCTGCTAATGGTGTCGATTTGGGTAGACCTGAGAAGTTTGGACAGCAGGTCCGGGATCGAAGGTCACCATCTTCCCTCCTTCTTCGCCCACGACCAAAGGACTGAAGGATTATGGTAATTAAACAGACGCTGGCAGTGATGGTGCAGAAAGAGAAGAGTGATACAGGCTCCATCTCTGAACCAACCAGATCCTCCTGGGTTTATCATGGTTGTAGGAGCCCATCATAGTGTAGAGTGGGCTATGATACACGGGTAAGAAGGTTAAAGCCCTGGACCCAGCTAGGCTGAGTCTCTGTCTGCTGACAAACATAGGACAAAGAGAAAATGATGACTAATTGTCACCTTCAGTGGAGTCAAATCCCTGTGGAAGCCGAGGTCAATTCACAAACAGTTCGTCCTGTTTTAAAACAATAAGGTACATCCTGATTAATCCTCCACATAATGACTGCACTGTAATTCCATTTAAAGGTTCTGGGAATATTGATAAAGTCCTCAAGCTGATGCTGTTCACTTATCAGGCAATTAAAGCCTCATTATGTTTCATTCAGTCAGTGCTACAGCCAGAGTATGTTTTCCTTCAGGGTCCAAGTCTGATCTTTAACTAAATATTGACATTGGACAAAATTAAATTGAGGATAAATCAGGTGTAAAGCAGATGTTCTGTAGAGATCACGCCTCGTTAAAGACAAACCCTTATGGACCAGTAAGAAGTGGTTATAGATAAACTTGTGCCAAAAACAAAAGACCTATTTTATTGAATTGAGTCGTGTCATTAATTAACAGCAGGCCATTGGCTCCCCTGTGGGAATGTTTAGGCTCTTAATGATGCATGAATCACATAAAAACGAATGTTTCAATTAGAGGAACAATTATGAGGAAATGCTGCTGACAAATGAAGAAACTAAATATGTGAAGGTTTTATAGGAAACAATATTTTAAAAAGAAATCTAAGAATGTACCCCTTCTAATTCTTGAAGATATTCTTTTACAGATTTCTGATGGGAGTCATCAAGGATTTGTTCAACTTGGCTGTAGGTTCCTCTAAATTATAATCATGTCAGAACTGAAAGTCATTAATAGTAGAAACCTGTTGGTCGCAAACATATATATCTTTGAACAAAAAACACAAAACCCACACAAAAACTGTGCAGGACTATGAAGTTAGCACACGGAAGTTGCTCATTTATTACCAGGATTACTTAGCAGTGAGTTAAGAAGCATACACTATTTATTATTGTGTTTGTGGATATCTATATCCAAGAGTTCACAAGGGAATACTACTGCTAACTGTGAGCTAAATGTTGTGAACCACAGCACTGTTGTTTTGTGTTGTGAAACCACAGCACTGTTGTTTTGTGTTGTGAAACCACAGCACTAATACTTTGTGTCCATCCGTCCAAATCATTTGCTTGATAATGCCAGCCAGAGATCTCCACGTTATCTAAACAACAACATTCAGTCCCATTTAAGTCCAGTGAACTAGTCTTATAGTGCGGGTAACTGTGGTAATCCCTGAGTTAGTCCTCTGTGCTTAGCCCATGGGTAGCCCTCTGCATATGTTCTGTCCTGATGTCAGACAGATGCGATATCCATCACTCCAGGAGAACTGCTGCTCTCCCTGCCCTCCTCCCTCCCCATTGTCTTTTTATGCTCCTTCTCTCACTCCTTTGCTCCCACCCGTCTCTCAGGGGGCCGTTTCAGCAGGGGCCCCCGGGCAGAGCATGAAGCAATATGGCCTTGACTGACTCCGCCTTGCAGCCGGGCAGTTCATAAAAAGGCCTGCCAGCAGTGTGGGTTGCCTCCACGGCTGTATTTATGTACATTGGCTAGCTTGTAAAGAGAAAAGATGGGTGCCAATGCAGAGGATATCGCCATGGTTACTTACACATGCAAAGGAAGTGGACATGAAAACTCTTTACCTGTTCCTGTGCAGAGCTTTGTAAAACCAAGATCAACCTTATCTGCAGAGGTCAGTTGTAATTGCTTCAGTAGTCCTAATGGAGACTAACACACACAGCTTCTTGGAGAATTGAGATTAATATAAAACTGCAGCCACTACGTACCAAAAAAAGGCTGTCAATGATCTCCCTGTGAAAAAATAGAGACAATTGAATAGAACATGGGAGCTGGAACTAAAAGTGAGATATTTTGACATCACCCAGAATCCTCAGTATTAGTCAGGGATAAAGGATGACAAAACGCTTCCATGCCATGGTGAGAAGGAGGTACGAGCAGCCTCAACCTCGTCTGCCATGACTGCCTTTGAGTCGGTATCAGCTCAAAATTACGGCAAGATTCCATGGAGCCTTTTTTTAATACCGTGACCAATGCCCTCGATATCAGCTGTACCTTGCAAACTACCCAAGACAGAAGGACAAAAACAGTCAGGGCTTTCGCACCGCAGCATTAGCTCATAATGGCTCATTTTGAAAAGCATATTAGTTCCAGCATAATTACAATCAGGCCCTCACGCTTGGTATTTTACAGCCGTTGAAAAGGACCAGCCTTGGAAGAGCGAATGACACCAGTTGAGTGTTAATGACAACAACCCCCAGCCTCCATCCTTCTACACCCATAGGACAAAAATAACAGCACATCTCTTCCCATCTTTCCGTTTTGTTTGCATGTTTATTTTATATGTGCCTTTTTTGAGTTGGGGCTGTAATTACGTTTTTTTGTCAGTCAGAGTGGTAAAAGGGGGTGGGAATGGATATGGGCCTTCATTATACAAACCAAGACACGGTTATGCCAAATGATCTAAATGATTGTGCTGAAGATATCTGTGACATCCATCTCCCTTCTGCAGCAATCTCCCTGGCTCGCAGCCTGAATATATAAAAAAAAAAAACATTGCTCTTTTCCTCCGCAGGTTTGTTTTTGGGGATTGAATCTCAGATACTGGTGTGCCTACCGAGGAAGAGAATGGAGAAGGACGGTCTGGGGGGATGTTGCAGGGAGCAGATCAAATAACTGACAGGGGAAGAATTTGCATGTCTTGTTATACTGCTCCCAGATCCAGTTGGTCATACTTAAAGTGTTTGTGCTAAAACTCCAGAGGTACTGTTTCTTAAGCTCTTCTACAAAAAAAAAAATCATAAAGTTTACAAAGAAGAAATCCTGTAAGTCAAATTTGTGCTTTGACAATGCGATCTTCTTTCAAAAGAAAGAATACTTGACTCCTTGCTTCCTACAGCAGACATATACAGTACAGAAGAGGACAGCTCAAATGCCTCCAGGCACTGGCACTTTCCATGGTGCCGTACCTGATACTCGAACACAACCCCCATTGAGCTGGGCTTTATTCATCCTTTCAACAGCTTTACTGCTGCTCAGTTGACCAGCTGCTCACACACATCAGCTCAATGGGCAAATCCGGTGTTCTTCTCTGAAGGCTAGCACTCCCTATTGATTCAGTAGTAGCTTAAGCAGAACTGCCTTTGAACAAGTGGCTTGGAGGACACATATGCTAAGACCAGGAGAAGCCATATTAGAACGCATATTAGACCAGATACTAAATCAAAGAAATGGTTAGCTGGAAAACTAGTGTGTATTGTGAAGAAACAATCTAGTGGAGAAGCGTTTAAAAGATTCAAAACAAGTGTGCCCCAGTCCTCCTCAAGAGAACTACCTCAAACTGTGAACTGTTCCTGTGAGTGTCGTGGTCAAAACCACTCCAACCCTCATCTGTCTGAAGGAAATTGTTACACTTTTTTCTCCAATATCAGTTTAAAACTCGCATCCTTATGGCAAATGAGAATGGAGAGAAACAGAAGAGAAAAAGAGCAAAAAAATATGAGAGGGTCTATAATCTTTGGCTCCCACAACAAACAATTAAACCTTCTTTTTTTTTCAGTGCGGTGGAAAAAAAAAGGTTTTGAAAGGGGAGAGAGAGAGAGAGAGAGAGAAACAGGGAGGGAGAGAGGGAGAGAGGGAGATCGGGCAGAGGAGGCGCTGGCCTTTCATGGCTCCTGTCATGTGTGCGGGGGCGCGGCGTCGCCGTGGGAGCACACGCCTTGCCTCCAACAGTGGAGCAGGGCCCAGGGCCTCCCGGCTCCCTGAGCCCCTCATAGATGCTTCACCTCAGGGGGCCATTAGGGCCTGAATGGGGCTGTGACAGGGCTGCGCAGCTCGGCGGGGTATCGATAAACGCTGACATATTGCCTCCCCACGCCCAAGCACCAGGGGGACAGGCATGTGTGAATATGACAGCGTGAAGGGCTTAGAGGGCGGGATTATCCCCCGTCTGCAAACTCCAACAATCCAACAGCACCTTCCTGGAGGAGAGTAAGGGTTGAGGAGGGTTTTTTTGTTTTGTTTTGGAAAATGGACTTTAAAGAGTGAAAAGTTCTAAAATAACCACATCACCAAAGAACAGAGTGTTTTGGGGTCATGTTACCATACCATTCATTCCACTCAGACAAGGCAAGACTTCCATTTTCACTAGAACTATACACCAGACCTCCAGCCTCAGGTTAAAAAAAACCCCAACAATTTCAATTTTTGGGAGGTTGGGATCATGCTAATTAAGGACTTGGGCAAAACAAGTAAAAAAAAGGGTCTGAAGAAGAGAAGCAGTTCAGGAAATCAAACACCAACACTGAAGCAACTCAGGAAATCAAACACCAACACTGAAGCACTGACTGAATGCCACAAGGCTGGCCAGTTTTTTTGCCTCAAGAATGTGCAGGATGGAGTTTATCAAGAAAGAGGAATGCACTGAGAAAAGGCCCCAGTATTTGTACCTGTGGGCGGTTTCTCCTTCTGATTGCAAGAAAGGAAGCCATTTCATAATGAAGCTAATATATGGTGCCAAAGAAAAAATCCTATCAGGATATTTACTATGTAGAGGTGGATGTGATTATTTATAAAACAAAAGTTTACATGTTTTATAGTTTAAGGGCTCATATTTCAGTTAATAACATGCTTACTCATAATTCATTGTTAATGCTTTTTAAAATTAATTCTAAACATTAGAATGGAAAGATCAGAATAACTGCCTCGATTAGAATTTAAACTGTGATATTCTTTGTTATTGGATAACAGTGGATTGTTTTTGAGAGAGAGACAGTTAAATATGTTAAAAGAAATCACTAGCCATAATTTTGTTGTATCATAATATGTGGAGGTTTCATATGGTGGTCTACATGAACTTCCAAGCTATTCCTCACAGCTCCTGGAAAGCTCATGAAAATGTCTGGCTTTCAGGGTTACAGTAACCCATCCTAGTGCTTGCTATTAGTGTCAGAGATCAGTGTTGTACAATGTAGCTTTAAAATGTAAGAGGAAAATGAAAAGTATTTCAGAATAAGAGCGCACATTCCCTGAGGAGAGGGCGACAGACGATGCATAAATAAGCCCATTAGTTAAATACGGGAGGCGAGCCCTTTTCCGTTTGAAGTTGCAGGACTTGCGCAAGCTGCTTTGGCCCCTAACGCTCACGGTCTCCAAGCATACTGCCCACCGCCTGCTCATTTTTTAACTTGGTGGAAAGAAAAAACACATTTCTGATTTGCAACACTCTAGGAACATGTTTATTGTCTTGGTGGTCGCCGCCTAAAAATGGCCACTTGTTAAATGAAAATAATGAAGATTCCACTTGTGAAGGAGATCAAAAGCATAAAATGGGTGATGTTATGGCCCTAAGTAGCATGTGCTAATGGTGATTTTAAAGCAGCCGACCATGGTGTGAATGACTCTAATTCATCAGTGCTCAGACTACGCGCACGGCTCCAAACTTAATTAGTGTTGCACATTATGTGGGGCATTTTCTCCATTGTAATGAAATTAGGGAGAAATGCCTGTTGTCTATTGCAGTGCGCCGTGGTTGGTAACGAGCGGAGCGCAATAATCCTGTACAGTGTTCCCCATCTGTGCCAGCTGTCAAAACTTTGACATCTTTGGCAGGCAGCGAAAATCGAAGATGACAAACTTTTAAATGATCTACAGGACATTGCGAGCAAATTGCAAGCTATTATAAATCAGATCTTTGTTAAGACCTTTAATAGGACAAAATAACACGTATCACAGAATGTACTGAAAGACAATGGAGGGCAAATGGAAAAAAACTGTACAAGGCTGATCAGTTAAATCTCTACCATATATAACACTGGCATAACTGAATCTGTGCCTCAATAACCCTCAATAACAAAAAAAAACAGTTTAAACTTCTTTTTAAGACATTTTGAAAAATATGTCCATTTTATTCAAATGTTTTATGATTATAAATCCCAAAATCCATTTATATGCTTTGGTGTTTTTGTGTTTAGTAAAAAAAACAGACTATACACATATAAACAAAATCCAAGAACAATCCCACAAAACTAGTAAAAAAGCTACATTTAATAAGTGTTATTTTAATCATTTATTTGAGTTATTGAAGTGTTATTTTGCTAAAGTACACATAGTTAATCACCTATTTCAATGCTTTTCTTTTGGATTTGTTTTGGAAATAATTATTGAAATGATCAACAACATTAGAATGCATTTTTGGCTAAAAAAGATTTGTTTGATATACTCTTGGTAATGTGTTTATATGGAGAGTATGCGCAGAATAAGGGAAAGGTGTTTTGTCAGTTCCGTGAGAAACGTATCATGTATCCAAGCAGATTTGTGCTTTTGAAGTTAAAAACATGTGTATCATACATTTATGCTGTTTCTTACTTTTGCAATGAAAGAAAATGGGCAGGAATGGAAAGTATATAAAAAAAATGACACAACCAAACATCAACTTCCACAAAGGCAGTATTTAAATGCAGCATTTAAAGGCAGTATTTAAAGGCAATATTTAAAAGCAGCATTTAAAGGCAGCATTTAAATGCAGTATTTAAATGCAGTATTTAAAGGCAGTATTTAAAGGCAGTATTTAAATGCAGTATTTAAAGGTGGTGTCCATTAATGAAGGTGTATTTAAAATGGGGTTTCTGTCATCATGTATTGAAATTTTGCAGTTAAATCAAATGTACTTTCTTATACCATAACTATGGGTCTTTGTAACAACAGGGCAATAAAATCTATTTTAATTACTATAAGAAAAATAAGAATCATTGTTTTTGATAGATGGTGGCAGAACTCAGACAAACCCTTACCTTGAAAAGGTAATAAACACATCCATCACATCAAAACACTTACTTTGTGCTTCACACAAAATCTCAGAGAAAAGCCAAAGGGTCCTTTACTTTCTGTTTGTTTTCTGAGAGATATTTTGAGTGCTTGACAAGAAAACAGCTCTAAAACATCCAATTAAATCAGAATTGCCTTCCACTCCAGCAACAAATACATCTTGGAGTCAAACCCCCTTAGGGACGTAATCTGTGCTATTGACAATACTTGTCCTGTCTGAAAGCTTGGTCCAGAATTACCAAGAGAGAGAGATGGTTAAACACAGAACTGGCCTTTGTAGGCATTGTTTTCTCTTGTCAGACAAACACCTACTTGAAAATGTCAAAAGCCAGCAACCCCTGTGTCACTTCATCCCTTCCTTAGTCCCCCCTACTCACTTCATCCCTTCCCCACCCCACCCCCTACTCTTCAGTGAACGCTTTGTCTAATGAAAGCAGAGACCTGTAATCCCACTAGCATATCGACCCGGCCGCTACCGCAGTGCTGCACTAGTCCCCGGAGAGTTTGGTCCCATCGCAAAATTTTAAGAGCACAGATTTGAAGTCATTAGTTTACAAGTCCCATAAAGCTGTGGGCGACTTGTTGAGCCGACTTCATGGTAAACAAATCATCAACCAAATACAGGACTGCCTGCTTCGACTCCAGCGTAAATTGGATCACCAATACAAACAGGACCACAAGAAGCATCTCACAATATTAAAGAAGAAAACAACAATAAAGACAAAAACACAACTCCAGAGGGCCACCACCATCAGAGCGCTGTTTCATGAACTAACACATTATTGATTTTTTTCCTCATTTTGTCTTTCTTATTTTAGTTGTTTGTTTAGAGGAGCCTCATCCCTTCTAATAGCTGATCTCTACGTATCCCTGCTGGGTCTGGTTGTACCATCCAACCTCCCCTGCACCACCCTCCCTCCACCTTTTTCACTCCACCACACACAGTTGAAGTTAATCGTGGTGGTAGCGCTAAGGCTCTGGGAGCCAATTGTGTTGCTAATGCTGACACCTGCCAGATTGGGGCGGGGCTTGTTCCAGTCTCACCATGGCCAACAACAGACCATCTCTCCACTGGACTCCCTCTTTATGGAGATTAAAAGCAGGTTAGCAGGGTCACAAATCACATGCCCAGCTCTGATGATTAGAGGCAGAGATCCAGTCCGAAGAAACAGAGAGGATATATTGACTTGGATGAGTGTAGCTTTTATATCTGAGAACACATTTTGCATTTACTGCTATTGTGAAATCCCAGTTTGAGTATTAGTTAAGTTAGTAGTTTTGTTACCATAAATCTTGCCAGTAACTAGAAAAAATAATCAGCAATTAACCTATGAATACACTTGTATTTCACAATATAAACTAATAGAACTTTCTCTAATTAGACAAAACGGAAAGTTTATTAATGCAGACAGATAAAAAATACGACAGTAACACACATTTGACTAATCCTTAGATTTTTACATACTATTACACCATTTTACAAAGGCAAGTTTTAACTTGCCATTGTCAAAATGGTATAATAGCCTTTGAAGTACACAGGATATACAATATGCATATATGCAAAATCCAACAGAAGGAATAAACGGCAGCAATGCCAAACACAACCAAGTTAATTAAAGCTCATTGTGTAGATTTGACATGTTTGCACTGGTTCTTGAAGGACTGAAGATGAAAGTTTGGATTTACCCCTAGTCTCTGGCCATGTACACTAACGCAAATAACACTGACACTGCACTCTCTCTCTCTCTCTCTCTCTCTCTCTCTCTCTCCCTCTCTCTCTCTCCCTCTCTCTCTCTCCCTCTCTCTCTCTCTC
>JAOXYF010000019.1:6650772-6717928 GCA_028565775.1 Sternarchorhynchus goeldii
GGTGTTTTGGGGTGTGTTTTTGGGGGGGGGGGGGTTACAGAAGTACTTCCTAGAAATAAAGTTTCAAGATCAAGAGGAATCTAATGCATGTACATGACTGTAACATGTGCACCATCAGCAGGTATTGCAGGTCTATATGTATGAAGTAGTAGAAGATTATAACCAGGAGCAGCAGTGCCCTAAAGTGCAAAACCAAAGTGAAGGTGTCATAACAGTGAGAAACAGTTATACACGCATCCACAAGCAAAAAAAAAATAAATCATGAATTACGTGAGATTTTCATTTTCCAACTCGGTGCATCTGAGTGCTGGCAGGCGCCTTACAAAGAGAGTAAGCTCCTGTTGAAAACAATTACAAACGGGTTTCTTTACTGGTAAAAAAAAAAAGAAAAAAGTATATACCCCAGTCTAGCCATTTCTTAGTCACCTCTCATCATTACCAAGGTCTGTAGGTGTGAGAGGCTTCAAACTCACATCACAGCTTCCACTCCAGCTTGATCTTGGAGGAGAATGTTTCTTCTCCTTCTTGATGATGAAGAAACGGTATCTGCTAATTTATCAAACAACAACTATTTGAGCGGACCTCAGTAAGTCCAGTTTGCTAAAACCTGTTAAAGCAGAACTATCTCAAAATCTGTCCTGTAGGACACAATATGGTGTTTTCTTGAACATGGACAAGGACACCTGATCAAGGTCAAAGTTTCTTAATATTGCACCAGGGAGTTTTTCTTTGCCACTGTTGACCTCAGCTTGCACATTAAGGATTTGGACCCATACCTTTGTAAAGCTGCTTGTGACAACCTGTTGTAAAAAATAACTATATAAATGTACTTGAAAATGATTAATACATGCAACTGATTACCTGATACCCGTTAAAGAATCTAATATAAAAAAATCAGAACTCTTTTAATTGAATAATTTGCATTTGAGTATAAAGTACATGTTTCACTTGTTTTGTTCATTTGTTTACTGTGAGCATATAAAACGAAGGCCGTGTCTGCCTGGCGGGTCACCTCTCTGCAGTATCACAACCATAAAGCCTCGCCCTAAATGAGAGACACTAAAGTTTGAAATGAGAGCCACGGTGAAGAGGGCGATCATCTGATCCGGGAGCATCCTTCATTTCCAGCGTACGTGGCCCCTTCACGCTTGCCAGTCAAATTACACGGCAGCGCGTGCATGCGGGAGTCGGAGACAGGAACCGGTGTGGGATCTTCTAATGGCAAACACAATTAACGGGCAGTTTACTGAGGGCGAAAGGAACAAGAGAAGCGGGGAAACAGCCATTACCACCACACTAATACCAATTTCACGCTCTTCGTAGTGTAAAAGAGTAGCATGTCTGCAGTCATTTTGCAGCGCAAGAACACAATCTGATGAAGGACAGAACAGGAGGCCGGGGGGAAATTGAAATA
The DNA here is from genome assembly GCA_028565775.1 of Sternarchorhynchus goeldii. Taxonomy (NCBI): domain Eukaryota; kingdom Metazoa; phylum Chordata; class Actinopteri; order Gymnotiformes; family Apteronotidae; genus Sternarchorhynchus; species Sternarchorhynchus goeldii. Next base: position 6,652,187 of record JAOXYF010000019.1, read on the forward strand.
AGCTGGCGGGCCGTGCCACAACACTGTCACGTCGTCTGGGCCCTCCAAGGGGAACCTTTCCACAGTAACGTGCATTCATAGAGGTTCCCACCATTACACTAGAACGATGGGGCCATTTAAGGATCCATTTGGAAAACCTCCTCAGAGAAATACCATTTCTTAAACAATGGATAATCTCAACATGTGAAAAAGGAGACTAATAACCTACAGATTTTTTTACTCAAAGTTGTAAATGAGAGAAATTGTGAAGAATATTGTAAATTTTATTTAGTTGATTGAATGTTTATGATTAATTTATTAGATTGTACTTGTTGTATATTTCACCCTTACAGTAGCCTGTCAACGCACATAAAACAACTATATTAAGTAATACAGTCAAATGCAGAATTTTACATAAACTTTAGTTTCAGAAGACTTTTCATGAATAACTGAGCAACATGCTGAGCCCACTACTACCACAATGTGAAGCACTTTTCAATCGACATTTGAGGTGAAGTTTTCCAAACTCATTCAGTGGTGAACCATTTTTGTGGTTTTGTGTTTTTTAACGAGACCACTGCAAAAACCAATAACTTTGATGCAACCACTCGGAAGGTTATTAAAAGAGGAGCTCCACCAACTTCGCGGAATTTCTTAATCATTCATCTGTTTACACATTAAAAATAAAGAATGTTTTGGTGTGAAATGCACCTTTGTCATTTACAGTCAGAGTTGATCACAATTGTAGTACTAGCAACCAGACATTGCAACATCTACACTACAAATATACCGACCAGTGAACTTACACGTCTCCTGAGTTTTTACACGTCATGCTGATACTTGTACTTATTTTAAAAAAATTGTAAATATTTTCTTTTGGTACTATTTTCCTTACATACACGACACCCTACATGTACATTTCTGCATCTATTTTGTGTAAGTGGGGGTGTATGGCATGGTGCCAACAACAGTAACAACAACAACAAAAAAAACCCCCCAGTAAATATGAAGATAAGACAGAAGGAGTTCAACATCAGAGTCGCTCAGTTTCTACGTCTATTTCTGTCTGCTTCATTTCATTTCCCTTCATTTTACTCTCCTTTCTTTTGCTTCTTGCTTGTTGCTTTTTAAAGGAACAATATGTCATTTTTACAACGAATCTTCTTCACATTTAGGAAGCAGCCATTATACTGACACAGCGTGGCCTGGATGGTTCAGGCATTCTATAGTAAATCTATTTTAAACATGGCCGCCTCTATGTGGGGGACCCGCTCTATGGGCTACAAACTGGTTCTGTGGAAGACTACAAAGCGGTTTCTCCAAATCTAGTAATAGTAATCTAGATAGCTAGTAATCTAGATTAGTAGTAGTAGTAGTAATCTAGTAGTAGTAATCTAGATAGCTAATAACCTAGATTAGTAGTAGTAGTAATCTAGTAGTAGTAATCTAGATAGCTAGTAATCTAGATTAGTAGTAGTAGTAATCTAGTCGCATTCATCCATGTTTTCTACTTTCTTTTGGTAAAAATGTGCCTTGAAAAATGACAGTTGCTGCTTTTTCTTACTTGGTTCGTCGCACAATGCTTTCATTTGACCAGTTACTACCACAACACCCACATGAATAGTTACTGGGGTTTGGAAAAGTATCTACCCTGAAGATGGAGCTAAAAACCAACCTTGTGATACCCTCCCAGGTCTACAACTGCCGTTAGAACCTACATAGTGAACGTGACCAAAAGCTTTGTGGTTCCTGAATAGCTCATAATTCCAATAAATGTTGCATCGATACCAAATGTGTTCATACCTTCAACTCCCAGTGAATACTGAATAAAATGTTAAAACTATTTCAACTATCTAGCAATGTTTTAATGAAATAAAACTATGAGCTTTGTGTATTGTCCACAAGATCGGAATTTTTTAGTTTACATTCAAAGGAGAGAAATTCTGCAAAGTAACTAGTCGTACCAGTTATGTATACGCATATTGTCCTGTTCCCAGAAGGCCAACATTAACTTAATTAGAACACAATCACTGATTTCATTTCCTTGGTAGCCCCTGCAGACCATTTAATCACAAATGCTCTAAATGCTCATGTATAAACTGTTTTTATGCAAGTTGTACTAAATGATAGTGAAAGCATTGAGAAATCATTCTAAATCAACATTACTCCAGGATGAGATAATTGTATGCTTTAATTATGATTGGAAAGTAAGCCATTTCGTATTGTTCCTTATTCACCAATGTTGAGGAAGACATATAGATCTCTATTTAGTTATGAGGTCTCACCTAAGTGACTCAGACTTCCCTGCCTGATGTTGTCACTCCCATACCTATGGAGATGCATTACCATCCGGGTCGCTGTTAACAACCAGCTGTATTGTCCATTTGGGGTTTGGAGGTTTGGTTTCACACACACACACACACACACACTCATACACACACAGTGCCCTTTTTAAAATAAAAACTGAGGACGTTGACCTGCAGTATGAAACTCCAAACTTCACCTACCCTTTGTGCAAAATATCGAATGAAGTCAGATCTATATGGAGTGGGAATTTTGTGCAGCCAGCCCTGCTGTAACTGAGAAGAATATCAACCGAGAAACTGTGGCCTGTGGTCAGGGGGAAAAAAATATATAACGGAAAACCCAGAGCGTGTGCGAGTGATTTCCAACAGCTTGCAGGAGTCTGTGGTAGAGTTTACACAGATAATGACCTCTTTCTGGGCCTGTATTGAGAAGCAAGCAAAGCAAGGCTCAGCTCAGAGAGGCAGAGGTAACACTGAGGGGGACTTCATCCACCTGCTGAGTGAGAGACAAACGATCAATATACAAACCTGTGTGTACAGATGAGTGTGAGACAAATATTTTCATGCAACAAAGTTAAAGAAAACTGATGTAAAATGAGCACCACTACACAGTGCAATACATCATGCGTTTGTTGCGCTGTTCAAGATTTTGGAATAAGGAATGGCTTACAATAAGCAAACATGCATCTGAGAGCTATATTCTGAAGGTGGGACTATCAATCTATATCAAGCCATCAATAGCTGCTAGAACACTACCACCATAATTTGCAAACAACCCCTAGTCAGAGATGTGATGCACATGAGGTAAGATGCAAGCAGATCTCAGATTGCAGGTGAAGGCACGTCCCCTGTCTCTTTTTCTCCTGACAGTTTGACAGACAGATATATGCTATTAAGGACCACAAGACTGAACACTGTTATTGTCTACCAGTACAGCAATTCAATGTGTTATGAGAATGGACTTAACGGGCCCCTCTCAAATGTGCTTTGGTCTGCGTGAGCGGAGGATTTGTTTAGGAGAAGCAACTTATTTTTGCAGCTAGAGCACCTCTGGATAAAGCACATGCCAGGGAAGGCAAATAAATATGTTTTGTTGAACCGCGAGGATCTTTGCCTAAAAGGGGAGAGTGAGAAGGGCCTTCGTAGGAGGGATTGGCCGGCGCGAGGCGTCAGCGAGCTGTGCAGTGTTCTCCAGAGGGCTGCTGGAGGTCATCTTTATCACTCTCCGCTGATCATCCTGATCCGCAGAGACAACTAATCGATCCGGGCCGCTCCGCTGCCAGAGGAAGGAGAATCTTCTCCCCGCAAGAGAGAAAAAAACAAAAAAGAACAACGAATATTATTGAAAGGCAGGACAAGCTGTCCATGGATATCATTCACAAGGCCCACACATGTGGAAAGAGTTTTTTTTTTTTTTCTCGTTTGAAGGGAGTGTTCTAGGTGTTGAGTTTGATTTTTAAAAGGGTTTAACTGTACAACAGTGGCTGGTTGCTAGCTCAGCTGCCCTCACAGTGACAGCGGCTGGGTCATGATCCGTGGAAGCCTGCTTAAAGTCATTTGAGTGTGATTTGTTCGGAATGATGCCATTTGAATTGGAACAGAAGAGGCAGCGAATCCCAACGGATTGCATCCATTGGGTCAATATAAGTGCTATAACCTGGAAGCATTTTCCATGACTTTTCCCAAATCCATACACAAACAGAATTCAACAGAAGTTGCTGAATGCAGTGAACTGATTGTAGGGGACTTAACCCCGTTCCATGAAGCACTTCATCTTTCATAACAAATCCTCTTCTCTGCCTTAGGCAGAATAGTTAAACCCACGCTCCAGAGACTCTTGGCCAGGGCCTCCTGCTTACAATCAATATTGAATTGATCCTCCTTGACTGAAATGAAGCCACAGTGCTTGGTCAGTCCAGTAACGCTGAACCCAAGACCACAATATCATTTAGTCCCGTAACACACTTGTATAGAGAAACACAGCTCATTAAAAATCACCATGTTCAGGGTGGTTTTAGCATCAGCCAAAGGTCCTGTTCCACCTCCAGTTATATGCTTCGTGCCGAAGTCCTTGGACAAACAGACAAATAGCACATTAAACATTTTTTTATTTTTAATGCTTGGTAGCTGGCCATGAGATCTCTGCACATTTGGAAGCAAATGACATGTAAATCATTTAGTGTCAGCATTAAAAGTACATGTGTCACTTTGCGCCACTCCCCTATCAAACACCACGTCCATCTCTCCCGCCTTCTCAATCCCCGGTTTATCAGACACACCTGACTTTCGTTTCCACTAACCGCTTTCCCTCTGCATTTAAACCTGCAGATCCTGCCCGTCCATCACTGCATGTTCGATTGCCTTCGACGGACTGAGCTGCTGCCTGCTGCCTTCTGCCTGCTGCCTTCGCCGTTGTCAAGCTGCCGCCAGCCTTCGCAAGCTTTACTTTATTTTGCTAATCGCTAAAAGCGCTATACGCAGTCTTACGCAGCCAATAAAGACTATGTTTCCTGCAGCCTCGCCTTCCGCTCCCTCACTGCCACAACATAACATGTATTATAATGTATTATAGTGTTATCTTCATGGGTACAGTAAAAACCCTAATGAACTCCTGAGCAAATAATGACCACTGTAAAATTGGCACAGTCTGAACAAGATAGCTTTTGTCCTTGTGCTTTTGTTACATTCAGTCCTTTCTGGGGAAAAAAAAAAATTGCATCTTATGAATTGGACACAAGTCCAAAAAGGTTTAGTTCTTAAAGAAGGAGCTTTCACAAACTCATAATGACTCTCAAAGCTCTTTATACTGACCGAATTTGGGAAGCAGTAATCAAAGCAAAAGGTGGCTCCTTTGAAGAACCTAGAATACAAGACATATTTTCAGTTGTTTCACACTTTTTTGTTAAGTATATAATTCCACATGTGTTAATTCATAGCTTTGATGCCTTCAGTGTGAATTTACAATTTTCATAGTCATGAAAATAAAGAAAACTCTTTGAATGAGAAGATGTGTCCAAACTTTTGGTCTGTACTGTATATATACAGTATATATATATCCGGGTCCCCATCCCAGGAGTTATCGTCACAACAGCTCCAGTGCCTCAGCAAGCTCGGACCCTCAAGGGTGGGAAGGCACTGTCACATTGGTTGCCCCAGACACACATATCACCTTCTCGATGGACCACAACTCCTATGATCCTCCTGTCAACCTTGTGTGTTCTAATTGCCCTGTTAACCCCTTTCCCAAGCATTATTTAAGGCGTGTTTGTTTTTGTGAAGTGTGCTCTGAGACAGTTTTTTTCCTGCATGTTGTTGCTCTGTTTTTTTTCACTGTTGCTGGTTTCACTATTGTTTTGTCTTACCTTTCTCTGCACAGCCTGCCTGATATTCTGTTCAGTCTGATTTTGACCAATGCCTGTTTTCATGGCTCTTGGAGTGTTTTTGGAGTGTCCTCCTGTTCTGTCCACACTGTCTCTAAAACACTGGTTTTATGAAATCTGCTCTCATATTTACTTCTTTTATGTATATGTATATACATACATCTCTTGAGTCCATTCCACATCAGCATCACTACATGTATTGCAGCTATTCTGTTCCAGGGTCTTTTGAATTCCAACACAAGCCCACCTGATTGTGCCCTGCTTAGGCGGTTATCTGAACCAGTTATTTAACAAGAAATGTTAAAGACTGGTAGAGAACATTTCAAGATGCATGAAAGCTCTGAAATATCTGAGTAACAGCAGAGTGATTTCCATGTCTCTGGTTAATCTTCAGAGTGAGAGCAATACATATTTACAGGAGTAATACACGAGGGTAAAATTCTACAGCGATAATCAATCAATCAGTGCTAACGATTGAATTTTATTTTCTCTGTAAGAACAGAATAGCCAGTATGGCGTTTAGATTGTTAAAATGTGTGACAATCAGAAAGAAAAAAATTAAATAACTACTTAAGTTAGTGACTAATAGTTAACTATAACAATGAACTATAGTGATTTACGACTAAGTATTCATTTATCACTTTATATCTTACTACCATTTTAACTTGATAATGAAGGTTTTTTTTTTTTTCCTCTGGAAGAACTAGTCTGCGTTAGTCTGAGGTAGTAAGGCACACGTATTACCATGCAGACCTGCCACTTTGCCATTCACCATAATGCTTGTATAAGCAGCAATAATACTTACCCAACCAGTTACCTCAGTGAATTTCGTATCACATACCAGTCTGAGATATCTGCTTAGCTTCTCCATACACACTCTTAGAGCAACTGGGGAGTAAAAAAAAAAAAATCCAGCCATGTGGCCCTTGAGAAAAAGAGGATTTATTCTTTCTGACACCCGTGACAGTTCCAACAGGTACAATCTCGGGCTCTGACATCCATGATATAAATGTCTGTCAACTAATGGGCCTTTCATAACACTCGTATTGTAATTTCGTCTTTTCAGCTGGCAGTTTTCTTGACTCATCACGAGGAAGTGGTCACTAGGGTTTCAGGGCGCAGCATAAAAAAGCCACGGCCCTTTTGTGTAAATGGCCACATTAATCTCGTTTTTAACGAAGAGAGACTGATGATGACCGTCCCGGAGGATTTTTTTAATGAATCCGTGAGCACACACAAAGACGCGCGTTTAGCGCTCTCGGGAAAAAAAAGGCAGGATATTAAAATGAGACGTCTGACGGCACTGCCTAAATGAATGGCCGGTTTAATTGCCCCGTAGACAGCCGTTATTATGACATTTAGTGAGGTATTTCGGGTGGCGGACAGGAGTCATTTAGAACATGTTTTAAACGCAGTCCGCACACCAAGGTCACGTTGCCATAGTCATAACAACCTGGAACAGAAATGCCAGCGAGAGATGTCACTAACCGCTCTATTTTCTCTAAACGTGCGTCTCGGCAACATAAAAAGAAGGCTTTATCACACCTGAGCAGAGATGTCACCTCATGTGTGCTCTACATACCAAGACATCGGGCCTATGGATTTAGGCTCAATGGTGTCATCTCGAAGTCAGGAAGACAAAGAGAAAAACGTTGAACAGGGGCAGAGCTGCCATCGGTTTGAATCGTCAAACCTGAGAAGAACCTGAAAGTGGTTATTATTAAAAGACCACGAGACCACGTGGGTCCTCATAACTGCAATGAATGAATGCTAGTCGAAAATAATTAAAGCAATTATTATTTTTCCATCTGTAAGAGAAGTATTGTGTTGTACTTCTAAAACATTTAATAAAGAGCCACAGTTACATTCTTGCAATGCACCACTGTGTCCACATCATATTTAATTCACATTCCCAGTTGTAGAATATAACATCATTTAGATTAGAATATAACTTCATTTAGATTAGAATATAACTTCATTTAGATTAGAATATAACATCATTTAGATGCTCCATTTTCAGTTATACAACTCTACCACATGGGATGACAGTAAGGATGACTGTAAGGACAATAAGGATTCCACTGTTTACAAGCTGTTCAGATACAAACAATACATTTGCAGCTTTTAATTGTGAGTTTTAAGTCATTTCTTGTCATGGCTGGCATTAAAAAGAAAAGAGAAAAAAAAAAACCACATGGCCTCTGGATCGACATTCCTCTCGTGGTAGCTCCTCAGGAGTAGGTGTTGTCATGTTCTTGGTCTGAAATCCCACACTGCGGTCTCCACCTGCCAGGCAGGTGACTCTGAATGAAATTCAGATAATTTTCTCACATGTGAAAGTGACAAAAAAAAATGAATGCAAAATTCATTCCTACTGTGTGGTGATGGAATTTCATTTAAATATCTAATTTAAATATCTAATTTAATACATATTCCTTACATTACTGTGTCCATATCTTACATATTCTGATGTTCTGCTTTTTTAATTGATTTATTTTATGATTGTTGCTTGTTTTTCTCTCATTAACTTCTAACTGACTCTTATGTAAGTTAAGCATCACATTTTAATTTCCTGTGCTTATCTGTGTGTACGAATAGGTCAGAATTCTCTCTTGAACATTCAAGGTGAAAGAACCTAGCACACATCACTGTGTTTATATTTCAGGTCATCACACTATAGGAAATAAATGTTCATCGTAATAGTTTAGATCAAATTATTCCCTAGATGATGATATAAAATGCTTTTATTTATGTTTTAACTATGTAAAACAGCTAGTCTGTTCTATAAAAATGTACACTAATCCCTTACACAGTGGGCTGTGGGATATTCAAGGTTTATTTTTGGAGAAACAGTGAAGTATTTTGAAGTAAGGTACATGGCATGCATGATGCTCTGGGATGTAAGGTTGCAAGATTGCAAAGTTATTGCTTTTAACCAAAGACCAGCCCATAATATTCCCTGTTGGGATACGTTTAATAACATTTCAGTCTGCTTTAAAATTCTATATCAGAGTAGATGTAGATAAATGTGGTAAGTTCAGTTAGGAGAGTGTGACTAAAAAGTCTAAATAAGGGATGTGCCTCTCTGAGTGTACTGAAAAACAACTGAAAAACAACTGAAAAACAACTGAAAAAATAGAAAACACTGTAGCATTTATAATTTTTGTCATATCATTTCAAATTACAAGCAAATCTCAAGAATCCTTGGTACGTTTACATATAATTACACTCCAAGTATCAAAACCTATATTCTGTGCACATTAAGAGCACAGAAGTTTCCCAGTTTCATGCTCATATGCTAGACTACTACTGACAGGACTAGCCTACCTCATTCGACAAGCAATGCATACACAATACCATTTGTATTTTTGTAAAACAAAATTCATCATCCTCTGAAAGTCTAATTACCTGTGAGTGTGGAAGGTCTTTGCTAAGCAGCCAAGCTGTTTGTCAGCTCTGAGGCAGATTGTGTCTTAGGTTCTACACTTATATAAGAAAAAATAACAACAAAAACAGTTTAGAACTTGTCTGGACTGCTTTAACTGTTGTTTCGGTGAGCCAGTGGAAAGTCAAACACCAGAACATTTGTTTTGCTTATTTCTCAGTATATTAACATGACCCAGAAGAGTTATTACCAACACCAGTGGAATATAGTTTGAGGTTTGTGGTGCACAGCCTCATCTTGCCTTACAAATTAAAAAATGTGAATCCCAAATGGTAGTGATTCAGGTCAAAATGGTGGATTTCAGACTGCTGAAGCAATGGTGTTAAAGGTGAGGAGATGGAACATGAGCTAGTAAAATGCAGCTAAATGTAAAAGTTTGAAGTTGATAGATCCAGCTACTCCTAATCATATGGTAAGCAGGCTGCCAGGTCAGGGCAAGTAGAAAAGGCAACTTTCACTAACACCCTAAAAGGCACTTACCCTTCACCAGCCCTGTCATCCTTTCACCTTGGGGTAATTTTGATGAGAAATTTATTTAGGCTCACAATCCATTTCGCTTACAAGGAAAGAAGAAAAAAAAATGAAGTGATTCTCATCTTCAACCTGTCTTTGTTTCCTCATGGTTTACAGAGATTTAATGAGGTCTGTGTAATGTCAGGTTGTGATGACACTTATCACATACTAACATATTAGTTAATGATTACTTGGGGAATGTTGTGGAAATAAAAAAAAAACAAACAAAAAAAAAACGGGGCGAATTATGTAAGAATTTCCAACACGTTGTTTTAAACAATGACACTCTTGGGTTCAGATCTTGAGGTGCACAACATTATGTGCAGTTTAATTCAGTATGACTTAACAAAGCTGTTTTAGACCAGTATGATAAGAATCAAATTACCCTTACAGAACTCAGGACTGCACTGGAAATAGATGTTGCTTTCACACTAAAGACAAAAGCATCTACATTTAATTCACTGAGGTATGAATTATGGTGAATATGAACACTAACCATGATTTGTGGAGCTGGTTTTAATTAACCCTTTGCTGTATGAATTATTAAAACACCATTTTTCCCAGTTGGATTTCTAGGATGTTAATGATGTTAATTTTTTTCAATATCTTCTTATTTGATGGAGACACAACCACACTACTGGATAAAACGCATTAAAGATCTAAAAAAAGCTTTTTTAACCATTAACTCAATAGATACAGTATTTGACATAAAACAGTACTTTATGAATAAATGGATGGCTAATTTGCAGTAAGAGTAGTAAATGATATAAATTGTGAGTGCAAACAAATGTCTCAGATTAGTCTATGCTTAGGTATGTTATTGCATGGAATCCACTAGAGTGGTCATAAGGGACGTCCCTGCATCACCACATCTCACCTCCATGTGGAACTTTCCAAGACAATAATCATATCAAATTGTGGGCAGGGATCTACAAATTGTGGGCAAGACTCATTGACCAACATTGTTTTGAATATGTAATAATTTAATAATCATTCGTAGACCACATACACCATTATTCTATGAACCAATAAGTAATGGATTCGGGTTTTGCTGCAAGCATCATCCTGTCTATTGTACCCTTGATTGACAGACTTACCTGGTTGCTCCTCCTACAGCTATACATCAGTGAGTATTTCTGGACCTGCCTATTAAGTAAAATGTTTTTGACTGACATACATTAAATATCGGCATAACAGACTGGCAACGTCAAAGCCATCGGTGGATCTTGAGGAAATACTCCCCGAATCCATGTTTGTTACCTAACCAAACATACAACAACGTTATCTTTCCAACATCTTAAGAAGCACAGCCCATAACACCGAATGCCACATAGCTAACACAGTTAAAGCATTTTCCATCTAATGCTCTTTGTTTAACAGTCAATTTTATTTGAAGTGCCTTTGGGACTTTTGAGCATCTTTCTTACCAGAAACAAATACTGTTATAGAATTTGAATCTTGATCTTGATTGCTTCATCTCGATTTGTGAGTTCGGCTACCAGAGGATACTGTAATCTCTCTATCTCCCTCTGCCACTCACTTTGAGTTGCTTGTTCGAGTCACTTGATAATCTCCATTTATCGTACTGGGAGGAAATTGTAAAACGTAAACAATGTTTTCTAAAATTAGGCATATAAAAATTATAGACTGATTACAAAGTATCACATGATTTGTTTGCAGTGTTTATTGAGAGCAAAGATCTCAATATCCTTCTTCTCACAAACTGGTACTGTTCTTACAATAACTGATGAAATGTAATTTATTTGTACTTTATGATTTATGTTCTTTCACATTCTGTGAGTAGATGACAAAGCACTTTTGTAAGTCGCTCTGGATAAGAATTTGATAAATGCCACAAATGTAAAGTGTAATTGAAGTTTTAGCATATAACTAATACTAAATACTGTGATAAGTTAAAGTGGGTAATGATACCTTTCACATGAATTCTATAAATTTCACTGAGCTACTTTTTTAACTACTATTTTAGAAAAGTTGGGAAATAACATCACTGACATTTCAAAAACATCCATACAAGTGTTTTGTTGACAGAGTCCACATCATACATCTTGTTTTTTGAGGTTTCCATTTGAAACTCTAGCATTTTCTTTCAAGCACATTATTTTAGGCAAGGACAGACATTTCAGCAACATTTTCATGTCACATTTCTGTGTGTTTTGTGAAATAAGCCCTTGGCAGACACAAAAAACCCCTTGCATCCTTTTATATTGCACCACACTTCAAGACAGGGGAAGAAGTCAGTTTCATCGAACGCCATTTCCCCATTTCCAATGCATTTTCAGCGATATTTCAGACAGTGTCCTTGAGGCCAGTTAACACATCAGCACTGTTGCATTCACACTTGGAAGTAGGTCACATCACCTTACATTCGGTACTGTTTATTCCTTTAACTTGCCCCTCCCCCCTCAGCCTTTCAGGCATTCAGGTCTGTTTATTTCTTCCACTTGCTCCTCCCCCCTCAGCCTTTCAGGCAGGGCATGGTTCGCCCCAGCACGCCTCACACACGCCCAGCTCGGTGTTCAAACACCTGCCGACAACTGAGCTGCTTTGTTTGTTGCAAGTTGCAACTCTAAGTGTGTGGGATGTGTGGAGGTGTGGTGGAGTGTGGGGCGTGTGTGTATGTGTGTGTGTGTGTGTGTGTGTGTGTGTGTGTGTGTGTGTGTGTGGAGGAAGGAGTGGGGGACATAATGAATGTGGATGGGATGTGTATTGGGTAGAGGTGCATGTGGTCTGCAGAATGTGTGAGGTGTGTGGAGTGTGGGAACTGTGTGGGCTGTGTGATGTGTGGGGGCTGTTTGCAGGGTGTGTGTGTGTGTGTCTGTGTGTGTTTGATGTGGGGGTGTTTTTTGTGTAGTTAAGGAACTACACATGTTTGTTTTCACATACCAGAACTGTTGCAGGTCTAAGTGTTCATATCTGTTCTCTACCCAACCTGCCTTGCACAAACAAACACAGACAAACGCACCCACACACACATACATTTTCCTAATGTTCAACATTCTGTATTTTTCAAATGTAATATTTATGTTTGGGGCTGTGGACTGATCCTGCGGAGATAATCCAAGGGCACCCTCTGATCACAGGCAGGCTGGATCCTCAGGAATCAGCAGGGGTCAGAAGATCATTATAATCAAGCACAGTTCTACATTCGGATTTCTAGCACTCAGAGACACCCCGGTGAGCATCGCTTCAGTATCCGTAACAGTTGTGTCATGACACAGACTGTAAAAACAAAAGCCAGGGCAGACATGCAGAACCTATTTTGTTTCTGGGTTTTTTTTAATATTCTGGTGAATTTGCTTCTGTCTCAACACTGTTTATTTGATTTTAATTCAGAAGAGGATAACAATGATGATAAATGATAGACAGCATTCATTATCAAATAGATGGTCACCTGACATGTCAGGGAATGGCAGCTGGCAGAAATGTTGTATATTTGGTACTTTTTGTGTGAATCAGTATCTCAGTTTTTCAGAAAGTGACAATTGAAAATAAAATCCATAAAGCCATGTTTAGATGTTGGGATTCCTCTCGGTCCGGGCTCATTTGTAGAACGCTTCAAAATTTCCCATCACCCCTCGCCCACTTACCTCTTACGTTTATCATCAGGGCACATGGTGCCGTAACCAGAGTTCCACCAGCTCTTTGCGTCGTGTGTGTGCGCATGTGTATGTGTGTGTGCGTGTTTGTACGTGTGGGAGCGTGTGTTTGCGCACGCGTGCGCGTGTGTACCTGTGTGCGTAAGTGTATGCATGGTGTGTTGAAACACATCACTGGTTTTTAAGCAACCTGCACTCTTTTCTACACGCTTTGATCCGTGAGGCGGAGGTTCAAACGACAATGACACACAGTGGCTGTGTGGCAGACAGAGAGAGAGAGAGAGAGAGAGAGAGAGAGAGAGAGAGAGACAAACCAAACACTTTCCTACATTTAACAGGCTGCCTCCTGTGACAGTGTCAGCCACGGAGAAGAGAAGAAAAGAGCTTTTTCTCTTTTGCTTTTTTTTCATAGCGCACCTCACAAAACCTCTGTAAATAATGTTTCATACAACACATTTGAAGCCCTTAAAAGCAATAACATGGGGAAACATCCTATTCTGAGCTTTGGAAATTACAGTTCTTTCAGGTTCTTGGACCTTTGGTTTTCTCTTTCTTTCTTTCTTTCTTTCTTTCTCTCTTTCTTTCTTTCTTTCTTTCTTTCCTTCCTTCCTTCCTTCCTTCTTTCCTCTCCCCCACCCCCATTTTGGGGATTGTCCCTATAGGGGAATATTTTTGCTGCTGGATACGACACTTTCATGACGACTCTTTTGGGACCCATCAGGCCTGCCTCCACTTGGCATCAAAGGCTTCCCTCCAGCAGTAGCTCAAGATGGGAAACCTTTTTGTTACCTTTACATCACACAAGGAGAAACCGCCAGAGGAAGAAACATATCTGGATTTTCAAATTCCTGGTAATAGCTTCTTTTCTTGTTGTTTTGTATTCCTTATATTCCAAGGATTAGGCCAACATTAAAAAGAAATGTCAAGTTTCAAATTTCCTTTTTGACAACTAGACTAAAATGCCGTCTGGCAGCTCTGCCAGGGTAGAACTTGGCAGACGTCCAGAATAAATAGAATATTGGAAACTATAACTGTCCCTGATATGATGAAACAAGAGAGAAATAGACTGCAATATTGGTCCAGGAGGTGCCACTGATCCATTGGCACACCAATTAATTGATTCAGTAATTTGCACAAATGCCAGATCTGTGAACAGCGAAACTCCAGAGCTTGATACGTATTCCACTTTATATTAATCTCCCCATTCTGTTTTAATGCTGGTGAAAGCATTAAACATTTATAGTTCTTATTCTTGCCTTCTTCCTCAGAGGTTTAGAACATCAAGTTGGGATCCAGCAGTTGGGGTCTGGAAGAGGGACATGAACCAGTATCATGAGGAAACAGGGGAGAACCCTTTTTAGAAGCCACACATCGATGTGCAGAAAAGGCTGGTCAGTCACACTGCATATAGCCGTGCACAAAACTACAAAAGAATTTTGTCACAAGCACCGAGTCCCAGCTGGGTTCTGTGTGCTGTTTTGTTCCAGGGTCTGCTAGGCAAAACAGACTTTGGAGTGTGTGTTAAGTTGTCCTGTGCTTCTGTGCTCCTGGTTTACTGATAAAATGAAACATTCAAACCAACTTTCAAAAGTGACCATTAATGAGGACCTTCAGGTACCAATTTTTAGAAATATTTTAGATTATAATATTTTTTTCTTTGGCTTCATTTCTGCAATAAAAAATACATAATAAAAGACTAGCTTTAGCTGAGCATTGGCAACGAAGAGGAAGTATTTGCTCCGGGTGGGGGGAGGTGTAGCTCTGGATCTGAACATCAGTCACCTCAGTAGTCATCTTTCCTCTGCTGCGGCCTCCACCCTCGCCTATGCAGTGAGGGCACGTTAAGCTCCAGGCTCGATGCCTCCTGTGTCAAAAAGCCCTGGGATTAAAGCCGGCGTAGCCAGGCCAGCAGAGGTTCAGTGGAGGCTCGGAGGGATGGATATCCGAGGTGTGATGGAAAGGAGTCCATCTTCACTTGTGCTTATGCTCATGGCTATTTTGACTGGTCGTCAAGAATCTGAAAATGCAGAGGAACCGTAGAGGTTCTGCAAAGTTATACCACCAGCTCCAGCTGGATTGATGGGATTTATATGCACACACACACACACACACACACACACACACACACACACACACACGCACACACACGCACACACACACACACACACACACACATCAGTGGGTACACATCAGTTAAATGAAGCTCATTTCTGTATAGAACAAGTTACCCACACTTTTCTACAGAAGTAGTAACTTTCTGGCAGTAAGTGTTTGAAAATGCTACATCACATTTGAAGGTTCCACATTTGATGTAAAACACTGAAACAATTATAATTTCATAATAAAAGGATATCAATGACATTCTAGAGCAGGAAACATTCTATAATCACAAAAAGCTCTTTTTGTCTAAAGCAAAAGTTAAAATTTTACATTATATTAGGTCTGCATTTAAATCTCTTTTTTGTAGATAGAAATGCAAATTGTCAAATTGTCACTGGTTCATAATGATATGAATGACAGTCATCATAGGTAATTATTAAATATTTTAAAATTAAACTGAAACTAAACAAGCTCAGTAAAATTAAAACGCTCGAGTCCGTAAAAACACACAGACGAATATTTCAATATTAGAACAGCATAGGAGTGATTAAGGTTTAAGCGCCACCATATAAGAAAACAGTAGTGAAGCAGTAGAAAACAGTGCAGCCAAACCATTAATAATAAACTGTGTGAGACGTTTCAGTTCAGCAACATTTTTTTTACTTTTGCTAGTGGAGGCTATACTAATCAGGGCAAATTACAGATGTGTTTAAAAAAATACAAATGAAAAAAACAAACAAACAAAGAAATCAATCCCTCTATTCAATTTCTAACCACATCTCTTTCAACATTTCTTTGTCAGCTTGATCATATTCCTTTTCATTTTATCCTTCTGTCCATTAAATGTGTCTTTTCCCGCAAACTGATCCCATTTTGACAACCTTCAAGTTAAAACCTGTGTTGTAGTTCCCGAGTGGTGTAGCTGTCTAAGGTTTTGCCATTGGCAGGGAGTCCGAGATAGTCTAATTGCTCTCTGGGAAGGAAGTAAGGCCCAGTTCTCCTCTTGCTATCATTCAGAGTAATGCTAGCTAAGCTGCTTTTCACACCTGTTGCCCTCCTTATGCGTTTTAATCACATGCTTCACATCCCCCTTCATGTTGACCTCAATGAGTCCCTCCACAGCTATCATTCCAAAGCAGAAAGGTTTTATACATTATAATATCCAAGCAACCATGTTTGGATCTTGGACTAATTATATCATTGGACTAACTGTATTCACTTCAATTCAGTCTTGTGCTGCAGTTTAAGTGCCTTGTAAATGAAAACTCTTATTTGGCATTTTCTTAACATCTTGTGACAAGGACAGTTGTACTAAAAAAAGAACAATCAGACTTACAATGCACATTTTAACGCGAGGTGTGAATGCACAAAAGGTGTCCAGTTCACCATCTGATAACAGCTGTAGACTGGGTATGAATTTAATTGCCTAAAACATCCTAAAACATGGCTGATGGGATCGAGGACCTCTGATAGACTGTGGGTATTTTAATGACAGATCTCTGGGCCACAGACGGTGGTGTGGAGCGTGTGGAGGCTTCGGTGACCCAGCCTGGGCCAGATGGCCACAGTGACACTGGCTCTGTGCAGCAGAAGCGATCTATACCCGGAGGAAGGAAGCTTCGGGGAGTTCTGCTTTTTGCCCGGACTGTCAAGATTTCTCTCTCTGTTAATCAGAGAGACACCTGTGCAGCTGACGTGAAGGCCAGGTGTGACGTGAAGGCCAGGTGTGACGTGAAGGCCAGGTGTGACGTGAAGGCCAGGTGTGAGCATCTGGGTACATAGGACCACCGGCTGTGCCAGTAGCAAATGGTTACCCCCGATGTTCCTCAACAACAGCAACGGCAAATTGCTATGATGTTTCTAGAACGTTCCCTCCCAATCACATTGGTTTCTTTAGCTGGTTTGTTCACTTTTTTTAGAGCCTTCTAAAGTCAACAGGCACCATTAGAATGGCATTGAATTTTGCTCCTGAGGTGACTGGCAGTTTTTATTAGAAGTTGATTAGCGCTGACAGGTTGTCTCCTCACAGACTGAAGCAGGGTTTGTCCTCTTTTGGAGGATTACAGCGAGCTTTTATTTGATCTCCAAGTCAGTCGCAGCTCAACGAACCATTTGTTTAACAGAGACGTGTGCTGTTGTTTGTGTCAGTATGTCAGCCCTAAGCATGAGAAGCTGGCAACATTTGATCTGGAATTCCTGCTGGCGTCAATCTTTCAGAGGATAAAACGAATCCCAGCTGCCTAAACTGCCTCTCTGAGGCGACATCAAAAACCGAAGACTCAGAATCCATCGTGGAGAGGGTTCATAAACAGGAGAAACCTCTTCTTGGCTTCTCACAATGGTCAGCATTAAACCTTCAGCAATTCATGCATGCCAATTGCAATTTTCATTACAATGTCCATAACATGTCAGTACCTCTCCAGGCATTTTAGTAATTCAGTATAATAATCTAGCACTCTGTCACCTACGTCAGTCAAAAAAAAAAAATGGTCAAACTGTTTAAGAGATTTGCTATACAACAAAGAAAACCATATTAAGCTATAGGAAAACATGTAAGCCAGTAGGGTTTGTCAAATTTGATTTGATTAGCATTGTACTTTAATGGCAATGTAAGGCGCTTTGGTTTTTATTCTCAATTTCTTTTCTTTTTTTCCCCCCAAGTAGTAGGCATCTATAAGATCCATAACAAAACCGTTGTGAGCAGCTATAGGACAGATGGCATGTGTGCCGATTACCTCTGTGCACTCTTCATCGCACAAACCAAGTGCTCTACCATTAAATGCCATATATCATTGCAGGCAAAAATGTCCTATTGGACTAATTATTGCAGAGTAATTAAAGAGATGACCTGTGTGCTGGAACGAGGGGAATGGGGTGGGGTGGGGGTTTGATTGCAGGTCTTGTCTGAAGGTAGTCTTCATGATAGAGTAAAGTAGTCTGTGTGCTGCCTTTAGGAGATGATTATGTAGCTAAAGGTCAGAGCTTATTTACAGAAAGGGGGGGGGGGGTTGGTTAGTTTTGCAGCAGGCTTTAAGCATTCAAATATTCTAAGAGTAACCACTTGACTTCAAGACCTATAGCAGGGCTCTGGTGTTTCACAGACATAAGGTTCCTGGTGCATCTGCAGTCTTGAAGGCACTCACACAAGCTTATCTCTGGACACCCGAATGCAAGATTTCCACGGCACTGACGGCGGGGCGTCAGTGATGTACGTTTTTTGACGGCCCACGTGCTATTTTTGAAAAAGGTGAACAGGCAGCGTGGATCAGGCGAGCGTTGAAATGTTATTTGCAAGCGGAGTCCCCAGCGGAGCAAGGGTGGAGCACAGGTGGAGGAGTCAAAACTCTGTGTGGGTTGGGAGGGGGGTGTGGTGTTGAGCAAGACTCCTGGGGAAGCGTTGTGGAGTCAGGGTTGTTAGTCTTCTGCTCAAAGGGTAAGAACACATCAACTTCATGCGTCTGAGCATGAACACACACACACATAACACACGCGCACACAAACACACGCTCACACACATAAGCTGTTTCGAATGCTGTCCTATCACCTGCATGTGCTGATCTATCTATCTATCTATCTATCTATCTATCTATCTATCTATCTATCTATCTATCTATCTATCTCATGATGCTGCTTTTGACAGGAGTGCCTGATGGGTTTTCTCACTGAGAGCGTCTGCCTTCGGAAGCTCCTCGAGTGTCATTAGGATGAGTATGACGCTCTCTGGCTGCTGTCAGTACTGGTGCATGATGGGAATGCACACTGCCCTCTGAATGAAGTTCACCTGGGCGTGTGATCCAAG
Organism: Sternarchorhynchus goeldii; assembly: GCA_028565775.1. Classification (NCBI taxonomy): domain Eukaryota; kingdom Metazoa; phylum Chordata; class Actinopteri; order Gymnotiformes; family Apteronotidae; genus Sternarchorhynchus; species Sternarchorhynchus goeldii. Next base: position 6,671,326 of record JAOXYF010000019.1, read on the forward strand.
GCCAGTCACATGACAACTCATTCTTACCTGCACTCGAGGATGAAACGCGTTTGCCAGTGGAGAATTTGTGAATAGTAAAATTTTAGTCATGTGAAGAAAATATCTCTGGATTTTGTGACACGCATTTAAAAAAATATTCCATTTGAAGAGACAACATCGTTAAGTGGTAAATATTAGTTATCTGTGAACAACAACACTAAATAATGAACCCTGGTTAATGAAAACCATATCAAATATCAAAAAATGAACTTACTGCTTGAGACAACCACAGTGTTGGGATTTTAATCACATTTAAAGTCAAACAGCAGCATTTTGAGCATCTCTGCCGCACACTAACCAGAACTGTGAAAAGCTTTCAGTCTCTCTTTATCCCACATTCCCTATCTTGCACCAGGCTTCAGCTTTTCCTTACATGTCCCCTCTGCAGCGCAGCCTACTGGTGATAACAGGTACTGCAGCAGTAAAACCTGCCAACTCAGTATAGCAGATTGAATCCAACCTGGCCTATCTCCCTGTCTCAGATGCATCCATATTCTGACTTGTCTGTGTCTCCTTACCAGTGCTGTTAACGTAGTCCTGGGAAGAAGTACGAAAGTGTATCCAGAGCATGTATCAGTGTACAGCAGAGCGACTCGACCCTGATCCCTGATTGGACTCGAGGGTAAGGACGTATCAGGGCCTGTTTGATCCCGCCTCTTGCACAGCGCAGACAGGAAGCATGCACCCACCTCATTAAAAACACAATGCATGCTGGGATCCCTGGGATGGGTTCTGACGCAAATGGCCTCTCTCTGTGATGTCATCTCTGTGTTATCATACAAATACATACACACACATTTTCCAGGGGCCCTAGACTCCTTGTGTACACACACACACACACACACACACACACACACACACACACACACACACACGTATGCACACACTGGAGACACAAATATTCTCACACACATGCTGAGGCACACCTGAGCACACAGGCAAACCAGCCAGCCACTATCACCTCCATATTCACACAGATTTTCTGCCTCCCCCCCCTCCCTCCTTCCCTCCCTCTCTCTCTCTCTCCCTCTCTCTCTCTCCCTCTCTCTCTCTCTCTCCCTCTCTCTCTCTCCCTCTCTCTCTCTCTCCCTCTCTCCCTCTCTCTCCCTCATCTCTCTTGTCTCTCTCTATTTATATCTCTCTCTTTCCTTTTAACATGTTGCTGTCCAGCCTGATCGTGTCAGTTTGAAGCCCCCATTCAAAAGTATTCATGCATCTGCCTCTGATGGACAATGGATGCTAGTTTATAAACTGTCTGCTTGCTAGCCCAGAGGCTTTAGTCCTCATTGTCTTCCTAGCCTTAATAAACTTTTTGAAGGAGTTCATCAACTCCCCTGAATAGCCTTTGCGCAGAATCTCCAGACACAAAATAACAGAGGGCCCTTTTTCCTCCTCCTCCTCTCTTTTTTCTTTCTCTCTTTTTCCTTTTTTCCGAAGCAGTTTGTCTGACAATGGAGAGACGAGCCTGTCAGACTTCAGAGAGTCTTAAGACCGACACAAGAAAACGAAGGCAGCATTCAATTAAAGAACAAAATGCTTTTCATAAAAAAGAAGACAATTGAATTTTCTCTCCATTCAAGCTGTATGGAGGATGGTTCAAGCAGTCCCCGATATCTTATTCAAAGGGGCAAAAACACACATTCAGACCCACACAAAGTGCAAAAAGGGAGAGTGCAAAGAATGAAATACACCCAGTTCGGTCTTCCTTAATATTCACAACACTGTTTGTTATACAAAAAAGTGAATTCCAAAACCTATTTATATTCCAAAACCTATTTATTTGTGAAAGGAGAGAAGAATGCCGTGGTGTAAAAATAATTTATAGTAATGCACTATATTAAACACGTAATGAAAATATATATTTATCTTTTTTGTTGTTTATTTTACAGTTTTTCAGACGCATGTTAGACAGGCAGTATTATACATTTTAAAGGAGCAATACATTTTAATATTGGCTATAAGCCATTAATCCACCGTTAGACCTTCGAAATGTGTGAAAAAGTTAAGGTCTTAAAGGGACGTCTTCCCTAATTAATTTCATACCCAATTACAAGGGATCGACACCGTACACGATGGCTCCCGCTTTATTGCCCTCTTGATTTCTGAATAAACCTCCTCTAGTCATAAACGCAATACTGCACTTCCTTCTAAAGCCCCTCAGCATTACTGTGGGGGAAGGACAAAATCGAACGCCTCGCCGCCGCTTTCCACCGCCTACTGTTTCTGAAGGGCGCATTTATGCGTTTAAACGCCCTAATTAGATCTGACAGGTTCAACGCGTTCGTTTCAGTAAATGGAAGGCTGGTCAAGTTATGAGTTCCGAGTCAGACACACCAGAAGCTCGCTGGATGGCGTATCCGTGTCAGCTTTAGATTCTCCGCTTAATTGAGCGTTTAGTGAGATACATGCCACAAAGACCGACTGATGAACTCGAGCAGTCTGAATTATTCTCGTGAAAGTAAGGCTCAGAGTAAACAACAAATATCCACATATTTACAACAAATATCTACAAAATAGGTTTTACATTATAAGTAATACATTTTTAACAAATGTACTCTAACAATAAATAATTATTTATAAGGCTATTTATTTATTGCTGTGTATGATAATTTCTGTTGAAGTGTCACTAATGTGTAATTAAATCTATTAGGTTCATTATTAAGTGCTAGGGCCCGACACTGATGATTTCACCGTTTGTTACATTGTCAAGGGTTAACCCTCTTACTAACTACTTTAGCTACTTGTTGCTAAAACACCTTTTTCATCGACGGTACGAGCTCCTTGGGGGTCGGTGGAGCGAAGTGATATCTTCAAGTGAGAGTCATTTTGGCAACGCTGCCGCTACCCGGAATTCAATATGTGCTCTTTAATTGCCACTTGAGCTGATCATTCAGTGGTGGCCAACGGGACTAATACGACAAACTATATCTATTCGCCAGTAGCAGGTCTTTTAGAAAACTGTGGATTATAATAAGAAGAAATAATAATAAAGAAAGGCGCGTGCGCATCCTGTGCAAATGACCGCCACTGTCACGCAAAACAATTTTCTAAAAGTACTGACTCAGAGAGGACATACTCAGTTGAGAGGAACATACAAATTCATCTCTCAAAGACAGGTCCTCTAGTATATCGGAGGAATACAAACGTTATAAAGATATTTTAGATTGCGATCTCATTCTGCATTTACACACACTCTGCCAGAGCATCTTTAAACGTAGACGATGTTCTGATTTAAAAAAAAAAAAATAGTGCTTATTCATAATGTGACAGATAGACTGCATTTATTTACAAAATTATTAAACTTACACTGTTAAAGTATAGTATACCCCGTGGCTAATAAACTTCATTTATTTATCAGCTCATCAATTTATTTATTTATTTACTTACTTATTTAGGTTGCTTACTTATGACAGTATACTGTCACTCACTGAATCCATGTCAAAGTGAAGGTCTATTCAAATTGTATTCTTACTCCGTTCACACACGCACACGCACACTCCGCTTAACGAGGCCAAAGCACAACGGCGTCGCTGCTTCTCGGTGTCAAGTGTGACCCACCCTCACAAATCAAATAGATAGAAGAGGAGAGAAGCTAAAGCGGAAATCTACGCATGTCAAAATCAATTGTGTACACTGGTCTTCTGGAGCCATTAACAAAATATGAACGGGCTGAGCATATTGGCCTACAACATACTTGTTCATAAGGGAATTAAGTTACTTTACTCCAAAACAAATCAAGCAAAATGTATCTAGATATGCGACATTTTAAAGGACGTTAACCATGAAACGATATTGAAATTAAAACAGCAATTTCAACAAATCAGTTTTCGAATGAAATGTAAAATAAAACAGAATCCAGGAGATGATTATCAGCTCGCGTCTGTGCGTGTAAAAAAAACCCCTCCAAATCAGTGAAAATTTACTTTTAACGGGTGGATGGTTTTCTTACTAAAACAGAAATCAGAGAACTGTCCTGTTTAACATGCCTGCGCAGGTACAGGCTGTGCTTGTCTGCTACAGTAAGGCGCGATTGACAGACAGGCTTGAAAATACCATTCGAATTCTGTAATACGAAGACCTCCCATCGTATTTCTACCACCACAAATGGTTCCGATAAGCAAAAGCGCTCAAAGATCAAAGACTATAAGTGTCTCTATTTACTTTAACTGCCCTTACACCCCCTGTATTTTACTGCGTATTCTTTAAGAGAACGCACACGTCTTGACAAATTTTAAACTAGTCCTTATTTCACAGGTATTCAGTGCCAACAACTTTGATAAACAATTCGTTTCTAATATCGATTTATGTTATTATGGCTAGATGCAGTGTAGATGTAAATGCTTTATGTTTCAAACCACACGTGACATTTCAATAGCAAGATATAATTCGAAAGCTGTTAAGGAATTTTTTTTTCTTGGTTATATGGGATAAGTCATACTGTGCAAAGACTGAGATAATAGTGTGAAAGCTTTAAATCCACGTCCCTTTAAAACATGTTCGTTACGAAAGAAAATTAAATTGCGAAAACCATTTTAGAAACCCGGCTGCAGCACACGTTTTACCACAGATGTACACGTTGTGCTAAAAGCTCTTATGATATTATCTTAAACAATAGTTATTATACTACCCATCCAGGTTGAAAAAATATATACTACACTTTCAAGAGGCGCGTTTGCATCAGAATCAAGGCCAGTTGTCATTGGTTCGGTAAATTAGTCTGATTCCAAGAGTTACAACCCTTTTTATCACAAGTAGCTGGTTACAAGAGGAGGACCTTTGGCTACCTCTTATTTATCACCAACGTTTATGGTGTAATTTTAGTCTGACCATGTATCTTTAAGACTTGTAAAAATCTTCACAATAGTATTAAGTGGGTCTTGGCTCTTTGTGCACTTACGTAGTTCAACAACAACCCTAACCCTAACCCTAACCCTTTTAATAATAATAATAATAATAATAATAATAATAATAATAATAATAATAATAATAATAATAATAATAATAATAATAATAAACGCCTAAAATCATAGTTTATATGTATTCTGTATACGATCGTAAATAAATCCTATATAAATAAATCCTATATAAATATAAATTCCATAGAAAAGCAGTGAGTGGTGAGAGACGGCGACGGGAAAGGAGAGGTTAATCCGAGTTTAATGCAGTGATGCACAGCGCACTGTCCAGGCTGTGATGGTTGTGTTATCTCTTCCCAACATTTGGGTCTCCCTCAATTTCAACCCCGCCAAATAGCTGCGAGAAAGTGCAGATGGAGTGACACTGTGCCTGGGGAAAAACGATGATATTAATAGCTAAATAACTTCCTCCTACTTTCACTAAATCTCTCTCTCTCTCTCATACTATTTTAGATGGATTTGTTTGAAGTTTTCTGCCGCTTCACTCCCGTTCTTCTCTTTCGGAGAGGCTTTCGAAGTAGCCATTTTATTTTAATATAAATGTGGACCAAGAAGGACGGCGGATAAGACATGCATCCGCCGTCCTGCATTCGCGTTAAGGTACAGGCGAAGGTGGCCGACATGGATCCAGTTTTCCCTGATTAAAGCTACAAGAGGTTTGCATGTAATAAATGTCATATATGTATACTATACATTCTCTGTTTTGCATGTTTTTAGAACACAATGGCACGTGTCCTCTGTTATGCTTAAAATGTGACCGAGCGCCAATCAATCTGTCCTGGTTCTCCCTGACAGTAATATCTGATTATTCAAACTTTCTTTTGTCTCCTTTTTGTTAGAAATATCCTTAGGTTCCACCTCGACACCCTCTGTTTAATTGAATATGCACATTGAAACCGAGCCTGGAGCGTCGGACTGCCTGACACAGCACTATCTCTCCCCTGGCCCTCTGTTATTATCCACTCACAACACGACTAAATCCCGTCTGGCCTCTGTTTGATTAGATTGAGAACCTCAGGTAATCCTCCGATTTGCTGAAGTGTCCATCGCCTCTCGCTCTGACACGTCCTTATATACACCAGTATGCCTGTGTAGCCGGTGCAGATGGTTTTCGATAAACGGACGGACAGACACATCGGACCCCCTCCCTTCCCACACACAACGCCCCCTTTGACTGGTTCTCACAAACAAAAGGAGGACCAGGTGAGCTGTCAGACGAAGCTACCCGCCTCGGTATAACCTATTAGATACTAATTAAGCTTGACAGATTTTAGCAAACTCTCCCGACGCTCATAATTTGTGGGCTTCCGTAACGAGGACATCAGGTTAAGCCCACCGGGCGACTGAATTGTAATTGCCCCGGGATCGTACAATAAAATTATTTACAAATTTGTCAATGTATGAATGAAGTGTACTTTTTCAGAGAGCGCATACGCCTATGTCCATACGTACAAACCTTGTTTTTCATTAAATACTAAATACAGAAGCTAATCAAATAAACAAACACACACATCCATAAATACATAAAAATAAATAATCTGTGCTGTAAAGCAAACTAAAATCTCTTGATTTATGCCCTGGGCCACAGTACGCAGTTTAGAGATGAAAGTGAAAGGAAATAAAAGGCTCAATTTAATCGGTCTTAAAACCCTTCAACATTAGGTTTGTGCTTGAAACCCGATCGAGTAAGGGATGATTGAGGATAAATGCGCTTCCTACCATACCCGCGAGCTATTACACCCTTCTCAAACACAGCGGCCCATTCAACAGACAGCGTTTTTACCACCAACTCTAATGCGGTCTTAACATTATTGAACGCTATCCGGATGGGAAACTTAAACCGGGGAATACAAATCTTTTCAAGAATTTTACAGCACGTTTAATGATGTACTGTAGACACGATGCTATTAAGACAGATACTTGGGAATAATTAACATACGGAATTTGCAACACTCTCCTGTGACGCTATAACACAGCACACAACAGCCAGGTCTATTGCCCATAACATGACGACATGTTAACTTAAGATATTTTTTTCCCATTAAGGCCTCCGTAATTAATTCACATTAACATTCAAACTATTTTTGTGGTTGCAAAAATCTACAGTTCATCATGCATATTATGTCCTTAAAGTATGCGTATAATAATAATTACATATCATAAAATATCCTTCTAGTTGCACAAGAAATTTCAGTTTATTAGTTATCAGTACTTTCTCTGAAAGGCAGCGTATATATAAAATAGCGTACAATTCAGCGTATATACAAAACAGCGTACAATTCAGGCGGAAGAACAAAACTGCGATTGCTCACAAATGTCTTATTCATCACAATACGCTTTTCAAGATAAAAAAAACCCAATCTGTTATATAAATGATTTCCTCTTAAGTTTTTGTCACTGTCCGCAGTGCATTACCACCCCCTACAGATACACGTACACGCGGATTTTTTAATCTACTGTTTAAAAATAGTGAACAGACCCATTCACTGTTCGGCTTTCGCGGATTTGCTATTGTACCTCATTGTCCTGCAAAAGCTTAAACGAAGATCGTGTTCTTATGCTGAAGTGGAGGAGAAAGTGTAACTGAAGCTGTGGGTGGACCGCTACGTTCACTTCACATAACGAACAGTTCAACGGGGGAAAAACTACAAATCAACTAATTGCCTTTTCTAACGAGGACTAAATTCGATCATTAAACACGTAAAGGCTTCAACAGCGGCAAAACCAACAATAATAATGTCAACTAATTACAAATGGTCATTATTATATTACTATGTATAGATTATATGTATATATTATATATTATAAATTATTTATTAAATCAATAGAAAATGTAAAGTAATTTTTCTATATAATGATTTTCATTATCTATAAAGTTATTTAAAACATTGCCTATTTTCACTGACCAACCGTTTATAAAGTAGCCTTACTGATATAATTGTGCTGGCCGCTACATTTCTAAACTTAACAAAAACATTTATAAACATTTATAAACTTAACGTACCCATTTATAAACATTTATAATCATGTATGAACGACATACTAGGTCGCACTTGCATGTGATAAGGTTTTGGAGTTACATGCTACAAGTCAAATATTAAAGAGAAAGCTTTACTGATATAAATCATTTGTTAACTGATAGTCTCCGAGATTAGCTGTTAAAATACAGCTAAAGAGTAATGTCCTACACAAATTAATTTACGGCGTCTAAATACCTTACGTCACATAAATAATTTAGTGAGGACTGAGTAGCTACGAGCATGAATAATCAGGGCTATTTGCCAAAAAGTCATTACGCATTTACCGAGGGGGCGCACGAATTCTCCTCTGACGCAAACAGAGAACTGTAAATTCGAAACTATAGTGTGCAAAAAAACTATTCACTTTTTTCCAATAACCACTGGAATAGCATTAACAAGAAAGACTTCAAGACTGGTAAAGTACCCGCCTGTTATTCTTTCGCTTTTGCCTTTTATTGAAGCACTATGACAGAGGCTGGTTATTGTTTTAATTTCACCACATACATCAAGCAACCAGTTTTCGTTGAATCGACTTACCTTTATCCCCAAGAATTCCGTCGATGCTGTGCTTCGTTTTCTTCTCCCCATCTTCATCTTTCTTGTCACATTCGTCATCGTCATCCTTCTTGCCAAAACGTGCTCTCAAAACCCGACTAATGGAACTCACTGAGATTAAAAAAATTATATATATATATATATATATATGTACAAGTTTTCAGAACATCTATTAAATAGTTTTTTTTTACTTTTTAATCACCAAATAACAAATGAATACAGCGCACGCGCGTCTAAAATGTACATTCCTTAGTGTGTTGTCTCAGTAGAAAGGAAAGGGTGCTTACCGGATGAGGCCTCACCTGAAGGAACCGTGCTTCTGTCGCACACTCCGTCCTTCAGCAGCTTGTCCCGAATCTCCCAGCTGAACATTCCTGGATTCTCGCGTTTGTATTCCTCAATTCTTTTTTCAACGTCAGGCGTTGCCACCTGCTTTAGTATTAAACCATAATTTTGATCCCCCCAAAAACATGACAAAGAAGAGAGAAAAACATTTTAACTGCACAGTCTTTGTAAATGTCATTAATATAGCTATCCTACAATAATTCTGTTAGATGTCAAAGTTAAACTTGGGGCTAGGTCGTACTAGCATATGATGAGTTTAAAAGTTTTACACAGGCCCACGTCCATGATGTTAAGCGTTTCAGCAACATGCAACACATCGATGTTGCAAATTGTCCACTCACCCTGGGTTTACTTCCACCTATTGCTCCAGGACGAATCGAACCCGTCTCCTGGTACCGACAAAGGATTTTAGACACGCAACCGTGGGAAACTCGCAGCTGTCGCGAGATTACGCAGGGTCGGATGCCGTGGTGAGCCATCTCGACTATCTTGTGTCGAATATGATTCGGCAGAGGCCTTCCATTGATGAACACTCCACCGAGCTGGTTGACTCGACCTTGGCCCAGGGGGGTTGATACTGTTCCATGACAAACATATTCAGGCCGATCCCAATTATAAAGTTGTAATTACAACAAAGTGGTCTGTATATTTGCTCTGGAAGTACCAACAGTTTTGTATTCACACAGCTGCACCGCATTACCACAGATTTTTGTCACACAATAAGCTACTGTCGTTTTTGCTAAACGTGCGTCACTTTTCAAGTATCACCATAACTAGTGACATTTAGTACATTTAGTAATGCAATATTCGAGATTTAGTTCAAAGACAAATACAACCCGTCGACATGAAGAGCATTTTCCACAACCAGAGCCGTGTTAGACTAATTCACTCTATTTTGTTCTGTAACATGTGTCATTTGAGGCAGTATTACACTTCAGTGCCCTGTTTGTCATTCAAGAGGCTCTGAAAATGTTACACTTTACACCTCGATTATTCCTAGTCATGCAGGACAAATATTAGCGTGATCCTCTTAGAGCCATCTCTTAGCTGTGTATTTTAGTTCCATTTGCTGCAGCAGGACACTTGAGTAAATCCCACATCTTGCGTGTAGTTGCAAGATTCATGAGTTTGAACATTTTCGCCAACGGCCCTTAAGCACGAGCCTTCTCGGTCTGGAAACAGATCCCATTCGGTGCTCTAGTTGAACAGGCTTTTTGCGTGTGTATTTTTATTTAAAAAAAAATAGGCATGGATTTGCAAAAGATATTGTTCTCGAATGGGTTATTTTTAAAAGTGATTTAAAAGAAGAACATTTTAATTTGATTAGATTAAAATGTTATCCCACAATAAAGTTTTTATTAGTGCATCTGAAAATGTTCTATTTTAAGTTAAATCACAGAAGAGTATACAGATTGATCGACTCATAATTTGAGGGGGTTATATTTGGGGCTTTTTACCTATTACATTTCACCCAGTTTCGGCGTCGTGTTACTTCACAATTTGCAGCTATATCCTGCGCTTGGCATTTTACATTTTTCCAGTTCTAAAAATAATGGAATTAATTCAAAATATTTCTGGAGTTCTAGGCTACAGGCTGGCGTAGTGTGGATACGTTTGGTAGGCTAGACCACCCCCACCCCCCAGAAATGTCATGACAATCTTTGCAAAAGCAGTTTTAAAAGTTAGCATACCTTCCAAAGGAAATCCAGTACGGGGATAATTCTGGCCTGGTGCCGGCCGAACCATTCGAGGAACCGTTCCTGGTAAAGTAGCCATTCCAGCTACTCCCCCCCAAAAAATAAAAAAAATTAAAAAAAAAAATAAACAGTTCCTACTCAATCAAAGACACCAGTCAAATAAGTCCAATCTTGCCTTCGCCGAGGAAATTACAACAGGTCCAGTCTTTTAACAAGCCATGCAGAAAACGAGCCAGAACACGAAATTCCGACAATACACCAGTGGATAATATGCCCAGGAAACTGAAGGAAAAGTCAGACAACTGTGCGTTCAGTTGCCTAGTGCTTTGGGATTAAAAAAGTCAAGAATGCAGAGTGCAAATCTTTTAAACGAAGTGTGCGAAAGGAAAGGGACTGTAGGTAAATGGTGTTTGTTTGCTTTGAGTCAGTCAGAGGTCTGCTAGTTTTGATAAAATCCTCTGCCAGTGACTAGGAGTAGTTTAAGTGGCCAACTTTGGCGCACGTTATGGGAGGGGGCAGACGCGCGCGACGATAGGCTCTCCGGCCTTTCTTTTATTCCTGCTAGAAAGACGAGGTAAAGGCTCGGACCTGGCGACCAATAGGAGTGAACAGTGAAGACGAGGTAAAGGCTCGGACCTAGCGACCAATAGGAGTGAACAGTGAAGACCGCAGACAGACATTACGCTTTAAGTCCATATAACTGCTACCCTCCCACCCTATTATAAGTGAAGACACAGGAAATGTTAAATGGAATTTTCATTCATCGCTGATTTGAGATGTATGCTAAACGTTCGTTCTAATCAAGCATTTTGCGAGCGCTCTCTGTTTTGCTCTCTCTCTCGTCCTCTCATTCGCGCGCGCGCACACACACACACACACACACACACACACACACACAACAATTCAGAATATCTCTCCGTATTGTTACCACTCTTGCTTTCTTTCTTTAGTTGCAGAAAAAATATGTAACATCGATTAGCATTTAATTAGTCTATGCATATAGACCCACGTTTTGTCGTATTGCTTCCTGGAAAAATGACTTCTGCAGAATTCTGCAAAAGATATTTAGCAATAATTGCTTGAATATGGTCATACGCCACATTGTCTATTTTTTGCATTATTAGTTATAAATAATGGTGTCGGGTAAACTGCGTAAAGACGACTAGTAATCTACCTCTGAAAACCTCGCGCTCTAGCACATAATATCTGTTTGCACCCATTGCTCCATCATAAATAAACCTTTAATGATCAGACGGTGCGCGTAGTAAAAGGTAATGAAGAAAGTATAAAACACTTGCCTAAGTCCTCATAGTATATCTGTAGAGATATAGATGACATATTTGAACACGTTCACGTCGCCCTGCAGAGGAATGTGAATGTTCCAGCATAAACAAAAATCTGTACTGCTCTTACCAGGGAATCAAAAGTCTTGTTTTGCGCAGGAATGACTATTGATGGAATGTATAATACAGGCTATAAGAGAGAGTACTGACGGTCTGCCAATAAAGCATAACGTTTAATGCTCTGAGCCACGGGTAATTGAATAGGCCTGTTAAACCGAACGATGACCTGTCGCTGGAAGTCCGGGACGGGCATTAATGCCGTTTATTTTAAAGAAACACTGGGTGGACAAGACTGTTATGAGCACTAAACTTTGCCCGAAATTTAATATTTATGATATAGGAAAATCTGTTTCCTTTTCTAAAGCTTCCAGTTGTTTGGGAGGCTATTTGGGAGCACTGGCAAAATATACAATATTAAATGCTACAATGTAAATGTTACATTTAATTTGACGTTATTAATACATAAAATAAAATAGCATAACTTAAAAGAAAACGAAATAAAACAAATCCCTATTCTTGAAGTTGGAAGGTGCAAATACGATGAATGACTTAGGCGCGTGTGTCAACTCTGTGGGACCGCCGTGCATAGAAAATTACGTGACAATTGCCGTGGAGAACACTCCTGGTGGAAAGCAATTTCACAAATAATTTTTACAACAATTAGGGAGTGTGCAGGGGTGAAATGGCGATTTCACATGCAGATGTGCCGGTGGGGAAGACCTGGTATCCAACCGCAAAGCTCTGACCCTCACTCTCCCGCTTTGGTTAGCTTCGCATGGGTTAGAGACACACAAAGCGGCAGCCTCACCCTCCTGGGAAGATTCGCCAAGCTATGGATTAAGTCAAGCATCAATCAAGTGAAACCCTACTAGAGTAGACTACCGCGGTTTTGATGGGAAACCTGCCTTTTCCCGCCGGTTTATGAAACTCTCCAAAGCAATCTCTCTCGGTCTCCTCTCTGTTTCTCTGTCTGTCTGCCTGTCTGTCGGTCTGTCTGTCTGTCTGTCGGTCTGTCGTTAAAAGGTTCATGCGGGCAAATAACGCGTTAAACTATTTTAAAAGAAAAATAAAATAGCGAACATAGTTAGCTTGAGCTACACTGTAAAGGCAAGAATGAACTCTTCTGTTAAACTGAATTAACACAGGGAATCTCTTAAGCAGTCACTTTCGTGTTAAAACAAATGCAGTTCATAATTCAGACTACCGATATTGCTATATCTATCCTAGCAAAACATTATTATTATTATTATTATTATTGTTGTTGTTGTTGTTGTTGTCGTGTCTCTGTAAACAGTGAGCCGTGGTGGTTGTTTAGAACAGTTGAGGATAATGTTATCGGATTACATTCTCGACACAAGAATCTAACGCGCTCTTTCATTGTATAGTAATACAAAAGGTTTAATTGTTTTCAACTGATTAGAGACGGGGTACATCATCATCGAGGTCCACCCCTCTCAGCCTCAGTTACAAAAGACATCCCCCATTAAATCATTTGACCTCTGCGAAATTTCCATCCAACACGATCATTACACATACGACTCCAAACTTTGCCACAGAGGTCTACACCGTTTCATCTTTAAAATGTGGAATAGGTGTTGCCCTTTGATGACGACATGACTATTTTCTTATACGGAGGCAAAAAAAAAAATTATGTGGAAAGAATTCTGTCCTACCATATAGGCTATATTATTATTTTACCCCATAGAGATCGTTTGTGTAAATATTTTACTTTGTTTTGGTTTGCTAATATTCGATTTTTCGTAACTCGTCTAGTCCCAAATGTGTGGAAAATGATACTGTTTTTATCATAAAATAGAACACCCCACTGTAGCTACAGTTAAACACTTCTTATCCAAGCTGTATAACATTTAGTTACGACACTCCGGCAACAAGTTGCCTCAAAGTCTCGAGCACCAGATCTATAAAACAAACCACAACACCTGTAATCGCTTTTACGTGAGATCACATTCCCATGCATTCTTCTGGTAGGCTATAATGTATTCTTACTTGAGTGCAAAATCAAGTTATGCTTATGTTTAAGAACTAATATGTCGAGACGTCTCTGCATTAACCCGAAATTACAAACCACTATGCTCAAGAGTGTCAAGAAAGATCTACATAGAATCTTAGATTAACTGTGGATGGTCCCTATAGCTGAGAACAACCCAGTCCACCGGCGTGGATTGCTATGGCGACCGCTGTCGGTGATCCCGGTGGACTGCCGTTAACTTGTAGAGGCACGGTTACATCTGCTGAGAATCATGTCGATGTGTTATTGTTTCCTAAGTAGAGTGATCTGATACGGTGTGACTATATGTCATATAGTCTAAGGGAAAGTCGTTGTCTGTTCGGATTCGTAGTTCATTAATAGCAGGGAATGGGCTTAGTGCGTCTTGTGCAGCGCAACGCATTATGTTACCATAGTGCGGTCGGTCTTGCCGCTTGGAGTGGAAAGAACAGAGGGGTTATTAATAAAAGTATTAAGTAGTGTATTAGAAAATACAAGAAAATTGATATGAATCTTTTAACCTAAAGCGATATACCAGTATATGAATTTAGACTGCAAAAAGGTATTTTGTTTACATCACCGTCAGTTCAATAGACACAGAAGACACTTTATACTCCGAGACTCCAGAATTTCAGGGTGATCTTGTTATTGCTACATGAGCAAATACATGAACAGTTTAATCCCACTGACAGTGGGAACAAATCACTCAGAGCTTCAAACATTTCTGGTTGGGGTATAGCTGGTCTTAAAACAGCATACAAGGATAACAAATAGATTTTTGAAACCATCTCAATATGGATGGTTTTGGCAGCCCACTTAATGTAATCTAATGTTATATATTAATGTAATCTAATGTTAAATATTAATGTAATCCAATGTTATATATTAATGTAATCTAATGTTATATGTTAATGTAATCTAATGTTATATATTAATGTAATCTAATGTTAAATATTAATGTAATCCAATATTATATATTAATGTAATCTAATGTTATATGTTAATGTAATCCAATGTTATATATTAATGTAATCTAATGTTATATGTTAATGTAATCTAATGTTAAATATTAATGTAATCTAATGTTATATATTATGTGACAAGTCTTGGGAGGAGAGAGTAGCGAATATCCTCACAATTGAACTGCTCATATCTAACGCCTGGAATCTGTAGAAATGTTCATAAGTATTAAAGTATTGCATCATATGATTGCATCGCTTTTGCACATTAACAGTTTTTTTTCTTGTTGCTTAAAAATGTGCTGTATTTAATGACAGTGATATTATTCATGACTGTACTGCCACAAAGACCAATGTGTGTCTCTATTTCAATGATTCTACGAATATTACTGTAAATAGTTGAAGTTAAAATCATGAAAAGTAACATAAGCATTCTTCAAAATGAAAATGTTCAGAATTCTACTTATATATATATAAGTAGAATATATATATATATATATATATATATATATATATAGTACATAATAGAGACTGTACATTAAACATTTACTGCCTAACAAAACACTTCACACAATAGCCAAAATACAACAAACATACATATATGTCATGTTAAACTAAGCAAATGTAAAACAGTTCATCACTAAAATACAATGGAAATTCAAGTCAGATAAAAACCAAGACTGCACTATGGAGCCGACACAGTTTCCCTGAAAATAAGTAATTTCTCTGACCAGTATTGCACGGAAATTAAACTAGTATCAAGATCCATTGACCCGCATTAAGGCCCTGCTGGGTTCCTGATTACCCCTTTTGAAGTCCTTGCAGGGGGTTTAAACGGTCATTTTCACAGAAATGAGCCAATTCTTCAAACTCCCCAATCAGATAAGAACTGTTTTTCCTCACTAAATTATATCACACAATCTGAAAATGCTGATATACCTTTAGAATTAATATATGGATAGTCCATGGTTACCTCAGTTACAGAATCCTAAGCCATTTGAATATCAGAACACATTCTTCTATTGCCCTACCTTAAATAATGGTCAAGTGTCTTTAGAAGCAAATAATTAGCACTACTATACAGGATCCTTGGAGGTAAAAGTGATCAACCTCCCAGTGCAACCATCTAATGTGCTGCTGCTCCCTTCCCTGGTGTGTATAATGTTTGTGGGCCACTTGCCCTTTCCGCCTGACCCCTGACCCCCTCCTGTGTGCACCGGTCCCAGACGCTGCTGGGCACAAGCAGGTCATGACCTGGTGAGAAGGTTACACTGAGTTAGGTGTTCACCTCACACACAGGAGCCGAGGGCTCTTAACTCTAATGAGGTATGACTGTCGTCCACTGCCGATGTTTAGTCCGGGTGTCTCGGCAGCTCAAGGCACAGGTCTCAGAACAGAATATTTTGATCTCATTTAATCTGACCAGCTCAGAAAAGCCTTTTATGTGCACAGAGCTTTTTAAAGTGAATGAGGGTGATTTGTTTCTGTGCACCTCCGAGGCCTGTCTGCATACAGGCACCCACTTGCTTGGATTCGATCTGGGCTTCTTTGGGGCAAAAATGGCAGTGCTTTATGGCTGAGACCAGGTGCATATGGAGGGTTGGCTTTGCTTTGGAATTTAGATCTTAAATGCAATTGCAGATGTCAAAAAATATAGTACAGTCACAGAGTGATGGGACATGATGAACGAATGAGGACATCTTAATGAACACAGGCTTAAAATTATTATATCCCCTAGATCTATGAGTCAATAATTGCATGCTAATCAAAAGAGGTTATTAAAAATATTAAATTGAAAACAAAATGATCAAAATTGATATCAGAATGGATCTTTTTGTCCTGCTAGTGCATCCTTTTGGGCATATTGTATGTGATTCTGTATCATAATTTTTCCCATAATCTACTATCAAAATGTAATGATGTCTGCTTGCCTTTAACACACAAGTCCCCTGGGTCACTTGTAAATTTGTCATCCTGAAAAATTGTAATAACTGAAGCCACTTTCACGATAAGAGTGTTTATAATGGCACACCAAAGACATGCAAAAGACCATAAACAGGCCAGTAACCTGTTGTGCAAATATTCAAACTTGGTTTTTTTTAACAATCAATTTTTAAAAAGAATGTGAAAATTCAAGGAATCATGACTTGATTCTCACCATGTGAGACTGAGATCTATGTATGAGAATAATTTCAGATATTCTAAATCTGGTTCTCTCATGGGATTAAATAACCACATTTCTTGACTTAAAATCTTTGGTGAGCTACTGATTTGTCTTCATGCAGATATTCATGAGATCCCTGGAACATCCAGGACCCAAAAAACAGCACATGATGTCTGCTAGACCTCTACTGGGCAAACAGAACTGTGCAGTCCTGAAGCACCATGCCATATGCAAGGATCCTGTTTATATACTTCAGGTTGGTGTTTAATGCCATCAATCCAGAAATCCTTTCCTTCAAAGTCTCCTGCCACCTTTACCTCCTACACCTATGCCTGAGCCTCTAATAAACCAGCTGTTAAACTCCTGAAGTTTCAGACAACACTACATCATCAGAGTCATCCAAAATGGCAATGAAGCTTTATATTAGCTGGAAGCGGAATAGATGATGCCCTGGTGCAGCCAGAAAACTTTGAAGCTGAACACACTCAAGATGGTGGAGATGACAGCAGACTTAAGAAGACAACTCTCAGCACAGTTCTTTATTCTTTATGTCCAACAGTCCTGTGTCAGCAATGGAGACCTTCAAGTTTCTGGGAACTACCATTTCCCAGGACCTGCAGTGGGAGACCACCATCAGCTACATTCTTAAAAAGGCCCAACAGAGGAAATAGTTTCTGTGGCAAAGGAGGAATTGTGGTCTACCACAGGAGCTGTTGAGCCAGTTCTACACCACATCGAATCTGCACTGAGAACATCCATCACTGTCTGATTCAGAGCAGCCATTAAACAGGGTAGGAACAGATTGCAGTGAAGATCACTAGCACTCCCTTGCCCAGTCACCAAGACACTTCAAGAACCAGAAAACAGGCAGGGAAAACCATTACAGACTCCTCAAACCATGGACATGACTCTAACAGGTGCTACAGAATATCCTGTATAACAGGACTACTGGGTACAGGAACAGTTTCCCTCACGCCATCATCCTCATCATCTTCGCACCCATATATACTGCCTTGTATAAATATTCACACATCACAATTCATGTTCATTTATGTGCATTGTTGTTATTAGCGTTACCACACACAGGTTTTTTATGCATATTGTTTGTCTTGTATATAATCTGCATATGGCTCTGTTGTGTATTATTTGTGTTGCTTGAGAGTCACAAATGTCAGGAATCAAATTACTTGTGTGTGTTAACATGCTTGACTCGTAATTTGATTCCGATATTTTGATTACGATCAAAATAAGGGGCTGCCTCTGTCACCTTAATTTTATGAAGCTTATTAGAAAGTAACAATGTAAGAAAATCTTACGTAACCATTAAAAATTAACCCTTCACTTAACTGAGGAAGTGCGTTTCCTCTGCTGCATCATTTGGGAAGTCACAGGTGATTATGGGTGGAACACCAAAGTACTTGCATCCCAGAAAGCACTGGGCCTTCATGAGAGCATCAGGTAGGTGGAGTCAGGCAAAAGTAGTGTCAAAGGCCATTTTAACTTGTTTTTGTTCACACAATTCACCAACACAAGATGCATTTGGTTTGCCACGTAGCTTGGTAAAGTCTCTTTTCATTTTCATTAGTATTTTTTCTCCTGAAGTGTAACGTTACTGCTGCAGTCTTCTTCTTCTTCTGCACCTCCTCCTCCTCCTTCTCCTTCTCCTGAAAGGATTTCTGTTCTTTGTAGTCACAAGAAGTTTTTCAAGTGTTTCTGCTTATAAAACAAAACATTACTTTAACCTACAGGATAAATGTAATAATTTTTAATATATTACACTTAATATTATTAGTTGAATAATGTTCTTACTGTCATAGAAATAAAGAAAGAAATATTATAATCTTTAGTTTAATAGCGGACTTAGAAAAGTTAATTTACTATCACCATCTAGTGGAGATTGTGTCGAACTACAATTTATCTGAATTTCAGTCCCTAACTTGAATTTCCGGTCCAAAGAAAAATGGCTGCGCCCTTGTAAATGACATGTTGTTGATGTCTGCGAATTTTCTCTGACGCCAGAGAAAATTAATATTACTAATAATTGAGAATTTTTATTTAGTTAGTACATGCAGTGTGCAGATTTCTGAGGTATGTGTATTGAAAGATTAAATCTAGTGAAAGCTAGCTAGCAAACCTAGCTAGCTACTGCCTAGGCAGCAACGATATACCTATACTTACAGCAAGTATAGCTAATATTCTTTAGTTTAGGATATTGTCTTTAGCCTACGTACATCATATTCATGTGTTGTATTCATGTGACTCTTTTAAAAGTTGTCTAAGATAATCTAATTACGTTCTTTTTTTCTCAGAGATAAAACACTATGGTCCATTTATGTAAGTAGCTATTTAATCTTCAAATTCCTTGACAGAATGCACATTAGCTAGCTTGCTAATATATATGTTTATTTATTTGTAACATTTTAATAACTGGATTACATGCATGTGTTTTCTGTACGTGAGAGGAGGGACAGTGGCTAGATTTGATAGTTAGCGTGTTTTGCCAAAATAGGCATATTTATTTGTAGCTTTACTCGGTTTTAGTCATATTATCCGACTTTTCATATTATAAAATGCATCTGTATGTGTGAATGTACATGTGTGTACGTTTGTTTATGGATGAATGCTTTGTTGAATCGAGCAGCATCTTTATTACTCAAGAAATACCACGGAGGTCATGTCGTTATCCGGATGGCACTCGGTGGCGCCACCAACAGACCGTTTTACCGTATAGTGGCGGCCTACAACAAACGGTCACGGGACGGCAAATACATCGAGCAGCTGGGCTCATACGACCCTCTCCCAAACATCTACAACGAAAAACTCGTTGGTCTCAACTATGACCGAATCAAGTACTGGATGGCTTGTGGGGCTCATCCAACAAAGCCGGTAGCCAAACTCTTAGGTCAGTCTTCAGGTCCTTCACATTCAACTTTATTCTCAAATAACAATTTATTTATTTACATGACCTTGGTGAGCATTCTTATGCAATAGTGAACGATGTGTGTTTTTAAGATGACTGTTGTATTTTTCCAATTGTGAGTGCAGTTCTGAACTTATACATTGCAGGCTTGGCTGGATTCTTTCCACTGCATCCCATGACAATAACAGAGGCAGAGCGACGAAGAAAAGCAGCATTAGAAGCTCCAGAACCAGAGAGCGAAGGCCAAGAACAAGGAGCAGAGCAGTAAACTGTTAACCGGCACTGTCTGAGCACCATCTGCTAACCAGCACGATCTGAACACCATCTGTACTTTTGGATGTTTGTTCAAACAAACAGCTCACACCACCACTCTTTAAAGTCGTCTAAGCCTGACATTTGTTTTTTTACTCTAAATTTCGGTGTCTTCTTCTTGTCCATTTGTCCTTGTTAGCAGAAGTCAGAAGAACTTAGTGGGTTTTTTTGTATAATAAATTTAAACTGTCACCTGTAACCTTCAGGTTTTTTTTTTTTTTGTTAAATGAATACAAAACACAACCAGCTAGCGTCAACCAGCTAGCGTCAACCAGCTAGCGTCAACCAGCTAGCCAGCTGAGGATCCATTGACAGTTGTTGGCTGCAAGTTTCATGTCACTTATTCTTAGTTTCCTAGACTAAAAGTACGAGTTGAAATAGAAGGAATGTCGGGATTTATTGTCAACAAATAAATTTCTCTATCAAGGCCTCGTTTGACTAACTTGCAATATGGTTTTATCATTGTCTAGCTAGAGCTTTGTCTGTATGTGTTTTGTGTCTCAATATCTGGTCACGTTCACTTAGTGTAGTCAATATAGTGTATTACTATAAAAAAGAAAATGACAAAAATTACAAGAAATAATGTGTCAAGTGTGTATGTTATGGCCATGACCATGAAATCCTTTGAAGAGGTTTGAAAAAATCCGGAAAGCTCTCAAAGAACATGTTTATTTCAGTCCCAGTTTGACTTTGACTTTTCAGCATCAGCTGTTCATCACTGGGTGAGTAGTTTGAGAGGCCTAACTGGAAGTAAAAGAAGTCACAATTTGTCTGAAAGTGTTTTCTGTGGTCAGAAGTAAACCAGTTGGCAGTAGGGGACTGTAGAATCAAACTGTACACAAGGTCCATATACAAATTACCGGTTGTGACAAAAAGAGTGAACTCTCACTAGAGATTGCATTGAACAGGAACCAAGGATCTACCCCAGGAGCTTCAGTCAGTGGCACATGACTTCTGAGTGTCCTTGCTGGTACTGAGCATGGGCAAAACAGTACCTTATTCATAGGTTGCTTGCTTGGATGGTAATCTTTATCAAGTCCACGCCACTTTGATTTTCAGAGCATTCTTCAGAGGCATGCCTCTGAATTGAAAATCAGGTCAACTGATGAGAAGAGTCAAAGCAAGGCAGCCCACAAATACACAGCACCTTTGGGTATTGCTGGTTTACCATGACCAATGGGATTTGTTAACCAAATGAAAAGCTATCTTAAGGGAGTCTAATTTTAGGAATATGATAACGTCTGGTGGACATTACTTTGCAATTCCTTAGTATGACAGAGGCTGTCACCTCCTGATGGAGAGGGAGGTGTGACTAGGCTGTCACTTGGGTCAGGTGAAGCTGATGCTCTGGCTGCAGTGTTGGAGAGTTGCCCTTCGGTTCAAGTGGTCATAATGCATGTTGCTTGTCTGTGGGATCAGTGTTCTAGCTCTGGGTTTGGATGTGCATTCAGCCCTTCCCCACACTTACATTTTTAAATATTTATGGGAACATATATAATGTGAAACACCATCAGGAAAGTATCGTTTTCAGCAGATGTACTCAACAGATAGACTTTAACTGGTGATGTTACTTGCCAGAGAATTCCAGTTTGATATACAAAGTTCATTACAGCAATTTAAATAGGTTGGATTGGTTGATACATCAGCTAATTTTGAAGCCTTTTTTTGTTTGTAGCACTTGCCATATACCACTGGAAAAGTCATAAAGCATTGTAAGTAAATTAGCAGAGGAATTCCTGCTTGATGGTTGTTGGGCTCAAGTGAATAGAAACGCGACGTACGCAGATGTAAAAGGCGAATGTTTGTTTAATCGGGACGTTCCAAACAGGACGTTCTAATGTTTGTTTAATCGGGACATTCCAATCAGCAAACAGGCAGGAGTCAGTAACCAGAGAGACACTAGCAATCCAGAGGGGCAGGTAGGTTTATAGTCGTTGTCATGGTCCAGGAAGTCAGAAGCTGGATATCAATCCTCCTGGGCAAACGAGACAAACAAGGGCTAAACCGAGGCAAAAGTTGAGGTACAAAACATGTTGGAAGCCAGGCAACAATCAGAATAATGCTCAATATGCATGTAGGAACCTGGATATCAATCCTCCTGGGCAAACGAGACAAACAAGGGCTAAACCGAGGCAAAAGTTGAGGTACAAAACATGTTGGAAGCCAGGCAACAATCAGAATAATGCTCAATATGCATGTAGGAACCATGGCAATACTTCACAAAGATGAAATAGGTAGCATCACTATAAGTAGCTAGCTAAATGGGGAGCAGGTGACAACAATCAGTACTCCTGCAAATCAAAACATTGGGAGCGTTTAAAGCTCCCTGGAGTGTCAAATCTGGCTGGGAGCACGTCAGTACCCCCACTCAAGGAGTCAGGGGCGTCTAAGGAATGAGGCCGAGCCTGGCGACGCCATGCCACGCTCTGGAACTCTGAATCCCTGCAACTGTTGTTGCCACATCCCCTGGGGGGCATGAGAGGTAGACCTGAAACCGGATTCCACTCCACCATCTTGAGGTTCCTTGTGGAGAGCCACCAAGAACCAAGACAGGATGGGCTGCACCCTCTAGCCAGTGTTGCCCCTCCCGGAATGCTAGCACGATGGTAAGGAGTTCCCTGTCTCAAAGACAGTAAGGGAAATGTTGTGTGCGTAGAATGCTACTGGGTGCATTTTCATCGTACTCCCCAGACAATGATAGAACTGCTCCAACGCCTCCCTCAGAACCATCGACCTCCACGATGGACTGCTTGTAAGGATCAGGATTAAGTATGGGAGCTGTCATGAAAGCCTCCTTCAGTTTAGTGAACTAAAACCTCATCCATTACAACCCTTCCTACGCTCATAATACATATGAGAAAAGCAATTAATTGAGTGTGGAACTCACGCTTCTCTCCTTTAACATACTGGTGGTTATCTAATAAATGTTCCAGAACCCTTCAAACATGTTTGGCGTGAGAGTTGCTATCAGGGGAGTATATTAACCAATTGTCTATGTAGACTATTCCAAATTCCCCACGGATGTCTCCAAGGATGTTGTTTAGGAAGGACTGGAAGATGGCCGGAGTGTTACAGAGGTCGTACGACATAACCAGGTACTAAGACGGGCATGCATATGAGATCTGGACAATACAGTATTACCCTAATTCTAAACGCCTGGCATATTACAGGAAGTGTACTCACAGCTGAATTGTCAGGGCTCCGTTGACTCTCCCATTGTGACCAGGGTTCCTCTCGATGTGGACAAGCATGCACATAACAATCGTCCTGTTCTCCTGCAGTAAAGACACTGGTTCTTTTGAAGCCTACGTGGACGTTCTTGGGAGTCCAAAAGTGGGGAATCACATTGCATGTCCTCAGGTCTCTCAGATGAGGTACAGTTTCTCTGACCGACTTCTTGAGCATGACTTTACTTCCCTTGTGTCGGTACCTTGTCACCTCCTTGCGGCAAGAGGATAGAAGGTGATCCAGTTGAATTGACATTCAAGTCTATGGGTGCCAGCTCCTGCCTGGTCTCGAAGGTGAGCCCATTATAGTAAGCCATGAGTAGGGCTGGTTCATTTCACCTGCTGGTAGACAGCCACAGACCTGCCCTCTTGGCGCAGCTTAGCAAGCATCTCTTGACCTGCTTTCATGGGGATGTTTGAAAATGGAATGAAACTCCTCCTCGAAATGGTCATAGGCCCATGTCTTGGCCACTGTCCGCTTAGCGGTTGCCCAATCCAATCCAATGCTTTGCCCATAAACTACAAAGGAAATCTTTGCAAGCACCGTTGTAGGACTGGAGTTCTGGAAGTACAACGAGCTTTGCAACAGAAATCCCTTACACTCCTCAGGTCTCCCTTTGAACTTATCCAGCTTGCTCACCAGCAACGTTCTAACGGATGGTTCCGGAACACTGGGAATGGGACTAGCAGCCACTGTGGGAGTATGGAGTGCCAGCACAGCGACGGACAGTTTCTGTAAGCTTTCCACCACCTGCTGCAGCTGAGCCTGTTGAGAGCTCTGTTGCTGAGACAGCGCTGCCATGGATTGGGAGTTGTTGCCAAACATCTGTTGGTGTTGTCCCAACAATCCTCCCTGTTTGAAGACAGCATTGGCCGTGCCGTCTACATCTGCCGTCTGCATTGTGGTGAAGTATTCTGTAAGGCTTGGGTGAATAGAGACAAGACGTAGGCAAATATAAAAGGTGAATTTTTTTTTAATCGAGATGGTCCAAACAGAATAATCAGCAAACAGGCAGAAGTTAGTAACCAGAGCGACACTAGCAATACAATCCAGAGGGGCAGGCAGGTTTGTAGTTGTTGTCACGGTCCAGGGAGTCAGAAGCCGGTTATCAATCCTCCTGGGCAAACCAGACAAACGAGGGCTAAACAGAGGCAAGAGTTGAGGTACAAAACCAGACTGGAAACCAGTCAACAATCAGGATAATGCTCAGTACGCATGTAGGAATCATAGCAATGCTTCACAAAGAGTAAACGGGAAGCAGCACTATAAGTAGTGCTAAATGGGGAGCAGGTGACACCAATCAGTACTCCTGCAAATCAGAACATTGGGAGCATTTAAAGCTCCCTGGAGCATCAGATCTGGCTGGGAGCGTGACAGTGGTCCATGAGTCAAGCAATGAATTCATCTTTTTGTAGTAGACATGCAGGTTTTTACACGTTGTGTTCAAGGATGGTCCAGTTAACAAATGGATGTTTCAACACTGCTATTGAGAGTGTTCTGAAGAAAATCAGTACTGGAGTTTGGAGGCAAATCAAAGCCCATCCTAAGAGGTACATGAGATTTTTTTCCAGACCATAGAGGGGATATTTTATGAGTAAAATCAAATCAAATCAGGAGCTTTACAAGTGTCCAAGTCCAAGCCCCAGTGAGCAAGTCAAGGGTGACAGTGGCAAGGAAAAAACCTTGGGATGAACCAAGACTTGGGGGGGGGGGTGATTCCATCCTCTTCTGGCCGACACCGGTCACCACAACAACAAGATAATTATATAAAGCAGGGGGGAATCAGGGGTGTTGAGAGGAGCAAGGATAGTTGATTGATCCTCCATTTGTGTCTGGATAAGAAGGAAGTGTTTGGTCCGGGGCATGTAACAGGAAAGCCTTGTTAGTCCTTACTCATTATCAAACCGGATGGGAGGGCAGTCTTTAGCTCGGTAAAAGTAAAGAGAGACAGTTAGCTCTGTATGGGACTAAGTATGGAACGTAGTGTTTAGAAATTTCTGAAGCGTGGCAGCAACCTCTGGCAATTGACTATTACAGCCTAACTAAAAGGACAGAACCAGAAGGTAACACAGACTTGGGGATGCCCTGAGGCATTGGCATCCATCCACTCCACCGTCAACAAACTTGAGTGAACGCGTGCAGTGGTGGGACGACAGCACCTATCTTGATGTATACTCTGGGGTACAATGTGAACTTGTACCACAGAGGACCTGGATTTTACGGCACCCTGTTTGGAAGTTTAGGAGGTGCCTTTCTCATTTCCATAACAGTGATTTTCGTTGTGCAGAGGAGCTATAGTGGAAATTGATAGGTGTAAATTCGGGAAATGAATATGCTCTATGTACGCAACATGGTCTGTGTACACAATGCTGCATTTATGTGTGTAGAGTATGATGTACGACAAACACACTTCTTTAAAATAATGCACCTAAAATAATTTCTAGGTCTTTGAAAATCAAGCCCAACTCAAAGGGGTTTTTCATTTTTGATGACTTTTAACTTTTTTGGCAAAGGTCAAGTTTCTTAAACTGTTACATTTAGGCATCATTTATTTGATCAATTATTTATTAATGACAAATTAAAAAAGAAAAAAATCATGTGCCTAAAGGTCATTGTTGTTTTAACTATTTCACTGTTATATCTATGTAATGCAACTTGCTTATTAAGCACTTTCATAGTCAAAACTGCTTGTTTAGATAAAGCAAACTTTAGGATCATAATTAATTTTCAACACATCTAGATACTCCTAAAAAGTTGTTGACTAATGATTACATATTAATATATTAGTTTGAATAATAATCATCATAGTAGCATTCTGTAAGGTTTACTGTTACCTGCCGAATGTGGACCTACTGAACAATCTATGTTGATACACTCCTTTTTCACTAGAGGGCACCACATTTCTAATACACCCACAATATGTAGAAGTGTAGAATCTTACAAATTACACTATATATCTATAAATCATTGTATGTGCTGGCCTTACCTTACAAAATATCTTTATTATTCCTTTAAATAAACATAGTCCACCGGTACACAGTTAAAGCCTGTGTTGTTTATTTTTCTACGCTAGTTGACTATAATGTACTTATTTGAATTAATTATCACTGGGCCTAACAAATTTTTGTTTACAGCTGTCTGACATACATTTATCTCTTCCCTGAGAAGCATTTAGGTCTGTCCTTTGCTTAAAATTTCAATTAAGTTTCCTATCAGAGATCAAGCATCTGCAACCATTCATAATGTGTTTGGAAATTTGTTTAAATGATAATCATAAATGATTTATATCCCGCCAGGTAGAATTAATTAAATGCACCTAAGGCAAGATGCAGTATGAATTAGTGTGACAGTGGCTATGTAGCTCACAGGGATTACTGAACTGAAACAGTAGGAAAGCCTGGAAGCTGGTTGGGACTTATTTGTCATCTTTTCAACCATACCACAGACCACACTAGATTTCACAACCTCAAATGAAACAGAAAGATAGTGAACATCATGGTGTAAAGATTCTTATTTGTCAGTGGCACGGTGCGTCATGCACCTAGTGCCAGGAACACACCCACTCCTCACACACACACACACACACACACTCCTCACAGTCCCACTCCCCCATTTATTGAATTTACCTGGCCTTTGTTAGTTCACCTTTATTTTCCAGTCTAAATAAGCCAACAGCTCCCGTCAATCATCGCTGCACATTTACCGATGCCTGGCCAGAAACGCACCTGGCTTCCAGGAGCTTCAGAAGATTGAGCCAACTCCACTTTGTGATCTCTGTTTGTTTATTAAAGTTATCACTTTAAGTTCAGCATTTGCTTATTGCATTTGTTTCAAGATGGAGAATAAAGCTACTTCCACTTTCACTACACCTTCCGCCCCCTCCTTGCCATTGTCACAGTTTGTTTATGAATATAGTTTCCTGTGATTTTTTTTATTGCAACCTTTGTAGAGGAATTTTACTATGCAACACTGCTGTCAATTATGCGGTTGTTTTTAAGATGAACGCATAATTAATTTTTTAATTATTCAATCAACAATAAATCTCTGGTGGGTTTGTGCATCAGGTCACCGTCACACTTTCCAGGGAGATGCTATGTACTATTTAAAGGAAGCAGTCATCACATGTGAAGTACTTTGAGCATCATATACTTTATAGTTTAAATTAGTCCATTAAAACACACACACACAGAGGAAGGTTCACACCAAGATTGTCCCACTGCTGGTAGGAGGACTTGGGGCTTGTAATTAAGTTATTGATCTCAGTCAAGAAGAGTGCAATCCTAGGAACAGCAAAGAATACTGTGCTGCACTCTCAAAGTTCCAGGCCTATTAGGTACCAAGTATTTTGGCAAATGACATTTTGGGTAAGTGGTAATTGTCAGATTTATTACTGAACCATTCCTTTAATGTCAGCTCTTTATCAGTCTACAGGAAGAAGTAATCACTCCTGTGTGATATCAAATACTGTGAAACGCCAGGAAACCGATTTAAAACAGATACCAGTTTAAAATACTTAGAGTTAGTACACTAATGAGAAAGATTAAGGCGTCTGCTACTTAACATTACCATTATTATTATTGTTGTTGTTATTAATGCTGTTGTCATGGTAACAGTCAGTGTTGTCAGTTTCCATTTAAGTAATTATTGCTTTGGAATCACAAATGCTGCCATTTCCATCAATGAAAAATGCCAGTACAGAAAGTCATTCTCTAAAAGTTAATGACCTTATGACATCATATAAAACAATTAACAATAAAAAAAAAAATCCATGAACCTCCTAAAATCATGAAGATCTTACTGAGCGCTCACATGAACTGGGCAATACACTTATACAGATCTTAGTCTCACTGGCTTGATTAGTCCACACTAAGGTCATGCTTAAAAAAACACCCAATGAAAACCAGATCAGACCAGATTGTCCCTTTCTCCCTCCAGCTAATCAGGAGGGCAAAATGTCATAATGACAAACAGGAAACAGAGGAGTTAATGTACCTGTCAAAGTGTGTGTGATTCATGCTTTTGGCACAGGTTGTGCTGTAAAACTGATCCAAGTCGAACAACCCTATCTGAAATCAAGCCCTAGCCATTATGTGAGAAACTCAAAAACTGACTTGAGATCAGAAGAAGAAAAGCCACACCATAAATCACTTTCCTCCTGTCTGGAGTGAGGCCAATAGTAATGAAGCAGAGCATGAGGGCGTGGGCGGGATAAAACAGGCAAAACAGCAGTATCTTTGTGTTCCGGGGAGATAGGCCATCTTTTACACAATGAAATAGAACAGGACATCAGATTAAGACCAAACTCAATTCATAAATAAGTCTGTTTATTTCTTTCCTTTAGAGACTATACTACACATAGCACTATTACGTGTAGTTAGGAGGACTATGTTAAATACTTTTACACATCACAATATACTGTTCTCTCAGTGCATTTAGCTTTTTCTATACCACAGCAGAGAATGTCTATTATTTCTTCTAGAACTTGCCTTCATTTTTTTCCAGATAAGACACAGGAAACAGGTCAAAGATTAAATAATACAATGTACAATGTAAACATTTTCTGATAAATGAAGTTGTAAAAGGAAAAAAAAAAAAAAAAAGAACCATACAAAACAAAAACAAAGTGGCATCAGTTGCATTTGTATCCCTTTCCCATTGTGAAGTCACTCATTTGATGACATACTGACCTTTGAGCTCAGCAAGTTCATGCTTTTATTTATTTCTTCTTTTTTTATTATCCGGGTTGCCTTGATGCACTTGCTACATTTACTGAGTAATCATGGTGTTGGAACAATCTATAACAATAAAACATCTCATTTACCCGCTGCCAGCAGCCAAAGTCTCCAAGGGCCCACACCCATAGCAATCACGTCTGGCAAGTCTGCATGTACAGGAACAGGAAAGTCTGTTTGTGTCAGGTCAACCAAATGTACTAGACATGGACAAACTACATATTCAAGTTTAAATAAGCTTTTTAGGGGGGGTTGGGGGGGGGGGTTGGAGAACACTGGTTCCAAAACATTCTTAACTGAAGTGAAGGTTTGTATCTGGCCAAACAGAAAGGAAAACAATGTAATCAAAAACGATTAGAGTTAATGGTTTTCTTGGCTTGAAGTTCATTAGAGGGGAAATTGGCATTAGACAGCAAATGCTTTGTCTGCCAAGTCCGTGCATAAATCGGTATCATTCAGGGATATTTGGATATTAATAAAGAGCAGGATTTTTAAATCCTGTCATGGGAGGTAGTTCTGGGGACAGTTCTTTTCACAACTCTGACTCACAGCTTGGTTAATGGTATTCAAAGACAACAGCTAGAGAGCAAGACCAGCGTATTTTCACGGGGTTGAAAACGGTTGCCTTTTGCGCAATAAATAACTCTGCAGGCTACACTTCAAAAAGCAGCTACGAGGGGGGACTCTTCATTCCCCTTCCAAACACAAAAATAAGAGCAATACCAAGACTGTTGTGAAGGCTGCAAGCTATGACATTGTACATGGTATTGAAGCATCTAGATGTGATTATTATTAACTCTGCTATTAAATTCAGTAATATTCTGCTCATGAAATCTCAATCATCACGTTGGAGGTAGCCAAACACATTTGGAAACAGGAACACAAGGTAGGAGTCCCTGTTTATGCAAGCCAGGTTTGAGTACCATCACTTTTTTGTCATTGTTTGCATGTTTACTCAATTTTTTTTTAGCATTTTAGAAAAACATCTGGTTTAACAAAAGCTATGTCTCATAAGTTTAGAGCGCAGATGATTAGTAAATTCCAGCCTGTATTATGCTGTTTAAATGTGTTCTGTTATACATTTCCCAACTTGTATCCTGCATGTAAAGCTTTGCAGCATCACACATATTGTCCATGTATAGTATTGAACACACCTGCTACATTTAGATCTTTCCTATGTAACATGCACATTGTCAGCAGAACTTCCGACTGCAGTTTTTCTACAATCTAAATTAGATATACAACACAGATGGGCAACTCATACACACATGGACACACACCTACACATAGTCTCCAGACAATCCCTAAAAACATTATTAATCCAAGAGGATAAACAGCATACATTTCCAACTTTGTGCCTATTTATTCACAATGGAATAGACAGATTTAGATGGAATATCCTTCACTTGCAATGTGGCCAAAATACAGTTGGGCCTTTTTTGAACTTCATATATAGTGTGCAATACAAACAGGTGCAGATACTGACTCACCGTCCCTTGGGTTTCACACATGCAGCTCTGCAGCTCTCGCTCAGCCACAGAAGCAGCAAATCTTCAAAGCAATACAAAGCCTGACTACTATGAACAGTTTGCAAAGAAAAAAAACAAAAAAAAAAACGAAAGAAACTGAACAATGTGAGGTACCAGACCAGCTCATACCTAATAACTGCACCACAATGGTATCATTTAAAAACGCTTACATTTCAGATAACAATGAGCACTGAGTTAACAAAGCACGTGAAACATTATTCAGAGCCGTCTGCCGTTGTCCATAGTGCCTTTGAAGAAGCACTTTCAGGAGCTGAAAAAAATGTCAGTAACAGCTACAGGTTTGTAACTTACCCTACGTTTTCATAAACTAGGATAAAACTAACTATAAAAATGACTTGACAGCAGTAGGAGAGTCCTCTAGATGCTCAAATATCAACTGCCAGGAAAATGATTCTCTCAAAAAATAAAAGTGAAACTTTGTCCATGTCATACAAATATCACCTCACACAAAGTCTGAGTGCATTTTCTTCTTGCTTTGGCCAGCCCAGTCTAGGTTGGAGCCTGTGGCCTCAGTACTTCGACTTCTTGTGCCATCCTGAAAATACTTCTCGTGCTTGTCTAGGTACGCGGGTCGCTGTGGCAATAAGAAATAGTGTGTGGTGCTGGCTTTCCTGCCATTCTCCATGACAGGCAAAATGCATGGGGAACCCTCACTGTTCTGACGCTGCAGACCTCGGCTCACGTATTTAGGGTCAGGGGCAAAGCTTTGTGTCGGTGGCATGATCCCGTTGAGGTAAATGGGGAGGCTCTTGGGGCTAGGTGTCCGGGGCGCACTGCTGGACAGAGGTTCTCTCGGGGGTACTTTCGGGGGTCTGTCCTCATCGCTATAAGGCCCAGAGGACACCTCTGCCGACCAGCGGCGGCAGTCTGGGGTCTTAGCTGGCCGTGGTGGAATGGGGATTCGGGGAGGGACTTCAGGTTTATCCAGGCCATGGGTGTTCCGCTGCTGACAGCACAGGCGAAGGGCGGAGGGTTTATTAAAGGAGCCTGCAGGGCCGGAATGGGAGCGACGCAGCTTACGCTGGGCACGGTCCTGATGGGCACGGTCCTGATGGGCACGGTCCTGATGGGCACGGTCCTGATGAGCACGGTCCTGATGAGCACGGTCCTGCTGCCGTAGGCATGAAGCTTTCTGCAGGTGCTGCTGTTCATGGAGCTCCTGTTCCCGCTGCTGGGGGAAAACACTTTCCTGGGCCTCCTGCTCCTGCTCTTTCTTGGATTGCTGTTGTTTCTTTTGCTGAGACACTGGACCCTCAAAATAGGCATAGTTGATCTGCCCACAGTCCCTAAAACTTCTCCGACTGTGCATTCCATATCGGAAGGGAGAAGGTTTCGGACAAGGCTCAGGAACCAGGCAGCGGCTGTCATCCCCAGTAAAGAACTCCACCTCGACGTCCGTGGCTTGGTCGGCAGATAGCTCCGCTGAACCAGGGATTGG
Organism: Sternarchorhynchus goeldii; assembly: GCA_028565775.1. Lineage (NCBI taxonomy): Eukaryota > Metazoa > Chordata > Actinopteri > Gymnotiformes > Apteronotidae > Sternarchorhynchus > Sternarchorhynchus goeldii. Next base: position 6,703,552 of record JAOXYF010000019.1, read on the forward strand.
GGGAAGAGGCTTGGCTACACGACTAGGCGTCTGAGGTGGGGAGGCACGGTCAAATACACACAGACGCTGGAATCCAGGGACCACCTGGTCATCGTCAATGGGGCTGGGATTATAGGGGTCAACAGTGGAGGATAAGGAAAGCTGTGTGGGTCGGGATTTTTTAGGAGGCAGTGGCTGTGTCCCTGTATTGTTTTGAGAAAGGGAATGGAATCTCTGTTCTGTGCAAAGGAGAAAGAAAAAAACAGACACCTTTACCCTCCACTTTTATGTCAAAGAAGTTTTTTCTCGTGATTCCAAGAAAATTTCCCAAAAGATGCACATAGCAAAAGCAACATGTTTTGGATCTCTTTACTATCAGTTATGTGAACATGTCTGTTATACAGTAGAAACAGAAGTTTGTCTTACTGTCTCCATCTAAGAATGATGGTACATGCTTCTGGGACTGAAGGTTACAATTCACAGAGGGATCAATGCTGAAGTACAGGCTAAAGGGTAAAAACAGAAGAACCTTTCATTTTTGTATGAGCTACAGCATCCAGAAACAGTTAATGAAACATTTCAGATAAGCATACCCCTTGTTATGTCAGAGATCTTCAGAGAAGATTCAGTCTCTTAAAACTAATCCATGTCCACTCCTCCCCTTTCCATAACATGTTAACAGGTCATGGTATCAGTGCTGAGGAACTCACTTAAGATCATGGTCGTATTTCCAAGAGGGCTTGGTTCCAGCCATGCTAGGGCAATAGCTGCCCCGCAGGAAGAGGCTTTGTGTGGGTAGACAAATCTCCTGGGCAGTCAAGCCTGCAGTGGACATGCTCCAGCTGCAATCGGATCACATTCAAGCCAGAAAACAATCTGTTCACGAACTTGACGAATGCTGCACTGTACCTGAAACACAGCCACAGGGGAAAGAACATGAGTCACTTGTAACCAAACAGCTATGAGGTTCCTGCCATCATTACACTTGCATTTGGACATGAAAATAACAGTTTGAAAGTACCAGCAATGTTTCTGCTTGTGTCTTTTGTTTTAGTTGTTATAATCCTTCTTCCACTGCTCTGTGAGAATCCTTCTGAATGCTACTTTGCTTGTGGCATAGGGCAGTACAGAGTGTGTTTTTCACTCATCTAAGGTGAGAGCTGTAGCGTTTCCTCTGTGCAATTTAAAACTGATCAGTCCAGGGCCATCTATGAGGACCCCAAAACCAAACTCTAGCCAAAGCAGCACCCGCCACCCTCCCCGTTCCTCTTTCATTCTCTCTCTTTGCGATGCAGCCAGCGTTCCCTGACACTAATTTAGGCGCTACCATTGCTTTGTGCAGTGGACCCTATTTGAGGTCTTTTCAGAAGAGAACACAGAGTAACAGTCTCCTCAAATACACAATCGTTGGTTTGACAAGTGCTTGTCTTGATGGGATGCCAAGACACCTACATCCCTACAAGTCATGAGGACATATCACATCTGAACAAATTGTTGTTGCAAACACACATAGCATCCATTCTAAACATTAATCTTGTTCATTTATTATGCATGACAGTGATGATTCATTATCAAGGGTGCTTGCACTATAATATCAGATGAGACATTTTCTGAATGAAACTTAATAATTTTTCATTCTTTAAGCCTCCAGCATGATGGAAAGGAGTTCTGCAGAAGTGTGATGGCCTGCTCCTGATAAGGGTACAGACTGAATACTCTTTCCATCAAACATAGCAGCTTACAGCTTTAGGATATTTAAAGAAAACCTGTTTTTCCACTGATTTGTCTGTGCATAGTCCTATCTTTATGGATAACTACTAGAGTGATTATAGATCATAAAATCTAAGATGTCTTTTGTTTTAGAGGACATAGTTTCAAACCATCTGCTCGTATCTCAACAACTGCATTATACAGCAGCTATAACCAAATCAGTTTCAAATGTAACTGCGCTCATCAAACAATGGCAAAAAAAACTAAAAACCTATGAAACCAAATTAGTCAATTGGGGTGTAGCCTTGTCTAGTTAAAACAGAAAGCACGGTTAAAGTCTTTTAAACTGTTTCTTGAGACATTTATGCAAATAAGTTGCACAAGCCTTTTGTGCCACATGGACAATGTTTTGCAGAACAGTTTGTGTGTTAAAAAAAAACCAAAAAAAAAAAACCAAGAAGTACATGCTCCAAGGCAACCTATAGGGGAGCCATGGTTAATACACCTTTCACGCTATGCCAGACAGGTTTTGAACTTGCAAGAGCATCAACTGAAAAACCTGAAAAGCCTACATTATGTAGATCCATGTGCTCTACATAGACTGTCATTAGAACGGCACAGCAGACATGCTGGAATCAGCGAACACTAATAAAGCACATTAATGTTTGCCCGTGACCGTGATGCTGTGGGGCTGGCGTTTTTCATACGTAAGGACGTGGGACAGGCCCTCGCCCTGAACGCCCTGCGTTTTTGCGGCACTGTTACCACAGAGTGGTTCCAAGACTTGCACACTGCCCATTAAAACACACTCAGCCTGAAGTCCAGCTGAACCCGAGACGCTGAGATAGAAGGACAACGGTGATAACAGAATGTGTGTCGGCTGTTCTAAAATGATATTGGTACCACACAGAATGGAAGTAGTACAAATTCTTTGATTTGGAAAAAAAAGGGAGAAGAATTAAAACCACGATCAGATCTCCCCCTGCATCCTGCATGCTAGGGGCCTGAAATACAGTCACTCAGCACTGCGCAACCTGATACATGATAATGAAGCCCATGAGGGAAGCACTTCCTTTCACAACAGGTGCAAAGCAAAGTGCGCAGGCACTGGTCAGTAGAGACATTTCTCTGCAGTATTTATGGTTGCCAGAAGCCAATGCTAACAGGTTCCGCTGTTACTATGAGACAAAGAGGCCGTGGTCTGATAACGGTTACACTGACAGGAGTTTTGAAAACAGAGAGCTAAACCTAAATGCTTCATGTGGCACCTAAACCCAAAAGAATCAACTGGTTTAACTGGAATCTGATCACTGAATTTTTAAACTATATCAAAAACGTCAGCCTGTACTTCCTTGTATGTATATGGTGATAAACATATAATAATCAGGGCTAATAATGCAGTAGTGTGCAGTGTTTCAAACACTTCGAAACAAGTAAGCCATCTCCCTACAATATTAACTGTAGTATCATAAAAATGTATAACTGTACAATAGAAATCTCCTAAATTACAGGAGACTTTAGTTCATATATTACATTTGACTAAATGAATATCGTGTGTTATAGAGTACCTACGGAAATTAAATTAGCAATTTGAATGTGTCTGGCAAACTCCTGTCCTGTTAAACTAAAGACACCAGTTCACACCCCACGCTGTACACCTTTTCCGCGGTTACCGAGCAACCACACCAGCTCTGCTTGCGCGGCAAGGCAGAGGTCTATGCGCACACCCCCTCTCCAGTCCGCCGGCTCGAACTCTTACGTGTGCGTAAAGGCTTCCGCCAAACGTCCAGATGACTCATCTGAGGAGTGCATTCTTGTAATTTGACTGGATGTTGCCTGATGAAATAACGTTTCTTAAGCATGGATTGGCTGCTGTTTAAATAGTAGTATTACGAGATGTCATACTGGCACCGAAGTGACATGCGTTTCCAAATTTCATTAGTCTGTCAAATACTAAATTCAGCAAAAAACAACACATAAAATTAAGCCAGGTTATCCTGTTGTCTTAAGTTACATAGAAATTTATTTATTAAAGTGGAGTTTGTCACCGCGACAAACATTTGCAATTGCTGTTGTACATGGGTAAAATATGACGTTATAATCTAACGAATAAAATCAGTAAAACGTGGAAGGACAAGAAACGTACCGTTCACAACTGTTCATTGCTTATTTGCTCTATATAGAAGTTAATGCTTAGAACACAAAGTAAATTCTAGTGTGTTTTTGCTCAATAACATCTTTCCACATGCCTTGTCAAACAATCGTCGTTTGCGTTTCTGTCAGTACCAAACAAAAACGCGCACAAAAAATAAAAGAGAAAACCATAAGTGAACACCAAGTCAAAGATGCATTTAAACTCACCTTAACCTCCGTAGTCTAAAGACTGTATCCGTACTTACTATTCCAAAATTACGTACATAGTTAAGTGCATACTGTCGTAAAGATCCCGTTTTGTGAGTCTGTAAACTTAAGTTAACTCGCTTACCATATTATAGATAAGCGAATGCATTCACTATTTTGTTACAGCACTTACAAGACCTCGTTAACAACGCTTCTTCTGTGTGCGATGTTCTTTTAAACGCTATCAGTGCTAGGACATTCTGGCTCCGCCCTAGCGAGTTCTTAAAGCCACAGTACACACTTTACAGCGCGCACTGGTTAAGTCACTGCGGTCACCATCACAGTGAGCATTACTCACAGAGCTTCAGTTTTCAGAATGGGAAATCTATAGTTCTTCTAGGATTGAGTAGTGGAATTCTTTGCCCCATGCCGTCTGGTAAAATCTTGACCCTTTTTAAAAAAGCTGAAAGGCTACTGTATAGTGCTCTATCTCTGTACATTATGCAAAAAGCTAGAAAGCTGGACTTTAAAATTTTTAATTGCCTAAAATATGCCTCTACAGCCAACTTACTTATTTATCTGAATGTTAAAAATGGCTTCTGCAAGGTATGATTTAAGCAGACGTCCTTTCTAATTAAAACTTTTCGTCAATTCCATTAGCTTGTCTTTAATAACCCTGTGTTCAGAGCAATGTGTGGCGCCAGAGTGACTAACCACACTGAACTTTGGTTAGAACAGGCATCCTCCACAGAGGAAAGTATCCGTCTGAACACCCTGCATAAAAACCCCTCAGCATCCTAAATGTTTGGTGGGGGGACAACACAGACAAAGGAGCTGTTTGAAGCTATAATGATGTTCCAGAGCTTAAGCTGGAACTAGACAAAAAGAGGACCTGTCTGAAGAGCCTGAGGAAAAGAGCACAGGAACTGGGTGGGGAAGGCAGACATGGATGATGGCTTCAGGACTGATAAGAGAACGCGCTTAGCAAACTTGCAGGGGCACAATATCATCAGTCTGTTGCTGGCTGCTTCCCATATCGTCCACTAGCTTCTCGTCAGATATATATGTGGGAGATGTAAACTAAGCAGTGTTTTTTTTTTTTTTGTTCATACTTTGATATAACATCTCTCTCAAACCTTGGACTCAATCAGATCTTTTCAAAACATAGTAAGACATGCTTTCAAGACATTACAAGAACATTCAAACAAGATTGTTTTGATTATCTTGATACCAGGAGATGCATTAAAATACAAGGCACAGTAAATGATCCAGTATCTGTAAAATGTTTATTTTGTTTTGTTCACAAATCAAATCAAATCAAATCGTTTTATTATTTTATTGAAAAGCTTGGCTGCATACCACATCAAGATGGCTGACAACTTAGAGGCAAAACATGTTTAAAAATCAGGTCCATAAGATGACTTCCAAACAAGGATACAGTCACAATGAGCCACATAAAAGCCACCAGGTGCTAAAGCAAACAGAGACCAAGAACGTGAAGACAGGGAGAACAAAATGTACTTGTGTTGCAGTGTTGCAAATCCCCATGTCTGGCCTTGGCCCCTCAGACCTAACAGGCTTATCGTTAGATACTTGGCCATGGATGGGGCAGGCCTCTCTCTAATCCCCTTTTATAATTTTCAGGCACATTTTTCACATTCCGTCAGGCCAGTTGTGGTCAGCAGGAGAATGGAGTGTCTGTCGAGACCCTGGCTGTTGTATTTGTGGAGCTGGGGAGGTTGAGGTGAACATATGAGTAGGAACTTTTTTCAAGGGACTCTGTATATAAAGCTTATGTAAAAGGCGAAAGGGACTGTATGGTTTTGTGCACATGCCATTGTTTGACTGTATGCATGAGTCAGTTTGCATGTGAGCATGCCCTCATGCATGTATTTGTAGGTACATTTTATTTTGTGCATGTGTTTGCATGAAATCTTATATTTAAAAAAAACAGTGCAATACTATTTTAACATGCTGATCAACATTTGATGGTTTCCACTTGTAGAATTCAAACTAATCTTGTCTGTTTCTTTCTATTTAAAGTCAATAAAGTCACTTTTAGTTTGCATTGCCCTCAGTAACTTTATAATCGGGTGTAGAAAAAAGAAATCTGAGCATTGCTGCTACCACAGATCGCCCCGTGTTGATAGAAACCCGGTCGTGAACTTTCCTCCCCTGCTAGATCCCTCCCTCCCTGGCCTCCAGCCTCACACACATACACACACACACACTCCCACACACGTACCCACACGCACACCGTGGGTGATGTGATGTCACTGCCCAAACACACAGGCACGCAGAAGGAAGTGCCTTATAAAGTCAAGCAGGCTGGATAGAACACACGAGGCGGGAAGGCAGGCAGCAGGGTAGAGCGATGCCTGCTAGGGGAGCGAGAGCAGCATGCCTACAGTGGAGCATGCCTCTCCAATCACGCCACAAAACTTCACAATGCAAACAAAACTTTTGACATGAACAACCGAAAAGCCGTTTTTTTTTTTTATTCTGGACCATATAAACCACGCTGTCGCAGAACTAAATGCTGCAGAGTTGATCATCACAATTCTTTGTCTGTAGATCATTTTTATTTATTATTATTGCAGCTTAAATACAAATACAGGAATGTTTTTGTTATGAAGTGATAATACCTTAAGCTGGATTTTACCTTGAGGGAATTTTCTTCCTACATCTATTTCACATTCTTTCATAACAGAGGTGCGAAGGGGAAAGAATTCAAAGGCAGTGAAGCTTCATCTAACTGGACCAGCTCAGGCAAAGCCAAAGTTGTCTAAGCATGGCAAATACATGGGCTTCACCTTCCACTACACAAGAATTCACTACTGCTGATTCCTAGGACCCGAGGGAATTTCCCATCCGGAGCACACTTCACAAAAACGGCTAGACACGATCCACTGGCACAAAGCATCGTCATTCCAGGACGACGGGCGTGCCCGCAGCGAGGGAAGGGAGTGAGTCACGAGCGGAGGTCAACGGGTCAGCAACCTCCACCTGTTGATGTAATCTTGCTGTAGCCGTTCCTAAGGAGGATCAAGGTTCCAGCCTTAAGATAACGCTGGCACGTATCAGAAGTGTTTTCTCATCCAAAGGACAAAAAGACTGTCTAGAGTCAAAGAGGAGAAAAAGGAAGCTTCTCGTCAGATATCTCTGGTCAGAAATGACCCTGGTTCACATGTTCACTGATGTAGCACTGCCGGTCAACAGCTGGAACTAGGTAGAATAGGACTGAATGTAATGTACTAATAATAACCTTCCTATTCTATACTTTCTATATCTATACTTGCAACAAAACAAAACAAACAACAACTACTGATCACACCTAAGGCACAACGTTGTGGGATACGGAACGTATTAAAGCATCATGCACAAAACTTGCATAAACATAGAAAATATGATTACAATAGCATCTTTATTTATTTAGTCTGGTGTACTAAATCTGGTCTTAATGCTGTATGGCCAGAACTAACAGCCGTGGTAAGAATGATGACAGATCAGGTCAACAAGCTGGGCGGATTCGTATTCCTGTGTTTAGTCAGTACTGCGGGGGACTCAGAATGTCTGAGAGCCATATGGTTTGAGGCAAAATATACACACGCACATGTATTCTGACTCTGCTTTTTCTTTTTCTCTCTGCCACATGACACAAATCCAAAGCCACAGACTGTCATCTCTCACAAAAATGTAAATATTACCATATTACAACATTTGGAATGATTACTCACCCTCCTCTTCCAAACCCCTCTGTTATTAATCACTTCCTCAGTTGCTATTATGAGAGATGTTTTCCTGGAAATCACTAGAAATTGAATAGACACCTGAACCCTGATGTCACTGATGACAGATCCTAAGAGGCATTACTGGCAGCCAATAAAGACAATGATAATCAGATCTTTATTAATGACATGTTTGAGAACTTCAACACATAGGTATTAGGTCCTACATCATATATTTATGTCACTGTTATGTTACCTGATTAGGCAGCACTACATATCATAGTAGAAAAACCACTGGAGAGATTTCCTTTTTCTGTCCCACAGTCTCCTCTCATTCCTCAGTTTTCCTGAAGGAGTTTTTCCTGACAGAGAATTTTATGTGCATAATGCATAAAATAACATGGCAGACTAATCCCACATCAGGTCTAATCAGTTTTCCTCATTAGGACATATGGAGTCATGGATAAACTGCATGGATAATCTAAACACATGTATCCATATCCACTATGACCACTTTGTAGAACATCACAAAATAACGCCATAAAACACCTAAAACTGTGGCCTAAACAGGAATGCCCTCACACAATTAAGCAGCTTATTATGATGGTCAAGAACGGAGCCCAGAACAAGAGGGGAAAACTTGTGAAATAGGTGAAGGTGGAAGGAAGCCCTTATCTGGACAAGCTTCTGGCTGGACCCAGAAGAGCTGAAAAACCACTGGAGAGAAACATGCGTATGTGGCAGATGTAATCACTGGGAAACTTAAACGTCATATTAAAACAATATATATGCACAGATCTGGCAGTTTTTCAATCCATCTGAACAACCTGAAAGAAATGAGAACTTTATTGAACTTTTTTTTAAAGGTTTAAAAAAGCTTTAAAAGGTTTTTTTTTTAAGTTTTGAAACAGTTAATGTCCATCATCATGGCATGCCTCTGATGACTATTCCAGGTTTTTTTTTTTTTTTCATTTCCTTGTTTTCAAGGCAAGGTCAAGGATTTCTCTGTGCAGCAATCAATTTGTCTGAAGTGGCAGCTAGTTGCTGGAGAACTTGCTGCTTTCCTGGTTTCCTGCACCAAAGTTCCTTGGGGACTGCCTACAGAAACACTCCCCATACCCACTGATAATAAAGATTTCATCTGTGTTGTTGAGAGGCTTTTGCAATGCAGCAGTAGCCAGAGGATATATAAAAGTTTTATTGCTACCATTAACCGATATCACTATCAAAAAATGTGTTTAAAGCAAGTTTTAATTAAACTTACTGATTATAAATTAAACTTGGCAGGTCATTAAACTGGGATTAACCAAGACCCCTTAAATGCTGAATCAGTCCAGCTTCAGAATCAGCTCTAGATATTCTAATATAATGGTAGTGTGTATGTCCAGATCTCTGGCACTCCCAGGGTGTGCCAAAGGACATAAACATTTGTAATATAAAGGCCATGTTCAATTCAATGGAGTGATAACTGCAAGCTTTATCACAGGGTTTTGTTTTCTTGCTGTTCTTTTCTGGACTTCCATTTAAAAGACCATACATTAAAGCACAGAGGTCACGTTTAAACCACAGCCGTACAATTACATTAATTCTGGACACCGTTCGCTGCATTGCAAGAAGTTAATGCACCCTAGCAACTGGTGTGTGAACATGCCAAACTCACTTTTTCCATCCGGTACAAGTGGACAGCCCATGCGAATGCATTCGTCTTGGGGTTAAAATATGCACTTAAAAGTGCTTTACTGACGTGTGTGTGCATGCACGGTCTTGAAGTGCATCTTATCGCTAGGACAGGACCCAACTGAAAGCCAGGTCTGCACGAATCGCTGAAAAGGCTGCAGCCACAGTGGCTTTTGTGTTCCTGTAGATAGTTCCCTTTGAACAGCATGTTTGACCAAATTTGTGTAGGGGCATTCACAGTCACCACAGAGCCATTCAGTATTTACGCTGTTCCTGCTCTTCTGGACTGAGAGGTATTCAATGTAATATTGTGGCTCTGTGCAGTATCATAGCTGTCATGAGTTATGTTGATATGCTGTGCCATGTTATTCTAAGTTTTTTTTTAGTTTTGGTGTTCAATAAGTGATTGTGTGTGTATATGCATATGTGATGCCTGGGCACTTGTGTTATCACTATTGCAGTTATGCTGGGTCCAAAGAATATAGATAAAGTATGTCATGATCATCATTATTAAAATATAAATGCAGAGGTAATAAAACTGTAGCATAACTGAAGACATAAGCTACACACACACACACACACACACAATCCACGTGCAGTTCAGTGAAGTACACAAGAAGCAGGAAGGTCCTTCATCCGCTGTAAAAGGCTTGCTGTTTGACTACCTCTGCATCTTTTACACTGTAGTTACTTCCTTCAGACAGCGGTATTTTGCTGTTCCTAGGATTACTCTCTTCTGTACTAAGATTGATATTGTTATTCCTAGGATATATGGCTTAGTGGTCAAAACTCCTCCACTTTAGTGGTCAAAACCCTGTTGCCCCTACCACCACTGAGATCATCGTGGCATTAACCATCCACATTTTCACTATTTCATCTTTGAGTCACTGGTATGTTTCCAACTTTTCGTATTCCTAATTGTCAGGTCACCTTTGACTCCTCTTTCATCCTGTGTGTGTGTGTATGTGTGTGTGTGTGTGTGTGTGTGTATGCGTCTGCGTTTGTGTCGTGTCAACTTGTTAGATGTTGTCAACATGTAAATGTCAACATTACTGGCCAACAAACAAGCAGAAATAAATATTTTAGACACACAAAAACACACACACAGCACATGTATTTCAGCACTTAGATGTGTAAAACAAAGAAACAACCATGGGCAGTGCTAAATAAGCACGTGTGCACAGGCACACATAAATATCAGAACAAACACCAAACTGATAAGACTGATTGGACACTTGACAAAGATATTTTCAGTAACATCCAAATAAAACAATGTTAACCTTTGCATTAAGTTTGGAAACAGCCAGCTTAACACACACAGTTGATAGCAAACAAAGATGGCTGCATGTTAAATATATTTTAGGTCGTTAGCTGTGCACCATTGATGTTGAGCAAATATACCACATAAAAGAGATAAAAACACAAGAGTAATGGTTGCAAGACCGACATGTTCTGGCCAAGAAGAAAGTTTTTCATCTATGATAGGTTTCCATCATTGCTTTTCTCAGTCTCATCATTGATTGTGTTTGACCAAGAAAGCATGTGCACTAGCAACACCTGACATTCCATCAGACACTCCTCCGGGCTCTGATTGGTTTCATCTTCAACTATGGATCTTATTGTAGGACCCTTATCCTCTCCTTCCAGCTGGCTCAGACTTGGTGAATGTTAGGTCTTGGTTGAGTGCTCCATGCTTTGTGAAATGTTTTCTGGTCTTGATGTTGACAGCTTCCAGTTCTCCTCTTGCCAAGCATATTGTGTCTGGTGGGTATCTGATGACTGGCAGGGCTTTGATGTTGAACTTGCTCTTGAGGACTTGCCTTAAACTATTGTTGTTGTACTGACTTCTTGTGTGACTGGAGAATCCACTGGTCCTGAATATCTACCCACTATTACTGATAACAGAGGAGCAAGGTTATATATAAAGACCTGTCTATATATATAAAATCCGGCTTGACCCTTCCAGCAGGTGGACCCTTCCGTCCTATTTTATTATTGCGACCTGGGAAATTGAAGGTGTAGTACAATATTTTTGCTGTTCCTAGGATGGCACTTTTCTAGACTAACAATAATTAACTTAAAGCTGCACTATATAAGATTTGTTTGTTAAAATTGAAAGAAGTCACATTATTGAGTCAAGAGTAAAAATATCCTTTATAAATCAGAGTGTCCTATCAGTGCTGCAAGCCACCCAGTAATGCAATTTAGTAAATATTAATTCAAAAGTCTGTCAAGTCAGATTTGGCAGAAGATTTTCAAATCATGTCAAATGTCTTTGTCACATGCTCAGAAAGATCTGGGCTCAATGGGCTGGTTAACTGAGGCTCAATGGGCTGGTTAATTAAGGCTTTTATACGCCCACTCTGAATTGTACTGGTTAACTGAAGCTTTTGTCAACATGAGCGTCGCAAGCTGAGAAAACAAACAAACAAACAAAAAACTGCACATGACTGTCAGATAGGCATAATGCTCACATGAGATTAAATTAAAAATTCATGCACCTTAAGACACAAGTTGTGAATCAGTTAAGTTTCAAAATACGTGTGACTCAAGTTTGACTCAAATTCCCATCTGTCCTTAGAAGACATTTCCATCACTGAGTTCTAACTGGGTTCTGACTGAGTTCTAACTGGGTTCTGACTGAGTTCTCTGAATATTCTTTTATCTTCAACACAACCAGTGGAAATGGAATGCAAAACAACCCATTTTACATTTGTTCTTCCACATATTTAAAGCAATTCCCCAAACGTATACAGTGCAGAGGTCCTTCAGCTATGCAAACAAAATTTAATTTGTGGTTCCTCTATTTATATATAGAGGAATATATATACAGAGAGAGAGAGAGAGAGAGAGAGAGAGAGAGAGAGAGAGAGACACCCTAATCCTAACTTTTTTAGGATATCTCTAGTAAGGTTTAGCATTTTCCTGTAGCTTTAAAAACCCACGAACAGAAAAAATCACCTTATATCATTACATATTATCATTATGTTTCCTCATGTGCTGATAGGAAGATCAGTGATCACTCTAAAGTTTTCTGTCTTATCTCCACATTCAAAGCCACAGTCGCAAAGAATTCAATGCTTAACCAGCAGCACCCGGATACCAAACCTGAATGCTAAGCTAATGCTGGCCACATGTTCTGTGCTCTAGGTTAGCAGTGAGAACAGGCTGCAGTCAGTGCTGGTGTTATGTAACACTGACCTCACCGCAAGCTGTTATAGAACCGGCCCTGCAACACAGCTAGGCACATGTAGACATGTATCATGCAGAGGGAGTCCAAACACACACACCATAAAAGCCTTGGTAAGGACAATGTTTATTACATGTATCTTGGCCTACATACTAAAAATGAAGGTGAACATCTACATTAAAAATAAAAACTACACACCCACTGTCTTAACAACCTATGCTAACTGAAAGCCTGAGTTTCATAAAACCTCGACCCAGTTTTATAATGAATATTGTGTTATTGAATATGATCTAATGCACAGAGACAAGTTCAGCAGATGTTTGTTTGGAGGTAGGTGTGAACTAGAGACATCTGGGCTTTTCTTTCGGTGAAGGTGGATGTCTGAATTCTCAGTGGACAAGGACCTAAAAATTGGCGTGGGTCTAAGGACCAATAAATTCCACCCAGGCTAAGTTTATTTAAGCCTGTTTTCCGGCCTCCCTCAAACCAGGGATGCATTAACCATCCGATGTGCCTAGCAGCATGCAGCAGGATGTGTGGCTGGTGGGGGAGGGGTCTTTTGACTTGAGTCTTTACTGTAAATATAGGGTTGTCTGAAGGTGTGGGGATGGGGGAGGTTATAAGTTCACACTGAATAGAGATCACTAACCCTTAGCTTAAAGCCAAATAGCAAACAGAGACGAAAGGAAGGAAAAAAATGTCAACAAAATGTCCACAGACATGTCATGTTTGAGTGGTTTAGCCACAAGCTAGCTTTAGTTTTTTTTTCTTTTAAGTGATTGATCTTTTTATTTCTTTGATATGTCAGTGTTATTTAAACTCAAAGCTCAGTTTCCAAAGGGCTACTGTCGTAATTTTGTACCAAAAATGTGCATAGGATTTAGAAATGTTACAATAAATGTTTAAATGTAATACCATCATATTAGAGTAATTAAAAACATCTTCATGTAGAGACTGGCAAATCACCCTTGCTTAGCCTGACAGCCAACAGGCTGAGGACATGCACTTGGCTGTTCACAGGATGGACACAGAAGGTGGTGAGGGCTTCTGACCTCAAACTGTCTTCTTTTGGCTCATCAAATGTCAGCATCTGCAATGGTGGCTTGATGAGATAATTGCATTTACACATGACTCAATTCCTCACTCACCAACCCTTACACTCATCACACACACACACACACACACACACACACACATACAGACATACTGGGGTGCTTTAAAACTCACACAGGTGAAATCTCACTAAATCCCCATATGAATACAGGACACATAATGACTTGTCCACCTGAGGCATATTTCATTATGCCATCATAATTCTTTCTTTTTTTAACTCTTCTAGAAAGTTCTAAAAACTTGCCTCCCCTCTGATGTTGCTTTTTTTCCCTGTTCTTTCAGCTATTTTTTTCTCTGAGGAGATTAAACACACCAGACTTCACTCAAGAAACAGCCCTAAAGCCTCTGTTGGTTTAAAATGTTCTTGTCCATGATAAACACTGCATACTAATAAACTTTCTTCACCTTATAATTAAACGTTAAAGCTTGTTTCCACTATGCTGCTGGCACCCAATGCAGAAGATAGATCTACTATAGTATAGTTTCAAGATAATAATATGAATGTTTAAGGAGGTCATGTTTTAGTGGTTGTGTGTGCTTTTGTGTTCAAGGGTACATATTACCAGATAGATAGATAGATAGATAGATAGATAGATAGATAGATAGATAGATAGATAGATAGATAGATAGATAGATAGAT